>JAPKLX010000011.1:468195-590768 GCA_026898415.1 Leonotis leonurus
TTAAGATTATTATTTCTCCATTAATTTGGAAACCCTCGACTAACATCAAGACTCGTGGACGTAGGAGTTTTTATCTCCGAACCACGCAAACCAAACTCCGTGTTGTTTCATTTGCTTTCAGTATTTATTCTTTCATTTTCTATCTTTAACTGAAAGTTTGATTTTGATTGAGTTTTCTAAAAACGAGTTATCCACCATATTCCGCATTTCAAATCTTTTATTCACTCGTTTTTGGGACCAACAAGTAGTCTCATTTTTTTTTTGACAAATTTGATAAGTAAAAAGCTAAAAGTATTAAGGTAAAACTAATAAAGTAGAGAGAATAGAGTAAAGTATTGATTTGCGTGGATAAAAAAGGGACTACATTGGTGGGATGAAAGGAGTAAATTTCATTCGCATATATGCAAAGATGGGTGAAATGCAAAGACATCTTCCACAATGGTTACTTTGGTTGAAGGTCATGCAAATATGACAAATTAGTTAAATAAATAAAACAAATAGTAAAGTTATTAAAAGTCATGATCTAAGTTGGCTAGCCACCCTTAAGTTTTTTTACTTCTTTTATTATATCATATATCAATAAACATGTGAAAAAAGAATAATTTAATTAAAAATTAGATTAAAAGAAAGTGAGGATAGTCTAAGAGAACGCACGTGAGATTAAATGAAATAAAATGAATAAATGCGAGAAAATGATATAAAATTGGAGAGAGTTAATGATAGGAAAAAGGACCAGTTGATGATGAGATGAGGGAGGGAGATCACATGAAATCACTCGAAATCCATTCTTCATTTGGACAACCCATACCCAATACCTTATGTATAAATTATAATTTTAGGACCATGATTCAAATTGAATGGTACGTGTATTATTAAAAACACTGGACCAGTCTTGGACCAATATCGCCGTGCAATGCAACTATTTGTTTTGTACATACTTCAAACGTTCAAATCCAAATCCAAATATTAGTCCCTTCCCCAACCCAATGTGTTACGTATTTTCTTTCGGGTAGTTTAATGAAGGTGTTAAATTTATTTTTTAAAATAATTTTATTATTCATACAACTTTAACTAATATATATTTTTATTACTATCTTATACTACTTTTCAACTCTACTGATATCTCGTACTCAAAAGCAAACGTAACACTGTTGGGACAAATGAGTTATATATGGTACTAGTAGATGTCTATTTTAGCACATCTGTACAGCCCATAAATGCCCTACTCTTGACTCTTGAGATAGTTGATAGTGTACACATTATACTTGTTGGCACACGAAAAAATAGTCTATTATTAATTGAGATAAATTTGGATTTGTACATTGAAAAAAAATCATAATAATGGAGTTCAGATTTGAAGAATAGACCAGCTCAAGTGGTAAGTAAGTTTACTCGTTAAGAATAATAAATAATCAATAAATTTTTCTTTGTGGAGGACCAAATCAGATATAAGAAGCTGTAATTTGGTCCATTACTTCTCTTGTCCTTAATTATTTTGAGAGTGGACTTCAGAAATTGGAGGTGGGCTACTAAATACACCTGCTGCTGTTGCACCTACTTCTAAAATATGATTTAACCCTATAAAATGCTCAACTCTTGTTTTTCTTGAATTTTTTGCCTTAGCAAGTTGGAACTGGGCTTTGGTGAAGTATAAATGTGTTCAAGTGTAAGAATTTTGGGTCGTTGTATAAGTAATGATAAGTTGGGCCTACTTATGATTCAGCTCAGATGTGACACTATTTGCTTGATTTAAACCTCTTTGGTCCCCTATTCACATTTTCAAATACTAATAGTATAGTTGCTACATCATTTTGAAATTATGAAGGGGCTGGATCTCCAAAGTCTAGGGATTGCAATTGATAACGATGAGTACCAATACTACCTATCTATATTCGTACAAGTAAATTAAATTGATATTAAAATTTATTTATGAAGGTATTCGTTGGTATTAAAATCACTCAAACCCATCACTTGCAGATATCCACCACTCGTCGGGTACTCGCATACCACCCATCTGGTATTCGCAACTTACCACCTGTTGGGTACCCATCAATGCACCATTCGTGGGTATCCATCACCCGCAAAATATATTTTAGATGAGAATTATATATAATTTTATTAAAAAAAAAATTAGAAAAATATGGTTAATATAAGATGGATATACGGGTTTTTCACAAATATATTACGGGTATTTCATGAGTATTTCACGGATATATAGATTCCAAGAGTGTGGATAGTTACTATATATAGGGAAGAGATCAAATAAAAATGATTATGTATGGAGTTTCAATAAAGCCTTGCTAGGCAAGTGGGCGTGGAGAGCTTTGAATAACAGAATCTTTATGGATCGAGATCATATTGGGGGGCGAGAGAAGGGACAACAGGCAAGGGATGAGTCATGAGTGGTGTCGATGTCCTTGTTTTGACAAGGATCGGTAAAACTTGGTGGGGAGAGGTGCAGAAAAGTCTGAGTGATAATAGAGAGGGTTGGTTTGAGGATTTGATTGAGAGGAAGTTGGGGATGGGACGAGGACTTCCTTTTGGAAGGATAAATGGGTGGGTGCTGAGTCTTTGCGAAGTTCGTTCCCGCGACTGTACACACTTAGCTTAGATAAAGAGTGCACAGTGGCTAATGCGGGCTATTGGGTTCAGGATAGATGGAGGTGGGAGTTGGAATGGAGGAGAGATTTAAGGGAGTGGGAATTAACTAACTTGAATTGCTTGATTGATTTTATTTCATGAAGGTCACCATGTGCTCTTACTACGAACAATTGGTTATGGAATTGTGACAAAAGTGGAGCATATTCGATTCGTAGCGGATACAAAATTTTTTTGGAGAGAAAATGGATGGTGGAGAGCGGCAATGTGGAGTGTTGCAAATGGATATGGAATAATTTTGCAGTCCCTAAAGTTCAAGTAACAACATGGAGAGTGATATTATGCAAAATTGTTACTAAGTCGGAACTAGTACGAAGAAGAGTCCTACCATCGAATGAATCTTCTTCTTGCCCATTATGTTATAGAGCCGCTGAGCCCATCAACCACTTGTTTATCGAATGTCGGGTAACTTGAGAGCTATGGAGTCAATGTTTGGAGTGGCTAGGTATTCAAGCTATCATGTCCAATGTGGCCTCAATCAACTTCGTCCAATTCTGCAACCTTCTGAAAGGTAAAAAAAAAGAAAAAGACAGGTATTGGCTGGGACATGAGAATGTATAGTGCAGATGGTTTGGAAATATAGAAATGAAATTGTCTTTAATAATGGGGAGTGGAAAAGAGATAGAGTGTTTGGAGATATTAAATCTGTGATGTGGAGCTGAATAGTTGGTAAGAAAGTCTGTAGTGATGCATTCGGGCAACGTTTTAGGGCATGATGTATAAATCCATTCCTTGTTGTCTAAGTTGTATTTTGTGTTAGTGGGTGGATATCCTAGGTGTGTGATGTGCTATCAATGAATTTTCTTCCTTTTCTAAAAAAAAATCTTGACTATTAAATTACTTAGATTAATGGTACAAATTAAAAAATAGTTTTAGTATATATCCTATTTAAAATATTTTATTCCTAAAAGCAGAGAATTTGTTATTCTTTCTGACTAGGGTTTATTGATTAGAATATAATTTAATTATATCCATTAAATGAAAAATATGGATGGTTCAAATTTATTTTTAGTTAACACAAGCAAATGTATTTTCATTATAATAATCCGCACTATACATATTATATATATATATATATATATTCATACATACGAACTAAATAAATATTAAATTACACTCACGAACTTACTCATAAATATCACATGTCTCTCAAACTCATCAGACACCATAATATTCTAATAAAGTCTATCTAATATAAATTACGTCACTATTGGGTGGGTTCGTTATTTTCCAGAGTTCCAATGATCTTTAATTAGTAAGGATATTATTTTCTACTTTAGAATATAATAAAATTAAAATATTCAAGTAACAAAAAAAAAGCAATTGTCGAAAAATTCATGTATTATAATATAAATAGAATCAAATTATTGCAACAATAGAATTTAAAAATACAATCTTATTATTGATAATATATATAATAGTCCGTTTTCTTAAATGGGTATTATTTATCAATTAGAAATAACTAGTACGTAATTGTTTCAACTAAATTAATTATGATGAGATGTTATAATTTTAACTGATAACCGTATGTTACATAAATATCAAATAGTGCATGTACGTATGAATTTGTGGATTAAGGACTACTTGTCAGCCTAATCGGAAGATATTACTTAGATTAAACATTTAGTGGTTGTAATTGAATTAATGGTTTCCCATAAAAAGAAAATTCCCCAAAATGTGGTTGAGTATTAAATTTTCGGACCGCCTTTGTGTTTGGCTACAACTAAAACTAATTGTCGGCTAAGTATGTATATATGGATAGTAGTAGGGCTATTAATTTTTTACACGATACGAACACGCATGGATTAATGTCAAGTCTTATTAGACCGATAAGAACACGAAATTATCAGGTTGGATTCAGGTTACCTGATAAGAAAATTTTATAATATATTAATTATTTATATTTTGAAGTAAATATAATTGGTGATACATTTTTTCCAAAATATTTTGTATTTTTTAAAATATAAAAAAGAATATATTCTATAAATTTAAAAAATTATGCATTTATTAATTTTTTTATAATTTTTATAGTTTTTTATCGTATAATTTTTTTTTATCGTGTCGATAACATGTCGTGTCGTGTTCGGATTTGAGCTTAACAGGTCGGGTTCGGATTTGACCTTAACAGGTCGTGTTGTTATCTGGTCGACCTGATAATGACCCAACCTGCACGATTTGACACCCCTAGATAGTAGTTACTAATTAGTAGTAGTACTTCATCCGTTTCACTTTAATTGATTAATTGATACATTTTATTATTATAATACTCTCAGTTTGATATAAAATGTGTCAACTAAAGTGGATCGAAATGAGTACTTACTAAGAAGGTTAGGCAATTCCGTGTATCCGATTCCAAACTATTCCAAAGTCGCGTTACCATTTCTTTATAAATTATAGTAGTACCAAATTTTACTGAATTAATTTGCTAACAAACATGGATATATATGTATATATTGAAAAGCCAACCCAACACCAACATACATTATTCTGCATGTATTCATTAATTAAGTTGTACGCGTTAGCATTAAATTAACCAAGAACTTTTTTTCTTGATTTTTACCAACTTTTTTATTAAGTTCATCTGCATGCAATGCAATTTTGAGTGTTGTAGCGCCCCAAGCGGAGACACCAATATAATTTGATTATTATTATTATCGTTCTATTTCAAGCTGCTCACTAATTGTTTGCTTAGTTTCTCTATCCTTTTTAGTGCAATCAAACAATTTTGCTATTCTTAATCATTGTCAAGACAAATACTTGATCAGAACCACTCATCCATAAAAATCAAACCCATATTTTTGAAGGCTAATCATTAGTGGTTACTAATAAATTGTTACTGATTAATAAATGTTTATAGCTAGATGAGTTCCCACCTAATTACACCACAAATTATGAACATTAATTATTACAAAATAAAAAAAAATGTGTAAGATATTTGTAATTTGAATTGCAATTGACTCTAGAAATTTCGATCACGACGACAATATTATTTGTTGCAAATATTTAATCCAATAATCCACAAGAAAACAAAAACTAGTCACCGGTTTTGGTCAAGAACTATTCTTTGATTTTAAAAATTAGTTGAGGAATAATTAAAAATACACCAATTTCATGTGCAATTAATTAGTATCTATATTGCCATGGTCCAAGTTGCATATTTTGGGTCAAAATCACGCAATTAGCAACTGAATTAATCTGCAAAATGGAGAAATCATGGCATTATTCTTTGAACTGAATAATAATTAATGAATTAATTAGTATCAACTATGAGAGGGAGGTAGTTGAATAGCATGATTAGTTATTAAAATCCCAACCGTAATTTCATGATCACATGCATGTTATAATTATGTTAAGATTGTAGATTATTTAATGATTTGACTAATTTCTTGCTATTTAGGACCCAAATATTCCGAAATGATATAGGAATTAATAGTCTAATAATAGTCCATGTGGTCTCATGTGTTTCCACATTTTACTCTTTGCTAAATAAATTAAACGCCAATACTCAAACTTGATTCTTTAATTACAAGATCAAATTAACTTTAGCCATGTTCTAAAAGATAGCTAGACATATATAGTAGAAAAACGCTAACCCGTCTAGTTAAATATTAAAATTTTAATAATTTATTTACTAATTATCATTTTCCAATTAAAGTATAATTTAATATTATTTAATATAAAATAATAATAAAAATAAAATTAATAAAAAAATAAAAATATAGTGACTCGCATGCTGACGTGGCACTGCCACATCAGCAGCGAGCGCATTATAAAATATTAAAATTTTAATAATTTATTTACGAATTATCATTTTTCAATTAAAATATAATTTAATATTATTCAATATAAAATAATAATAAAAATAAAAATAATAAAAAAATAAAAATATAGTGACTCGCACGTGGCACTGCTACATCAGCAACGAATACATTAAGATGTGCACATCACGGACTGCGGTGGAGCATTAATCAGACATAGTATATACACAAATATACGTCAACAGAAATCTCATATTTATTGATAGAAATATAATTATACTATGATGACCTCGCAATTTCATTGTTCTTTTAATTTCACATTTTATTTTGTAACGGTAATTAAGTGAGCTCAAAGCCATAATCAACTATATTACCATAGGAGTATATTACAAGAAATTGTTTGCTAACGCATGATAATTAAGATTGTTAACTACTTATAATTAAGAATTGTTGGTCCCGAAACGAGTTTAACTGAGTGTATGGGGGGGGATACACCAGTCAGTTTTTGTCAGTTTAAAATTTTGTGTCTCCTAAACTGAAAGGGAAACTTCAGTTAGAGTGATGTACTTTCAGTTAGGAATCCTTCAGTCTACACTTAGTGTTTGACTGATGGACTAATAACTTAAGTGTGCGGAATGTGGTGGTTTAAATCTTAACTCGTTAGTTTCAGAAAACTTAATGCACGGTTTCTCTTTTCACTTAATCAGTATTTAAGTTATGAAATCAAATAAATAAGCAATACTGAATGTAGAGAGAGAGAGACAGATGTTTGGTTTGCGTGGTTCGGAGATAAAAACTCCTACGTCCACGAGTCTCGATGTTAGTCGAGGGTTTCCAACTTAATGGAGAGATAACAATCTTACAGTGATCAACCGTGTAGGCAGATTTTACAGTTAAACTGATCACTACTAGCTTAGAACTAAATCTAATGCTATGATTGTTCTTCGGTTACAAGATGTTGCTAAGAACACTAAGAGATAGAATGTGAGAGCTTTTGGTGTTCTGAACTGAGAGCTTGAAAGCTTGAAGATGTTGATAGCAATGTCGAGTTTGAAAGCTGGGTAACCGGTATTTGAAGCGTTTGAAGCATCGGGGTATTTATAGTTCTCTCATAAAATATGACCGTTGAGAGAGAAGCTTTGAATTTGAATTCTTCCCGTTGGTGTCTTCGTCCTTTTTGCCATTTTAGGTGTCTGCAGAAAGATCTTGTTCACCTAACCGAGATTTTTGCCATAAAAGGAAATGCCTACTGACTTAGGCTATCACTCAGTAGATAACTTCAGTATGTAGCTTCAGTGCAGACTTCAGGGTGGAACTTCAGTACTGATCTTCAGTATAGAACTTCAGGAAGGATCTTCAGTATAGACTTCAGTACTGATCTTCAGTTTGGCAAGGACTTGTCTTCTAACTTCAACTTCAAAACTTCAGGTTGACCTTCAGTGGGAAAGGTCCTTCAGTTTTGGGATACTTGAATCTTCAGTGGCCAGGTTCTTCAGTGTACCTGAAAAAAAATCAGAACTCCCTAACAAGTGAGTTCTTAAAACACTAAGATTCAGTATTGGTCTTATAACATCTTTTCAGGGGAGGTATTGGAATCTGAATCAAAACACTTAAAATATTTCCCAACAAGAATTAACACACTAACATATTTAATATTGATATTTTATTTTCTTTTCTTTTTTTAATATTAATAATAATATTGCACTATAATGATATAGGAAATTAAAAAATATTTAAACATCTTTTATTTCATGTTAAAAATTTTCTCCTTTAATTTAAAAGTTATAATTGTAAGCAAAAAAATCAAAAGGAGTAAATTAAAGCAATAATTTTTTTTAAGAAAACCTTCGAGTAATACTATAATAAGAAAAGTTTATTCCCAGATATGTTAATTGATATAGATATTTAATTCATTTTTATTCCTGATCTAGTGATGAACTACATTATGTAATTGCGATTTTGGTGTAAAAAGTCGAGTAATTTCTAGGTTAATTAACAGATGAATTCTCAATGAATTAATTTTCTAAGGATTGATTAATGCATGGTATCGATCTGATTCTCCTAATTAAAATCTCAATTATTTTCTAAAATATTGAGTAATTTTATATCTCGATTATGTATATATAAATAAAAACAACACAAGTAAAGTAATCAACATCTGATCAAAGAGCATCTTCCACTAACCACACAAATAACAAATAGCTAGAATATTCTATTTTTCTTAATTTTACCATGAATATGAATATATATAAAATTCAACCGATATATTAATTAAATGTATATAGGTTAACAATTACTTATATACTACATCCATTTCAATAAAATTAGCTAGCTAGCCCTTTTATTATATATGCCAACCAATTAATCATGTTTCCTTAAATGATAATTTATACTCAACTCAAATAACACCAATTAGTCATGCATGTTTCTTTAAACGGAACAATTACTTTTGAATTTTTTGCTAAACAATTCATTTTTCTGTCTCAGTATCTAAACCAACCTAAATAATTTGTTGGGAATTGAAGGAATAATTAATAAACATTTACCCTTTGAATGGGTGAAAAATTTAGGCGATGGAAGCAATTTCGTGCAACCCATGTGCTACCTAGTAACTCTACAACACTTTACCAACATATTATTCATTCTAAAGCTAATTAATTAATTGAACAATGAGTTAATTCACAACCTAGTCTTACTATATTCAAAAAATAAAAATAAAATTATAAATAGCTAATGTAGGAAAAATATATAGGTGCATGTGTATAGACGTGGCATGTCTTAGCATGCATCTCGATGGAAGGGATAAAAGCATGAATATGAAGGCAGTGGTTTGTGGGGTTAAAGTGCATGCATCGTCATTGTTATTGAAAAATGAACTCCATTCCTTTCACTAATCTATTAAAACAAATAACCTCCACATTTATTCAATCTAACATTAGCTACCTACAAAAAAACTATCCCATCATGCATCCACTAAACTATTATTCACCCTAAAACTATAAAGTGTTGGTTTCCATACGAGTTAATCTAATCAGTTGTTTTTTGTTTTTGTTTTAAAGATTTATTATTAAGTGTACGTCAACCTACGCTCAAAGGAGGTTTAGTCTAGACCTTCAATTTAAATATTAAATCTTTTAGTCAGTACTAATAGTTGAGGAATATGATAAATAAAAAATCAACCATATAACGTTGTAATCATCTTAAGCGTCTAATCCAGTTCTTCAATAAATCAAATGGCATTGAAAAACACAACATAATAAGGTCCTAAAACCAAGAGGAAGAAGAAGTAGAACACATGGGCGAAATACCATTTACCCCTTGTATACTAAATAGTACTATAGAATATAGAATTGATTATAATAGTTCACTATTATGAAATTATTTTAATCTAGTCTATAAAGATGAGATATTTATCATTTTCCAAAAATTTATTTTTTTTCGTTTGTAATTAAAATAAAGTCTCTTCCTTGTAGTTAGATTAAAATTTGGATTGGATTCAATCCAACAACAATTGTTGATTCAAAGTTTTTTTTTCACTTCCTTTCATCGAATTATACTTATTTTTGGATAAGTTTTAAATTCCTTAATCTTTTTAAGTGGGAATTCAAACAAAAATTGTCTTTACAACCATTAAAAACCAACTTTTTAGATCTCACTTCCACTAAAAATTAAATTGTGAAAATACGATAATTTCCCATTAAATATAATAATTATTCATTAAAGCATTGATCACAAACTTTAAAATATGCATTGAACATAATTCTAAATAATAAATACCAAATTAATCTATATTATTTTTATTTATCAAACTTATCCAATTTCATACACACCCAAAATAAGTTAATCATAAAAGTTTCAACACTTAGTGAAACTATAAATAATTTATGGGAGGGAGGCACCTTGATTGAAGAGAAAGAACTTTATATATTTTATTAAATATTAATTATATTATATAGTAGTTAATTAGTTAGTAGGGGTTGCAAATGCAAAGGCCACATGAAAGAACCTGGTTTTGCCAAGTGCATTGCTTCTTAACAATAACATGTGTCACATACATTTATTTATATTTAATTTCTTCCATTCTACCATTTTGTAAGATGTAACTATACTCTTCACCCAACATTACCATCGACAATCGTGGTAATAAATTCATGGCTCAACATTCTATTATTTAACTTCAATTTTAATTTATTGTACACTAGTTAAATAAATTAGTCCATCTTCCTTTCCCTTGTGGTTTCACTACCAAAAAAAAAAAAAAAGCGGAAGCAACGACGGATCAAAGACGGAAAGAGAGGAGCTGAATCAACGACGGAATCTCAGTCCGTCGTTAATCAACGACAGACACCTTTCCGTCGTTAAACATCGACGACTGTGATTCCGTCGTTGATCCAACTTAGCGACCATCACTTCCGTCATTGATCTGTCGTTAAATCCATCTAATTAGTAACTACGGAAGATTTTAATATAACGGTGGAATAATTCTTCGCTAATTTATTGTTCATTTGTAGTATTTTCACAACAATTTTCGAATCCTAAATCTCAGAGCTTGCTCATATTTTTCCTTTCTGTTTTCTTTGACTTTTGTTGATGAGAATACTATTTATTGACGCACTTTGATTGATTTCTATAGTTTACTGTCTTTTATTAGTATAATTGGTGAATAAAATCTTCATTGAGTTAGTTGAGCTTTCCTTTGGTAAGTGCATGGTCTAGAAAACAACAAAACGAACTCAAAAGCAAGAATAATAATTAAATCGGGGATGTATTGTTCGAGTAATATTTATAAATTATGATCAAAATTAATGTATTCCTACATTTTATATGACACTTCAAAAATTTTAGTGAGTCAGTATAGATAGATAGATAGATAATGGAAGAGAAACCTCACTTCAAATAGTGAGGATCTAGCAAAATCTTAAATGTAAGTACTGGTTAGATTTGTTAAGATTTTCTTTATATTTTTATTTATTATTAATAATTTAGTGGTTTCTTCTTCTCCCCAGAGGTTCACTTGATACCATGTGCTATAATTATCACCATCAACCTATATATCTCCTTTACCTTACCCATATTTAAGTGCAAATACATCCAAATAGTATAAGTTGTCCGTTTACACTACAATAATCCTTAATAATTGTGACATTTTTTTTAGAAAAGCAAGAAAATATATTGAATTAGTCATAAGACAAATGCCAATATGTAGTACAGCCGGTTGCAAATACCCACAAGGTCAATCATCCAACCAAACAAATTAAACAAAACATCAAAGAGAGGATTTAAGATTTAAAACTTTTACGAAGAACGCTGTTACCAACCCTTTTACCAACAATCCAACATCATATTTCTCCAATTAGTCTATCAATATTTCGCACTCTATTATTAGATACTACTTCATTCCTATTTTTTTTCAAATTACCCAAATAATAGATTCCCAAATAGCAGCAAAAAAGTATCTTAGCTTCGTACCTTTTTAACAAGAAACAAAACTGTATGAAGTTGTCCAAGACTGCTTTCGGGAGAATAGCTTATACCCGAGCAACTCCAAACAACGACTCCACAACATCTAAGACATCCGACACTTGACAAACATGTGATTAATCGTCTCCTCAGCACTGTCACAAAGGGGGCAAGATGTCAATGTATTAGGCGGCAACGCCCCTCTTTTTTTCAATTCCGACTTCGTTGCAATTTTACTCAACACCACTCTCCACGCCATCGCTTGGACTTTAGGGACAACAACTTTATTCCATATCAGTTTGCAACATAACAAAGAGTTTCGCTCCACTTTCTCCTTTCTATCCAAGAGTCTTTTATAGCCACTTCGAACCGAATACTCATCACACGTCTCTAGAGTTCAGATTCACTTGTCCGTAGTGTAAGAACATGAGTTCCTGCGTGAAATCAAATCAATTAAACAGTTAAGATCAATCTTTTCCCTCTCTCCTATCTCTCCCCATCCCATCAGTTATTTTCTTTTAATTTAACCTTATTATTAATTAATACTTATATGGCGTCCTTTGTCATTTTAAGAGAAATTAGGGTAAAAATTAATTTCATAGCTTTGACTACATTCATAAAAAAAATAAAAATAAGATCATGATATTCCTCGTGATTTAGAAAAAAGTTAATTAGATGTTGATAGTTTATAGGGTTCAACTCGGGTACAGTTATACCATTCCGTCCTTTTTAAAGGATGACATTTTTTCGGGAATTAAGCAACATTTTTTTATACTTTAATTCGAAGGGAAAAAAATAAGAGTACAATTAGTATTTACTAATTGCACTCTATTATCATTTAGCACCCTTTATTATTTTTATTTTAAGAAATGTATTAATTTGGAGAGAACATCCAAAATGAAATAAGACTCTTTTTATAGAGAACGAAATGGTACTAATTATTTTATGTAATAAATTTTAAAAAATAGTAACTGTTAATATAAAACAATAAATACTAACAATTTTTCAAGCTATTCAATTCCGTCAACCACCAATTCTACTACCACTAAGGACAATTATATCATTTTATCTAAAATATGATTAAAATTTTGTTTTTATTTTATTTTATTAGTAAATTTTCGAATTTGTTATTCGTATTATACAACCCATTTCCTCTTTAAAAAACGATCCATTGATAAATACATAATAAAGTTCGTAAATTATCTCTAAAAGACGTGGCTAGAAATATATTTCATACATTGATTTGCCTAGTGTTTGACTAATTACAAATTAATCACATAATTAAATGTAATGATCTATATGAAACAAATTAAACAATTAGGTGAATGATGATTAATAACAGACTATATAACAAATTATATAGGTGCGTAAATGTGAGAGAGGGAGAGAAAAGTTCCCAAAAAATTAAAAAAAAATGGGGGTTGAGATCTGCTAGGTCCCTCTTAGAATGATAAATAGAACCTAACAACTCCATAGTTAATTGCACATATATTCTTCTAAATCATTACAATGATTTGGGCAACTTTGTTTTGAGTTGATGATATATTCAATTCCCTCAAGTTGACCAATAAATGATCATATGTAAGTATGTAATAACTATACATAACATAATAATCCACGTCGGCGGAGGCCATATGTTTCTGATCAATCTCATGTGGTGCATATCATACATCAGTACATCACTACCAATTTAAGTTAAATTAAATTAAAAAAATATGCTGGGAAGTAGGTTAATTAAGCGCTTTCGAGAGACGTGGCGGATCCCTATTGGAGATTTAAAAGCGATTAAGAATTAATCAAGATTTGGAATAAGTTTAGCATAGAATATAATTTAAATTTTGGCCGAACAAGGCAACTGCTCGGAAGATCTCTCTCCGACGTCTCTTTTTATAAAAGTATAGTGTTATATTATTAAACTTGATACCTGGTGGTATATATTGGTTCTAGTAATCATCTCTCACTAATGTGAGACAAATTTAACACGATAATTCAACGTCATCTGTTGATACTGATATTGGGTGACGATTTATCATTGAACGACTCCCATATATATTAAACTTTGGATATTTGACTCATTTACTTTTAAAATGCTTTTTAAGAGTAGGGGATAACCACCATATATATCAATTCTAGTTCCCTCACCAAATTATGCATATTGTGTTGAGTAATAATCTTATACGGCTATGTTAATACACAATGTATCTTCTTTAATTAGTGGATCAATCGTATGTCCCATAATTAACACGTCACTCATAATAGATTATTAAATTTGTGTTAATATCTTAAAACAGTAAAAAATGATAGTAAAAAAATAAATAATAGTTACCAACAAAACACTATATAAATTCTAGCTACTTGAGTATGGATCATATTGTTCATACCGGGTATTGAGATTACATAGAGACACACGAAATTGGTAACTCAACTCGGCGAACATGCCTACACCTGGAGTTTCGAACCCGAGAGAACAATTCACTATATTCAGTTTCAGAGATAGAAGAAAGTCGTTTCATACTGTCAAGGCCAACACGGAACATTTTTGTCAAACAACGGGCTAGGGCACTGCGGGCTTTGTACACCTCCTCGTGCTTTCGTGAATCGGCCACACCATAGCGTTAATAACAAGAATACCGAGCCAGGAGTCCGAGCTAAGACCCGGGCTTTCCTCATTCATCGCTTTCTTCTCTCCTTGACACACAAGGAGCAATTGTGACTGATCCTGGATAGAGAGAACCTTCTTTCCCAGTTCAATCCAATCAGTCTTCTTCCCTCCCTAGTCTTGATAGTGCAACGTCCCGCCTCTATGTCTCTGTCGTCGCATAGCATAGCATCGCATCATCGGTGAGGTACATGACGCCCGTACTCAATTTCGATTCTTTAACCATATAAGATTTCTTGTCCATTTCTTTTTTATCTGTCTCCTCTTGTGGCTCGAACAGCTAATTGCGTAGTTTCTATTTTAAACAAGCCTTTCCTTTCGGATGACAGCTTTGGCATTCGTAAGCCGCGAGCCGCTCTTGGCCTATTAGGTTCGGAACTCGGATCCATATGGGAGAGTGGCCTCCAGCAGCTCATCTCACGATGCCGTTAAACTATTCTCTTCCGCTCGAAGTGGCGTTAGCTGATGGAACCAAATCAATGTTTTCCCCACGCCCTCGTTGCTTTCCTGATCTGGAAACTAGTCTTTTCTTTGCTTCTCCGGTGGAATTGGATTTCTTCTTAAAGAAGCCGCATAACAACGAAGCGCAAGTGAGCGAGTGGGTTCATTCTCCGTTTCTCGACTTCACTATTTTCATATGTAATGTTGAACCTTTTGGATCAATGTCCCCAGAAAGAGGTAGTATGCCCGCAGACCACTCATGCTAATGCGCTGTTTCCCCTTCCCTCGAAAGTAAGGTAAGGCGCTCATAGTAATATGTTGTTGAATCAATGAATCCATGTCGTATATAAAGGAATAGAGCAACTACCCTATCTCTCTTTATAGCTTGGAGTTGCTCTTCGATCATCACTTCTTTTCTCTAGGTTCGATTGAATATTTCGTAAGAGAACTCAGGTCTTTGTTCTCTTACGATATTTATTGTTGATTGTTGAGTGAGTCTGACATAACATATTCCTAGGTGGGAAAAGTAAAGGCAGAAAGGATTCAAGGTTCGGAAGATTGGCCTTAATGGCAACTACTGTCCTTGATCGACTAGCCTAGCCTTTCAACAGGACAAGAAGGCTTAGGCTTCAACAGTAATAGTTAGGCGATCAACAGCAAAACCTGGAAGAACAGCAAGAGCAGGAGGTTTCATTCATTACAGAAGGATTCGGCTTCGCCGCACTATACCATATTTGGTCTTTGGTTGCTTTCCTAAAGGTCAACCTATCAGTGTATAGATCTCGGCTCGAAGAGGAGTTTACTTCTTAACTGGGTTTTTTAACAGCACATATAGCTCATCCGCTTGTGACTTCGCACTCTCAGTTTCGAGATTGGGAATCGACAGAACCGCACTTTCTTAACTTAATTAGAAAGGTTATTTAGGTAGCTTAGCTGGTTAGATTTATTGAAGGTAATTCAATCGCTGAACGTTCCTATCTAAGAGTTTTCAATTTACCATGGAATTTCGGGGGTTTTCCTTGCAACACTGGTAGCGTTTGCTTTCCCCTTGCTTGGTAATTTCTCTTTGCGATCCCTTTTCTTACTTAGTTTCCCTACACCTAGATCTCTCCTCACCCGTCTACACTTAAATAAATTCAAATATACGGTTATGGGCGTATGGAATGACTACCTTTGAATGCATTGACTTTTCTCTTTATATAGACAAGTTTGTTGCTAAAAATCCATTATGCCTTGTGATGTGAAACGAACTCTGGAAAAGGTTGCACAATTATACATAAATCGTCAAAAACAATGTATTCTACATACACTAATATATATGAATGGTATGATTTATACTCAAGTCTCAATGACTAGAATTTAAATAGTATTATGCTGGTAACTATTATTTGTTATTATATTCACAAACACATGTAAATAAGAGGTGAAATTAAAATCCTTGTAACATTTTGGCTTATGTGGAGCAAAATATTTATGCATAGAAGATAAATATTTATAGCCTTAAAATAATAACTATCAATCAATTAATTCCTCATCAAATTGTATCAAGTACACACCATTAACACAATTGATCCATGAGGTGCAACCAAAACAATCCAATTTATTTGAATATTGTCTTATTCATTTTCTATATATCTTTGAGGTAGCAAGTGGCAACACACAACCTCCGAGCAATAACCAACATGCTCAATCTAAAAAGACTTGTCATCTTAAGCAACATTTATTCGTTTTATCTTTTGCCATAATTATTTTATATTTCACTTCTTTTTTCCATTTTGGTGGCACTCTGGAATAAAAAGATGAAAATAAAAATAAACATAAAGAAACCGTCCTAATTAATTTAGGTGCATGCCTGCCTCGTACGTAGAAGGTTCGTCCCAACAAGAAGAAGTATCAAGAGGGGGGAATGTTCGTTAAACTACACCAAATTAAGAAAATAATTAGTGAATTTAATTAAGTCAGACAAAAATTCTTCTAACCTATTTAATGCAAAGTATCTATTACCTTAAACTAAATATACGCGGCTTATACAGCTATAGCTCTACATTTCATTTCACTCGCCAAACTTAATTTATTAATTATTATGCTACGTACCTAAATAAAGCTTATTCCTTCCAACCACACTGCAGTACTGCACCACCTTTTTTAATTTAATTAGTTACTAGCTGAGTACAATTGTATCTCATCAAAAATATATTTTTAAAAATTTATTCCATTTCAACACTATTAATTAATTTCTTACGAGCTAGGAGCTAGCTTTATATGTCACGCGTGATTATATATATATATAGTAACTATCACACACCTTTTGCTATGTGCTCTGATTAATTAAGCGCCCCATAAAAGTAATGTACAATATAAACTAGTATATATATATATATGATATAGTATAAATTAAAAAAAAGTGATAATATAATATATGCATTTATTTGTTTGATGATTGATGAGCTAGTACACCACGGAAAAGTTGTAAATTATGTATGAATGATGTGAGTCCATAGTTTGCAGTCCCAAATATTTCCACAAAAAGAATATCTTTTACATTTTTTAATATAATGGATTCTTCATATTATTCCTATCTATTTCTTCTCCAAAAGTGGAAGCTCAGAACAGCTCACAACCTGGCCAGCCTAAAGTTACTTGCACACTATCAATTTGTTTATTCATGTGTGTGTATATATGTTATATTTTGCTCAAAAGATACTTCCTCCTTCCTACTAAATATGTTTTGTTTTGACCAAAATTGTGAGAGTTTTTTAGTTAGTGGGACAGAGGCAGTCCATTTTCTCTATATTTATGAATTTGTTATATAATTTTTTTTCACATTTCTTAAATGCACTCATCTATTTTATACACACAATTCAATTAAATACAATAAATTAAGTGAGACACAAAGTTCGTTCAATATACATACAATACAAAATCAAACTATCTTCTTAAAATGTGTATCGGGTCAGAGTATATCTTATTGTATTTAAATGCATTATTTTGTACTATGTGTATAATCTATTGACTAAAAGCGTGATTTTAATATTCTTTTCCTTCACTAATTTGTTAATGACTTTCATCAGACATGATTAATAAGGAAATAGATTGAGTTCATTTGCTTTGAATCATACTTGATTTATTTTAGTTAGTTGAATTGTATGTATAAATTAAAAAGTTTCAATCACTAAAAAGAAATTGTGGATGTATAAATTAGAAAAGTTCAATTACTAAAAAGAAGTAATAATTTTTAATGTAAAATTTGTGAAGGGGATGAGTATTGTTTTGGAATTCTATTAAAAGTGCGCGTTTTCTTTATATGGGAATCAATTCATATATATTTTAAACATTGTAAATACTAATTTTATAAATTAATTTTTCACTTAAAATATAATCACAAACTTTTCATTAAAACTCGTACTAATAAAATCTAACACACGCTTATAGTGGACAAAAGGAATTTGATTTTCGCCTTTTATGAATGAACTTAATTATAATATGAAATACAAAGACGGGGTAAATATCTTTATCTCTGTTTTGGTATTTAATTAGTCATCTTTTTATAATATTAAACTGATCGTCTCATAATGTGTATATTAAACCTAGAACACAAAATATGAATTATTGTCTATGTCAAGAATCCAAGCTTCAATCTCCTGAAAAAAAGAATACCATAATATTGAAACTTGAATAAACTAGTAAATTCTGGAATTCCTCCTTAATTATATTCAGAGAATGTTTTGAAAACTGTATCAATTTCTTTATAATAAAATACATTTAATCAACAACAGAAGGGGCAAGTTCATAGCTCACATTCCTTTTCCCATAAAAAGGATAGACTCCATCAAACCAAGAATTATTCACATGCTATCCATGAATTTACATTTCTTGAACATCTCCCATCACCCCCTTAAATCATTTTACTTACTTAATCAATTAATCTCTTTTTGTAATAAATTAATTAGCCTATCATCAACACCCAAGTATCACCCTAATCCCTAGCTAACAAGTATCATGATCACTACAATAACATAGTAATAATCTCTCTAAATGTTTCACTTTTTGCTCGTAAATGACTACGCGTGTCATTCAAAATTGCTTGCTAGCTACACTTTTAAATTCTATACCCGTATTTTGAGGTAAAAAAAGAAATTGTAAGCATAATTTGTCATTTCCCCCTATAATATCACTATAATATATAGATGGGAACTAAACTATTTCATCACTTGAAGACAAAAATATCAAAAAACAAAAATAAATGTGATATATATTATCCATGACTTTGATAATCATGATGGCTTAAAAATCTGATATGATAATTTAGGATAAAATATTATTTATGTGGGACCCAGTGGAAGTGGGACAGTGTAAAATGTGAACTATGGGTTGGCAGGAATGGGCTTAGTGGGCCGAAACAGCCTTAAGTCACAATCCCAATGTGGGGGTCCAAATTAAGGTGTGGATAGCAGCGTCCTTCTCCAGGCATATTTTCAAGCTTCCACTCCACCTTCTTCCCCTGCTGCGCTTTCTACTCTACTTTTTTGCTATTGCCACATCATCTCCAACTTATGTTAAGTTCATACTGGGACCCACAGAATCAGATGACTCAAGCCAAATCCACATTCATAGTTACATAGTAGCGATGTCAATGTGCATCTTTACATGTTACATGTTACTGTGTCTATTTATGTATATTAATGTACATATCTAATAATTAACACCAACATTGGTATAATAATTGTATTGACCATCATTATTCTAGTTAATTCCATTTTTTTTCTATATATGATAATCTATGGGTAGTCGATTAACCTAATTACTATATATTTATTTTTACGCGGATTACACATTGACAGTGCATTTGATGGAAGCTTAAACCTAAATTCTAACGTGTTACTGTATGTTTACTACTTTTATTAAATGCCCTATAATTTTATTAATTTTTTTTGCGTGGTATAAGCTTTTAGTTTCACACAATTAATATGAGAGTTGGAAGACTTGCTATCTTGAGTCTTGACCAACTACTACACAATCATATGATGGACTATGATTGGTATACATTATTCATATAACATGTTGTGATGTATTGAATCAATTTTCCACTTCTGATCATTGTTTACTTATCATTTAAAAAAGCGAGAACATAGTAAAATAAGCGTACCGCCTAAGTATTAATGAGAATAATCTTTTACATATTTCAATATGTATAGTAAAATAGAAAGTCGAATATTCCGAAAGCTAGAAACTAGAAAAAGTAACCTAAAATATGAGCTAACCCCACCAAGAATTATTTTAATCCACACTGCAATTAAGTAAAGCTAGCTCGAATAAATGAATTAGTGTAGAAGGTTAATTAATTATAATAAAATAAGTGGAAGACTTTGGATTATGATTTGGAAATGGAAATGGCCCCATTCTCTAAGTCATTAACTCCCACCTTCCATCACATGCAGCTTTCTTAAGTCCTCTCTCTATTTAAACCCCTCCACACCTCCAACTCTCTCATCAATTCCAAACATTTTCAAACTCTCTCTTACACAACCTTAATTTGCTCTCTCTCTCTCTCTCTCTCTCTCTCTCTCTCTCTCTCTCCTACACAACACGATCCTCTCAATCTCAACAAAGATTGAAAGAAGAATGTATAACTTGAATGATATGGACATGTTTTCCCGGCGATGTGTGTGGGTAAATGGGCCCGTGATCGTGGGTGCGGGTCCGTCAGGATTGGCCGTAGCGGCGGGGCTGAGGGAGCAAGGCGTGCCGTACGTGATTCTGGAGCGATCAGACTGCATTGCCTCACTGTGGCAAAAGAGGACTTATGACAGGCTGAAGCTCCATCTCCCCAAGCAATTCTGTCAGCTCCCCAACTTCCCCTTCCCCGACCACTACCCGGAGTATCCCTCTAAGAAGCAATTCGTCGAATACTTGGAGGACTACACCCGCCACCATGACATCAACCCTCACTTCAACGAGACTGTGGAGTCCGCCAAGTACGACGAGGCGTGCCGCCTGTGGCGCGTCCGGACCACCTCCGGCGCCGGCGAGATTGAGTATATCTGCCAGTGGCTGGTGGTGGCTACTGGGGAGAACGCGGAGCCTGTGGTTCCCGACGTCGACGGCCTCGGCGACTTTGCCGGCGAGGTTGTCCACGCCTGCGACTATAAGTCCGGCGAGAAATTCAAGGGGAAGAAGGTCCTGGTGGTGGGGTGCGGAAACTCCGGCATGGAAGTGTCTCTGGATCTGTGCAATCACCAAGCGAAACCCGCCATGGTTGTGCGCAGCGCAGTTCATGTGCTGCCCAGAGAGATGTATGGGAAATCCACCTTCGAGCTAGCGATGCTATTGATGAAATGGCTGCCACTGTGGCTGGTAGACAAGCTTCTGCTCTTCCTAGCATGGATGATCCTCGGAAACATCGAGAACCTCGGACTGAAGAGGCCGAAAATCGGACCGTTGGCGCTGAAGAGCTACGGGAGAACCCCTGTTCTTGATATCGGAGCACTGGAGAAGATTCGATCAAAGGAAATAGAGCTAGTGGCCGGGATCAAGAGGTTCGGGTGCAGCAGTGTGGAGCTCACCAACGGAGAGAGGCTAGACATCGACGCCGTCGTTTTGGCCACCGGTTACAGAAGCAATGTGCCGTACTGGCTTCAGGAAACGGACTTCTTCTCCAAGAGTGGATTCCCCAAAACACCCTTCCCCAACGGCTGGAAGGGAAACGCGGGGCTCTACGCCGCTGGGTTTACGAGGAGAGGGCTTTCTGGTCTTTGCGCGGACGCCGTGAAAATATGCCAAGATATTGGTAAAGTATGGAAGGATGATTTGAAGCAGAAGAAGCAAAAGGTGCCTAATCATAGGCGATGCATTTCCACTTTCTGATAATTCATTGGTGGTTTATGTATATACGGCAAGCAGCAGCGGTAGAGACTAGCCAGCCCTCTCCAGAAATATCCCAAATTTTGAGATTTTCATTGGGTATTCGTATTTCTATTTGTATACTCAAGCTAGGATGGATGACGAGGCTTTTTCCTCTATATATATTTTTACTACTTACTACCTACTCACAATTTCTTCACATTAATTTGTACAATTATATATTTTTAACCAATTTCAACTTAATTAAGTTCCATACATGTTGGAAAATGACATTTCTTGATTTGTGATGAGTGATGAGCAGTTGCAATATATATCATTACATCTAATTAAAATTAATGTTAGCGATGTATGGTACTCCTACAGTCCTACTCCATCTCCATATATCAAGTGCCGCCAGTACTACTGCAACCGAACAGGAGGAATGAATGTTTCTTTAAGTCTAGTTGTTGTCAACTGATGTATCCAAATCAAATTTAAAACTCATATTCCACTCAATCATTATTTTTTTCTTTCATCAACTACTCGCTCCTCATAATATCAACATCAACAATTATTTATTTTTATTATCACACATTTTTCTTTCTCTCTTTCTACATCCAAAGAGCGAGCGAAAAAGAATGGTCCAGCAATTTATCACCAAACTTGCATACATCTAAAATGGGGATGGTGGATTGGCAATTATATTGATCGATTTGTTTTCCCTTTCACATCGTTTTCGTTTTAATTGAAATTTCATGATCGAGGAAAGTAATTTCTTGCTTTGTGAATCTGTGATATGATAGTTTTCTTTCTTCCTTAGCAACAAAAATCACGTTTAATTTCTTCTTTTCTGTACTCTCTCCATCCCACTAAGCATGATATTTTTTTTTGGATACTGTTATTAAGGAGTGTTGGATTAGGAATTAATCCACAACAAATAAACAAAAAAAGTGTATGAAGGCTCCAAGCGATTTGGAGTTCATACCTCGAATCTAGCAATGGAATGCAACCTCAACAACTTGGTCCTACGCCTGCAAAATAAGACCGGAGAATGGTTGTAGTTCTCTAGGGAGAGACTCCGACGTTCAAGTCAAAGCGTAGTAGATTTGAGAGTAAAATATTTGTGCAAGTTATGTGTAAAATGTAGAGTAATGTCTTGTGTTAATGAAAAATGAATGATATATATATATATATATATATAGCACAAATATTAAGTGTATATGAGTAATTTTACCAGGATAACAACCTTTGATGTCATAGTACAACTTTTAGAATCCTCTCCTATAAGAGTGCGCCACGTGTTCAGTGGTCCTACAAGACTGGTGGTTGATACTTATTCCAAGAACGTCGGAAACATTTTGACATGTGTCAGGTAATTAGGTCATCATGCCTCTTGCGTTGATCTAAGCCCGCGGAGGTCAGAGGCTTCTGAATTCCTAACGCCCACAAAGGTCAAGGTCCCGCATGGGTCTTACCTTGCAGAGCTCTTAAGCTCCTCATAGGTCGTATCTTGCAAAGCTCTTCAATTCTGATCTTTTAATCTCTCTTCTAAGAAGTTATGCTCTTGCAAACCTCATGATTTCCCTATTTCTAGAGTATTTTGATAATCAATAACTTATTTAAGTCATGCTGATATTTATCTATATTAATGAGAGTGTATAAAATATTGTAAGAGTGATAAAGGTGGTAAGGTCCACACATTTTTTAAAAGATACTCTCTCCGTCCACCAAGTTTCTTCCCACTTTGTCATTTTAGTCCGTCCATCAAGTTTTTTCCCACTTTTTATTCTATTTTTGTCAACCCCTTCTCCACTCACTACACTTTTAATGTGAGTCTCATTATCCACTCATAATACATTACACATTATATAACTTTTTGTGGGTCTCATTCTCCACTCACTATAATTTACCCTTTACCAACCAAAGTCAACCCATTTTATTAAAATTCGTACCGGATCAAAATGGGAAGAATATTATTGGACGGAGGAAGTAATTTTTATTATTTTTAGAATTTGTTAAACTTAATGAGACATCCTAATAAGGATAATAAGGAAAATGTGGAAGCTTAAGTTAAAATAAATTAATGTGGCTCGATCTAATTTTGTAGCTTTTGTTGATTCTGAGGTAAAAATTGCCTTTTTCCTGACGATGAGAGATGAATGAAACTAGGACAGAATTTGTGTTGAGAAAACAGTTAACTCCTCTGTGTAAAGCATGCATTATAATTTATATAAGAAAGTTAGTATATAGTTTCCTGCTGTTAAAGCACAATTAATCTTGAGATACAGTTCAAAAACACTCGCAAACAGCAGTAATTAATTTGAAAATGTTTAAATCGAACTGGCTAGCTGGACTACGCTATACTAGTATTAAAAAAAAATCACATTCTCCAATATCAATTTTCACTATTTTGATACACTCGTTTTACAATTAACTAATTAAGATTTAATAAAACCCATATAAAAATTTATTTTTACTTTTTATCAGAAAATAAAAGAATATATAAAAATAGTTACTAAAAAGTACCAACAAGTTTACAAGATAAAAATCCAAGCAGATGTTGAAACAAGGAACATTCTGTACAAAATCTAGCTTATCTACTATTTATAATAATCGACAAAATCCAAGCAGATGTTGAAACAAGGAACATTCTATACAAAATCTAGCTTATCTACTATTTATAATAATTGACGAAAACCAACTTAGAAAGTTTGGATTCACAAGTACTTTTTGTATTTTTTGTTTATTATTTAATTTCATAACTCTTTTATTAATTAAGCTGTATGCTATATACTTATTGTACGTATACTTAATCCATACATACAGCTGAGTTTACTTTTATATTCATAATAGACTTAAGAAAACAATTTACACAGATAAATAAAAAGTAATTGAAAAAATAGGGCTTTATATTGATGTGTTAACCGCAAAAAATAGCTCATTTGTTTGTTGATCACTCTATTTAATTGTGCACCATTGCGTGCATATCACATCTAATTAATAATAAGATTTATGCAATTAAAACACGAACTTAATTATGTATATAAAGCTAAACTTAACCAAGTCTTGAACTTGACATGAAATGCAATTAATTATTTATTCTGAATGACTCAACAAAAGAAAACAACCCACATGCCTCCCCATACCATATCACTCAAAATCTTCAGATTTTGTGGCCCATTTCTGAAATATAATTGCATATATGTCATGAATCAAGTAAATATTTAATTATACAATAATATTAGTTCTCCTACATTTCTCATTGCTCACACAATTACACTCGATCGTCTGAATAATAAAAAGGGTTTAGAAATGGCTGATCCTCGATCGATCACCACCATATATAGCTATATATATATGTATGTATGTATATTATGTGGCTGCTGCTTCTTCTTAATTCAGACAACCCAAATTGACCATGCATGTTTGCACTTTAATGTATATATAGCTACTCTCAGCTTTCTATCTCTCTATACCTCTCATTTCTCATACAATTTGTATGTATATATATATATATATGTATGTATGTATTCAGACACACATTGTCCGATATTTCCTGTCTCCGCATGCATGTTCCTCAATTTAATTAATCATATACATCATATTTTTGTAACTTGGAAGCTTATCACTCTATCTCCTTTCTCAATTTAGTTTATTAATTTCCCCCTTTTATCTCCTATGTATTAGCAAATTATTATTATATAAAAATAGTACTCCCTCCGTCCCATTTGTATTGGCTCCCCTTTTATTCACATGAGTGTATTAAAATAATAAAGGGAGCCAATACAAATGGGACGGAGGGAGTAATTCCTTATTGCATGATGAAATTTGATACAACTAACTCTGGGCATGCAACGGTTAATTGGAACATATATATATTTTTAGATGTTAACTAACGATAAAATAAATGTTGAGTAGTTGAATCGTGTTTTTTCAAAGAGTAGAAGAATTAAGTAGGGTAGTTGATTGGAGCAAGTGTTGTGTGAAGTCGATGGAGGTAAAGAGTAGGATTAGTTTTAGAGAGACGACTCAGACCCATTTTTTAGGTTTGAGAAGATTTAGGTTTCCTTGGATGGAAAGTGGAAACAAGAATTGGACATGTGGAGGTCGATGATGAGCTGGAGATCGATGCATGCCATTGTAATGTCACTTTCTCAGATATGTATTTATTCTTATCTTGGCTCAACTTCTAATCTACTCATATATCGATTACTTTGCATTATAATTATAATTGGGAAGCAGCTGCTACCATCAATGGCAGTTTTCAATATTATTTCTAAGATGCTAAATAGTACTTATATCTGTCTGGACTCTTACAAACCTAAAATTCGTTCATTTATTTTTTACACTTAGGAGGTGGATGTACAAAAGGCGGATCGTTAAAATAGTCGATATCCAAACAAAAAAAATAAAAAATAGTCATTTATTTAAAAAAAGTAAAAAAAAAAAACACTTTTATACTAATGTCCCGTCATAATTACATGACCAAAACAATCATTCTCGTGTAATTACATGTGTGATTGCGGAGTTGAACACGAGCACGACTCTCATTTGGTCAAACTCGTGTAATTACACATATGATTGTGAGATGAAATCACACGAGCACGACTGTCACTTGGTTATGCTCGTGTAATTACATGTGTGATACTGAAGATGAAATTACACGAACACGACTATCATTTGATTATACTCGTGTAATTACATATATAATTATGAAAATGAAATTACACGAACATGACTATCAATTGATCATGCTCGTGTAATTTGTTTGAATTTGTTTGAGACATGACAAAAGTGATGGCGTCAGCGGCGACGATAAATTATAATGACAACAATGTTATAGCTTAAAGGATAATAATATCATCCGGAACTACATCTAAATCTCTGACTATGGCGACCCATCAGCTCGAACTTCATAACATTCGTGCAACTACCAGAACTTAGAAAGTGTGTGATAGACGGAAGCCCCCTGCTTTGAAGCGGTGCTTCGCCATAGAATAGATCGACCCAGTTCCCATTCTTTTCCGGTGCACTCGCTTTCGCCTAAATGCCGAGTCTTTCTCTGCCGTCAACTCGACATTATCGTCACCTGCAAGAGTTGGTCCAAAACTGAACTTTACTAAACAAACGAGAAATTTATATCTTATTAGTCAAGCGCGCTAGCAACAATCAAACTAATTAAAATTTACATAAAAAAGTGAATATATTTGATTATTTCTTTTATAAGCGACTAAAAATTGTTATTTATTTAAAGAATGAGTGGTTTGATGTGTTAACTTATATGAAATAACATATTAGAAGGAGACCCACAATTTTTTTACGAAAATAAGTTGGACTCAACTCTTTTAATTAAGCCCAATAAAACCCAATTAGTTGATGGGCCTTCCAGTGTTCCTGCCACTTGCCATGCTCATCCTCACTTCATTATCTAATTAAAAAATAAGTATTATTCTACTAAAACTTTTACAATAACTAATAAATTACCAATGAGTTGGCATAATTTGATATAAATGATTATATTTTCTTAATTTTTAAGTCGTATGTTGTTTCGTTTAATCTTTTTTGTACCGTCCCAACTAATTTAAGTCTTGAGTCATTTTATTTTTAGGAAATTTTTACTACACACAAATTTAAATAATATATATTTATATCATCATTTTATACTTTAAAGATACACTCCATAACTCCTTAATTCTCGTGTCGAAAAGAAGTGCTCCAATGGAACGGAGAGAGTATACTTTTTTTTTCATTTGAAATGCAATAATTTGGGATAAGTTCGCCAAACTTATTTCCACATACAATACAATCCAACCTTGGCGATGGCGTCAATGGCGGCGACATGTCGTTTAACCGTTAAAGGCTTCGAGTCCAGCTCTCTTACCTCTCGGCGCCCCTCTCTTTCCCCTCAGCTTCACTCGGTTTCTAATTACTATCGGAGCACCAACACCAACACTTTGCGCTATACAACTACGTCAAAAAATGGCCGCCTTCTCAGCATTCGGGCCATGTGCTCCAATTCATCTGGTTCGGGACCCCAATCGGAAGACACTATCAACAACACTATTTCTCAGAATCCAGTTGTAGTTTACTCTAAAACTTGGTGCTCGTAAGTGCTTCCTTCAAAATGTCATTTCCTTTGCCTTTTCCGTGTTGATGGTATGCGTTGCTAAGCGGCTTTCTTTCTTTATCATTTTGGGTTTGAATCGTTTTATTTTATTTTATTCGGTCTTGGCCATTTCTTCCGCTGTTAGGTATTCTTCGGAGGTGAAATATTTGTTCAAGAGACTTGGTGTGGATCCCTTTGTTGTTGAGTTGGACCTATTAGGTATGGATTTGATCTGTCTTTTCTCATCCCATAGCGTCATTGATGCTATTTACTTTAATTTAGCGTGGCTTCATATTTTATGGGGCTTTTCTGTTTATCTACACGTTGGTGCAATCTATTACACCTAATGTGATAGTGTATATATGTTATGTGCATTAATTGTCAAGGGTTATGCATAGTTGGTATTGCTAGGTCATTTTGAGGATAGTATAGCACTGTTTCTGGAAATATTGTTGTGATTTTGGTGGTATTGTACTATTGATGATTTCCCAGTAGGCAATAGAGCATTTCATAGAGCATAGAAAGGCTAAGAACCTCTTGTTGGATTTTCAGCTTGCTTAGTAATATCACCCCTTGAACTACTTATATGTACCTCATTCAGTAATTCAACAGACCTATGAAGTTAACATTTTTTCTATCCATTGCCGAAGTCTTTTTCTAACATTATGTGGTTGCTTCATTATAGGCAGGATTTGATTTTTAGGCAAAGGCTTATACGGTTCAACTCCTTACGGTAGCTATATAGGTGTTTATATTAATCATTTCTTAGTGTTTTCTTAAAGAAGGATGAGAAATTACATGTATTGTAGTAGCCTGTCGTGCTACGGGGTAGTATTGACATCAGAAATATCTGTTTAATTGGTAGTTTCTGGATCGAGGATAGATTAGACCTTGCATAAAACCTGTAAAGAATGAGGATTAAAGTTGATTATGTGCAAAAGTAAGACCTTAGAACAAAACATATTCTGACAGCTGAAACCATCCATTGAGCATTCAAATCGACTTTCTTTTAAGTTTTAAGGTATCAGTTATCTACTCCTCCATCCCTGCTAACTAAAAATAATAATTTCTTAAGCAAAGGCATTCGAACTTAATTTGGTCTTGATTCTCTTTTTTGTTTTTGTTTTTCCAATTTTCAGGTGCTCAAGGTTCACAATTGCAGAAGACTCTGGAAAAACTCACTGGACAGCATACTGTTCCAAATGTGTTCATAGGTGAGAAGCAATAGAAACTGCAATCTAATGATCAATTATTTACCTTAGGCTGTCTTCATTAAAAAACACTGTTCCTTGAGCAACATTTCAGTGCATTAGTAAGAGCGTAATTTCATTTTGTTATGCATCATCCAAGACGAGATTATTGATAAAAATTTAGAAAATTTAGGTGGTTAAGAAATATACTACTATTAATTAACATTGTTCCCAGTTTCGCTCTCACTTCCTTTTGAGTTCCTATGCAGCGCAACATTTCCTGAAAAGATTTTTCTTATACACTAATATTTTACTACATCAGTGTGAACATACACTCTGGTGCGCACCCAATAAAAAGTCTCACGTCGTGAGAAAAAAAAAAGGACACTCATCCGAGAAGGTTCTTGTTTACTCATGATTGGTATTTGTCCACAGCTGCATTTTCATTTATTATTGTCATTAAGCACTTGCATATCGATTAATTTCTCTTTCATGACAGGGGGAAAGCATATTGGCGGTTGTTCAGGTATGTCTTTTAGAATAGTTGTGCTCCTCATGATAGATTCTGTGTTGACAAATAATTGTATCTTCTTTCAATATAACTACAAATATTTGGTGTTCGAATTCATAACAGTCTTACTAGTCGCTGAGGAAAATATGTGGCGTCTCCTTTTCTTACTTCTTGGGCTCTTTTCCCCCTTATTTTCTTGTTAGATTTTCAACATATTATATGCAAATGTTTATTTCTTGATTCACTGACGTGTGTAAAGACCAGATTCTATTATCATAAAATCAAGCGCTATTGAGGAAAGAAGTTATTTACGTTGTTGATGGTGCAGATACGGTCGAGCTACATCAGAAAGGGGAGCTTGAGTCGTTGCTATTAGAAGCCGGTGCAGCCAAGTAAAAGCGTCGAGCTCTAAGACAGATGGAATATGTGTTTGCTCTCTCACATATCATGTTGGCCTGGGTATCAGAAACAAATTTCTAATTTTTCTTTGTGTTGATAGTGAATCTCATATTCCATAAGAGTGCATGATGCTTCAGGTGGTGTGAGAGGATTGCAGTATATCTTCTATCTTTAGCACCAAGGATTTCTTTCTCATATCCAATTCTTCCTCAAGACTGATGTAATAAATATTTTCAGATGTCTATATGCACAACTACATTGCTCCATTATTATATTTTTCTCGATCGTATTGAAAACAAGAGCAATTCGAGAAAAGATTTTGTTTTGAAACTTTGCATTGCTGGTGCATGTACGATGCATGACATGAAATCAACGGGGATGATCAAAGACAAGGTAGTTGACATCTTCTTTAAGTTGACATATATTAGCAGACCATCTATCAATTGCCAAAGTCGGTTGATGGTTTTGTAATACAGAACATCAATATCATCAAGTATTTCAAGGGGATGATCAAAGACAAGGTAGTTGACATCTTCTTTAAGTTGGGTGCGTATATAGTCGAATGTAACTATTCACTTCATTGTTAAGGTTTTGTAATTAATCTATGGGTATTTCATGGAGCTTTATGTAAATGGTTTTTCTTAATAAGCAAAAACAGCATAGTTTGATCCATAAATTTGCCACATTTGTTTTAATGATCGTGCCAGTTTGGATTTGAGCAAAATTTGAATTTGGGAAAATTCAACAATGGAAGCAAGCAACTGATAGGCTCGAGGGCCACTCATCCCCAGAGAGAATTTGAATCAGAACTTGAGGAATTCTCACTCCTAATCAAGTTTTAAATTTTTCGGGCTTGCAATTGGAACTTGATTTTTGAAAATTTTCAAGATTTGTGAGTCTCAAATCTCGATCAACCCTAATTATAATTCTTAAAGACACATATTCTTTTTATCTTGAAATAAAATTTGATTTTAATTTTAAAATTCTAAATTATTATAACCCTAATTATAATTTCTCAAAATAAAATTCTAAATTATTATAACCCTAATTATAATTCTTAAAGACACATATAACCCTAATTATAATTATAATGTAACTATCCGATTTCTCGAAATAAAATTTGATTTTAATTTTAAAATTCTAAATTATTATAACCTTAATTATAATTATTAAAGACACATTTTTTTATCTCATTGGGAACATTTGAAATTATGATCAGATTAAAATTTTCTCTATACCAGAATTTGAAACTCCCGAAGTCCGGAAGGAGACAAGAATTAGGACCACAAAACTGAAAATTTTCAAAACCAAAATTTGGGGACTTAAACCCTCCCAACCCAATTCTCATAGTAGATAGCTAGCACTACTAATGGAGCTAGTCATGGATCCAGGTACCAGCTATAATTGGAAAGTATAGTTGATATAATTACACAACTTTTATTCATTAGTTTAGAAAATTAATAGTGAGGTGAGGTGTAGGCGTGGCTTGGTAGAGAACAATACATCCCATCCGGTACGTACTTTATAGGAGAGGAGAGCCTCAGAATATTTAGTGTGCGAGTGTGAGTGAGAGTTGGCCACAACTACACTCCTCTCCTCCCATTTTCTCCATGGCCGCTCTGCCCCGGCTTCCCGCTCTCATAATTGACTGCCCCGGATTTCCCCCTCCGCACCGTCTGAGTTTCGCCCTCACGCCGCTCGATTACTCAATTCTACGCCGCAAACGTCGACAATCCTCCTCCGCCGTCACGTGCTCCGCCTCCGGAGGTCCCTCTTCGTCGGAGATCAGGTCACATGCCAATCCATCACCTATGTGCCACAAACTAATTGCCTAATTTACGGAATCGAATTAAGACTTTGGGTATGATATGACATGAAAGGGGTTTTGTGATGAACTGACGATGATCTTTATTACTCGTTCCAATATTCACTTCCCCTAACTAGTCCAGATTATGTGCCCCTGCCCCCGAAATTTGTGCTGGTTCGTTGTATCTATGACATTTTTTAGTTAGTGTTTTTTCCTGAAATTAGTTCTGCGTGATTTGCTTCAGCCTTCAGGGGATATACAGCATATTAGCTGAAGTTTTTTATGTGCAATTTTTCATTGTCTCTTTTGTGCAAAAATGTATATGAAGTCAATCCTCCATGTCGTTATTTCAATGTTAATTTTTCACTCCAATTATAGAGGGAGCAATAACTATGATCATAACAAACAGAAAAATGTGATTACAACCTTTAAATTTAGCGGCATTGTGATCGTGTTTCACTTTATGTCATTCAGAATCTGATTAGATGTTCTTTCCTTGGCTTAAGATCATGTTCTAATGTTTAAAACTATTATATGTTAAATATGCATGTTGAGTGAATTCCTTATTTCTATTACTTCTGATGACAAATGAATACTCCTGGTGATCAAAAACCATTTTCTCTGCTGTCCAGTTCCACAGCCAAGATAAGAAGTGAAGTTCTCACTCCGTTTCGCACAGTTCGAATGTTCTTTTATCTTGCTTTTATCGCTAGTGGCTCCCTTGGAGGTTTGATAGCCCTCAGTCAGCTAATTGGCGCACTGGCAAATCCATCAAGAAGTGCTGATGTTATCGAAATACTCAAGGGTCTAGGCATAGATGTAGGAGCAGTCTCTACTTTTGCGTTTCTTTATTACAAGGAGAATAATGCTAAAAATGCTCAGATGGTTAGACTTTCAAGAGAAGAAAATCTCTCAAATCTTAAGCTTCGTGTTGATGAGAAGAGAGTTATTACTCTCAATGCTTTCAGGGGTATTGCTCGCCTTGTTATTGTCTCGGGTCCTGCAAGTTTCATTGAAGAGTCGTTCAAACGTAGTGAGCCTTTCTCCGAGAGTCTCCTTGAAAGGGGGGTTCTTGTCGTTCCATTTGTGACTGATGGAAATTCACCAAAATTAGAGTTTGAAGAAAAAGAAGATACAGAGCAGATCAATGCTAGACGGAAAAGGCTATGGCAGCTAACTCCTGTTTTTCTTGCAGATTGGACCAAGTAAGTAGCCTCTAATTGTGTGAACAATGAAGAAAAGCTATTCTTATCATTCATTGCTGATCTTCATCCCTTGTTACTTGTCATCCAGTATTGATTGGAAATGATTAATTAATGTCATGTTTATTCGTATAAACTGGCAATAGGTGGTTGGACGAACAAAAGAAACTGGCTAACGTCTCTCCTGAATCTCCAGTGTAAGTTTCCTTACTCTTTCCTAACTGCATAACATGTTATTGACATCTTAGAAGTCAAATTACTCATTCTAGTTTCCAACTTGTTTCTGCTTGGGATGAAGTTTACAACATCAAAGAAGTATGGATAACATGGGAAACCTCAAATTTACCAGTTAATATATACCATGTGGATCTGGTTCTGACTGTTGAGGAAGGGATTGTGATGTTAATTGAAATACAGTCTCTGAACAAATTATTCTTCATTTGCATGTGAAGGTACTTGTCTCTCCGCATGGATGGCCGGGTCCGAGGAAGTGGTGTTGGGTATCCACCATGGAACGCATTTGTTGTGCAGTTACCACCAGTAAAGGGGCTATGGTCCGGCCTCCTTGACGGCATGGATGGAAGAGTGTAATGAGCCATGAAACTGCCGTAATCGCATATACAACTTTGGTTTGAGTACTTTCTTCTTAGGAAAAGCTTCTCAACTTCATTTACATATATATTGCTAGTGTAGATAAATTGCGCAATATAGGACATAAAATGTACTTGTATCACATCTTAGTTATATAAATACCTACATTCACCAAACACATTCCTCTATTGACTATTGCAAATCTTGTAATGAATTTTTATAACGTGATTGCTAAACTTCTTGTGTAAGGAGGGATGCCCTGAAGTTGGTAAATATACATGTACAAATTCGACTGTTTAAGTCTATATTAGAATTGAAAATTGAAATACCCGTATTGTTCGGGTGCAGTACTACATATAACTGATTGAGAAATTTGAAATTTTCAAGTTCGGTTATTACTTGTGGTATATACAAATATCCATTTATAGAATTTATATTATTTATTTTAATGCATACTAATTTAAAGTGAATTTTTTATATTTTTATCCTAATTACTCCATATATTATAAGTTTCTCTAACTCAACCCTAAGTAATAGAATTATACACTGAGTTCCTCTTTTCCTTTTCAACATCGTTTCTTCTTCTTCTTCTTCTTTGATTTGATATCTTAATAGAGGGTTATTGAATGAGTGAAGTTGAAAATATATTTCTTGTCTGATATTTTAATTAAATATTATTGAATGGTTAAATTCGAAAATAATTATTGATCAAATTGATCGAAAGTTTAAAATATGTGGACTATTTACATAAAATAGATATTGTAGATTTATTTTTAAAGCAGAAATATCCGAAATTTTAAGATAGAGTACTCAATCATAACATGACCATAATCCAAACAATATGATTTTCGATTATTAAATAACTTCACTTATTTTATATTCCTGTCTCATTATTTATGTCCAAAAAATTAATAAAAAAATCATAATTTTAATTAAATAGTCATAAATAATGAGATTGCGAGGATACTTGATACTACCCATAATATATATATACTAGTATATAAGTTGGTAAGATTTAATTAAAGGGGGTGGAGTATGTAAATTAAAAGTGATATAGCGCAAAATGAGGCACACAATAAGGATTGCAAAATGTAATGTATGATAGAAAGTTAAGAGTTGAATAGATAGATAAAAGAGGTGTTGGGTGGTTGGTTGATACAATTACTATACAAGGGCTTCCACTTCATCCAAAGCATAGTTGTTTGTAGATACATTTGCGTAGTTCACTTTGTTGAAACGCACCACCACCGGGTACCGGGTCTTCGGGTCCTGATCCATCCCCATCCCAATATCCCATACCAAATAAACATTTTTAATTCATTTTAAAACATTCATTAATAATGTAATATTGAATTCATACAATACAAATACAATACCTGGTCAACAGCAACAACCGAACCTGTACCCTTGTACCAGTATGATTCCTTCCTAAGGATTTTTACCTGCATTAATTCATTATTTAGTTAACTAGCTACTCCATAATTAAATACTATCTATAGTAGCAAAGCAATTTAAAGTGATGACGATGACCTTAGAGCCTCTTGGGGGTCCCACTGGTGGTGGCTTCGCTGCTTTTGGAGCTTCAGCAGCAGGAGTTGCATCGCCGGAGGGCGTTTTCACCGGCGCGTCCTCCGCCGCTGCCCGTACAACGAGCCTTGAAGTTCTGTTGGTGGTGGTGGTGGAGAGGAATACCATGTTAGGCTTAAGATTTGCTGATGCCACATTTTGTGCCAACACAAATCCGCATGCAGCTGATGCCATCTCTCTTTCTCTCTTTACAAAGTTTTGCTCTCTTCAACTTAATTTGCAATACCAGTTTTTGTATTAGTAGTATAATACTTATTTGATATAGGCTGCAAAAGTGATTAAAAATAATTCAACACAACTCAAAGATTTGAAGAGGCATTGAATGGAAGAAGTGGATATCATTTTCCTGGACTGGGATTATTTGGGAGACAGCACTGCGGTTGCTTTAGCCATTCCCACTCCGCCACGTGTACACCATATCCCGTCCTTTTGGATAATCTCATCTCATCTTGTCTTGTCGCCTTTTTTCTTCATTTTACTCCTTATTTATTACTCCCTCATTCCCACTAAATTAGACTCATTTGTATTAAAATAATACACTCATCTACTTTTTAAATGGGTCTAATTTAATGGGACGGAGGGAGTATATATGTATGCATGTATTTTTTTTTTTCTACTATTGCCGTTTACAACTAATCTTAGATCTCCTGTGATATGCGTCTATTATAATCTCCATCAATATTTATTTTTATTAAAAAATAAAGAAACACTCAATATATGTCTATTGTACCAAAAATAAAATTTTATAATGAGTCATTATTAATGAGACGTACTAAAATAAAATATGAGTCGTTATTAACGAAACAGAGAGAGTATATATGTAAAAATTATAATATTGTTTATTTTATTTACTTGTATTTTTCTTTTGTTATCTGTATGATTTAGTCCCAACGTTTTTGCTTGGAAATATTGCATTTCTAAATTTTCAATTTCATAGAATATGAGTTGCAATTGTACTTTCTTTAATTAATCCTATAATAATATGTATGGCATTGCTAGTGCCTTAGTTTTTGTAGATCCTGAGTTGTAATTTATACTTTTATTTGTTTCAGAAACTAACTTGCCCTTGTACTAAGATCATTGAATATAATGATTTCAGTTGCAAGTAAAGGCTAAATCTTAACAAATGCTAGAAATAAATGGAATATTGAACTGCATTTGGATATATCTAGCAGAAATGAAACTGAGCAGTGGAACATGAGTAGCTTGATCCCAAATAACTACAGCAACACTACAAAGTTACAAATGCTGTTCTTTTTTCTTTTGTACAACTGTTACAGTACAAATCCACAACAAATTTGGATCAATATACACCACGCAACGCAACGCAACTCAACTGTGAAAAAGCAAATACTATCAGTGCCAAACTTACTAAATCTTATAAAGAATAAAATTCACATAAAAGCAAACCGAAGAGGAAAGAAATGCCACTTCTGCTCTTCAAGTGCTTCAACAGATTGCTCACTTCATAATGTCAGCTGATGCTTCAAGAAAATTTTTATTTTGCGTCGCTACTGGTAGTATTAAGTCCATACTAACACAAGAAATATATCAGAGTGGTCAACAAATCGAAGATAATGAATATGCAGCAACTGACTAGTATTCAAACATAAATCTAGGGACACAAGGAGAATTAAAGAGAGAAAAGTTTCTCCAAATATTTTAATTTTTGAGTATCAGTCGAATATGAAACCTCTATTTTAATATGCTATCAAGAACATTTTCACCCTCTACAAAAGATATTTTTCAGTCAGCACAGATAATGTGATTGTACGTACTTGGGTAACTGAAACTCAAAAAAGGCTTATGAATTATGATATAATGAAACAAACAAGGAGATAAACAGGTCAGCTGTAAAATTGAAGTAAAAAAAGTGGTTGGAACAAATAACAAACTTGCTTGTTATGCTAAGCATGGATACATAAAGAGTTTCAGCTGACAAGGGCAATAGAGATATCAATTTCATTTACTTGATATAATGGTTCTACACAAAATGTTAGTATTATGTCAATATTTCACTTTTTTGCCACGTGTAATAATGTTTCACCAGATAATGTACTATGGCATGGAAAGGGCCAATGGTCCCTGCACAACCAATTTCCTAATGTTTCAAAGCATTCATATCATGGTAGTAAATCATAAGGTTTTAGAAAGACTCTTATATTTACTAAATTATTTTCACTAACATAATTCGAAAACACCACTCTTTCATTCGTGCAACACACTGCTCTTTCTGTGTTTATTCATATATATTTAACGTTTCTTCCGCATACGCTTACTTCTTCATGGACTTATCACATATGTGCTCACTATTAATAATTCATAAAGTACACGCCGATACAATTAAAAGTCACCGACTTCACATGTACACTAATCTTGGTTGGTAAACTTCAACCAACTAAATACCAGATTAGTTTTTCTAGTTGGCAAACCAACACAGATAGGAGTCATACATACAAACCCATTCAAAAATACATTTTATGCATGACACAACAAATATGATTAATGTTATAAAGTGAGATTTATATTAATGTGAAGTTAGAGCTACTAAGCTCCACTTTTCACATGCTTATTCTAACTTGATTCATTTGGAATTGAAGATTATAATTTATTTAAATAAAGTCAGTTATTGGGTTAAAACATTCTGATCCACCAGGTTACGTGATTTGCCACAAAGAACTGAAGCACATGCAAGCAGCCAAGCATTGCACCTTTAATGCTGTAATGATATTTTAAGTGTTCAGGTCGTGTAATTGCTATAAGCACAGAGTGCATTTGTAATCAGATGCTAAGATGCTGACCTTTTCTCTCATCCTTAAACTCCAGATATCAGAACCACCTCTAGTTGAACCAGATGCTTGGCCTGAATATGGACTAAGCAGTGGCTCCCTACGGTAACCATAATCTCCCTCAATGTCATCATCGTCACTCTGACTAGAGACCAAGGATCTCAGTACTATCGCAAGAAGTATGGATATGACCTGTAAGAACAACACTGTTAAATGTAATTCAAGCATTCCATTTTTAGTATCTACCAAATATACCAGAAATGCCATATCTATTATATCACCGAAGCAGACTTTTTAGAACTAGTGAAAAAGAATGTTGTATGGCTGAAGCACCTTCCTCGTAAGACTATTTTCTAAACTACTAAGAATCAAAAGTTTCCCATGATACATAAGGTGTGAATGAAGAAACATATTGATCACAAAAATGCTGGACAACCTCTGTGTAGTATAGTAAGTCCCAATAAATAAAAACAAAAACATGGAAAATATTGCTAGATCCAGTTAAAGCCTTTGGTCCTTCGCTTATGAAATAACTAAAGATTGCCTAAGAATGCGTCCACGGGGGGTTGTGCTGTGTGTGGGGAGATCAGGAAAGGAAAGGTATGGCACGTGTAGGAGAGTTTTCCAAAATTTCTTGGCTATTGCATAATTAACTGTTTAAGTACTTCAGTAACACCAGAAACATAAGTTTTCATAAATTACATTAAATCCTATCAGTGACAATTTTAGGTTTGATTCTGCAATCAAGTGTCAAGATAAATAAACTCCAAGTGAAAATGTCACTTGTGAAGTTTCAGTAAACTGCTACTAGGAAACAACAAGCTTCTACAGTATCATTTATATACACTAAAAATTAATGGCAACCCGTATCTTTTTTATCTAACTAGACCAGGTAAGTGTGCTGAACAAGTCTTTTATAATTAGTTTCCACCAATACAGGGAACAAAATTATAAACTTACAACTAACATGATAGTAATGAAGATTGAAACATGCCTGTATTGTGACAATTGCAATACCGATCCACATGAACACATCAGCATTCTCTTTCATAAAGGTCCAGAGGTTTTTAAGTTCTCCAGTGGGATCAGATGGGATATCCTGAATTTGATTTTAAATCACAGGTAAAGACACAAGAATGGGAAGTAGCATCAGCAACCATATGGTACTAGATGTACCTTCTCCCATTGGTGATCAAGAGCAATGAAGGTCACCAGACCCACTTCTGATAAAATAAATATGGTAGCAAGTACAGCATACTGAGATTTTCTGTGGTCAAGGATACATTTATTACAACATTAGACTAGCACAAAAACTTCAGTTTCTTCCAAGATTCTTAAACAAATATATTGATATGGTAGGTAGATATATTAAATTTTAACGGAAAAGAAAACATTAATAGATTGGCATGAACCATCAACCTCCATCTTCCTAAATCCAGCATTGCCAAATAGACTTTTTATTCAACTTTTCTTTAATTCTTTAGCTGAGGTCTATGGTATTTCTGATTGGATATAACTGTATAGTGTACTAACTCATCTATAATAATTCATAAAACTAAAAATATCAGATGTTTAGGAGTGTGGTGATATGGGATGTGCTTCTGCATCTTATTTCACTCAAACGCTTTAAAACAAGGTAAAACAGAGAGAGGGGAAAAAAACGACATGGCCAACATAAAACAATCTTGTCTGAGTAACAGAATACTAAAAAAAATCTTAAAATGGATATTTTTAAGAGTTACCATCACTGCAAGTATCACCGCAATAATGTTCAAAAGGTAATAACATTCTAGTCATTCCAGAACAACATTAGAAAGAAAAAAAAAAACTGGATCGAGGAAAAGGATACGAAGCAAAGGCAACAGCCGCTGATGGCCTCCGCGCCAATGAAACCAATGAAACTGATGAAACATATCAATATTCCGATTCCCATAAACGCGTATGTAAACCTATCCACAACAACGACGAATCAAATTATCGCATCAGTTCCAAATACAACACTCCCTCGACCACAATAATATTTGGGCAAACAAACGAGGAACAAAACTAAATCGGCAATGGAATTCATCAACACAAACAATTACCAAAAGTGAGAAAAAAATAAATTGTAAATTCAAAGTACCAAGCAGATGGGAGAGAGATGAAACTGGAGGTGAGCGCATCGTCCGGGGTAACGATGCCGGAGCTAGGACGGAATCCGGATTCATTTGACGGAGGCAATGAGTTTTGGTGGTGGTGCAATTGATTAAGCACATATGCAGAATATACAATTATGACAACACCCACGAAGGCGTGCAGGAAATTCAGGAACTTGAGGATGAACGCTGAGAAGGTGTGGGAACATGGAGTTCGCATTTGTGGTAATTTCTTATTTTTCCTTTTTCTGTTCTTATTCAAAATTGAAGAAATGCGATTTGGGGATTTGAAAAACTTGAGCTTTCTTTTGAGGATGGAAATAATGGGATGAGGTCAGTGACTTGCAATTCAATAATCATTCTCTATTAAATTCGGAACCGGTCTTCTACAGCCCTTTTTGTATTTCTAATTTATTTATTTCTTTTGCTTGCATATCAATCATTTATATACTCTTATTAAAGAACTAAAAGTAGAGATTACAGATTTCCGAATTTTATCATTATCGGACTTATCCATAAATATACATCGTCTAAATTCTCGATTGAGCTCATAAACACAATTCTAAATTTGTATTTTCCGATTTAAGATGCCATTTATAAGATAAAAAGACATAACTAAAATGATTGTCATCTCTAAGTAAAAACAAATTCCTAAAGACTAATAACTAAAACATAAGTTATAAAACAACCCAGTCAACATGTATGCTGTGAAATTAAAAGTTGATCCTTTGATTTAAATATCAATTAAATGTAATTAGCTTATTTATTATATTAATTAATAAATACTTCAGCCAATTCAATTTCAACCAAATAATTTTTTCTTATAAACCAACCAGGAAACATCGATGCAATTTAATAGTACTCCTATGTGAAATGTATTTAAGTGAATAAAATTAACCTATTTTGCCAACAAACAAAAATTACACATACATATAAACACAATGTCCTTTTCATACCCAAACTCATTTGATAATATAGGGAATATTATAACAATTACACTTGTTTAAAATCTGATAATAGCTGATTTTAATTGATTCACAATCACATAGTGTGATTCAGTTAAAGGTTAGAATGACAATATCCACATACCAATTCACTCCATTGTTTTTATGACTATCAAAAACTTATAACTTTATTCTTCAACCTAAACATGACCTTACCAAATGTAATAGAGGATTCAACCAATATGTCCAGGGACAGTTGCAAACCGAATAAATAAGCAGTAGACTTTTTATGATAAACTCATAAACAAGGTCTACTATCGAAACTATTTTGCAATGTTAAACGTATGCAGCTACTTGAATCTTAAAACATAGCATATGAAAAGCATGCTTAAGAAAATGTGAACTCCAGAAAGCATAGGCGGCTATCATTTGAAAAATAATCATATAAAATTTTAATTGAAAGGAGTTATTGGAGAAATCCTTAACGGCCACTCTTCTTAGAACGCTTTCCTTGACCCTTCTTCGGAGGCCCCTTCTGCCGACGCTTCAACATTTCAAGCCTGTTCAGTCGCCTGCCAAGATCAACTAAATTAGAATTACAGCATTCGGGATATAGGTATATAAAAACAGTTATGTCTTGAAGGCTCACAAACTCCTTGAGCATTCTACACATATTACATGGATTATAAGTTTATAACATCTAAGACCAGTTCCACTAAACTCTTCTATAATCCTATTTGTCCACAACAACCCTGTCATCTCAACTTTCTTGATGTTTAGTGAAGTAAAAGTATTATTCTCATATATCATATTACTGGTACAAAATGATATGTGGTTGAGAACTTGGTGAAATGGTGAAAATCCTATATGTATCACTTTCTTTGTTTTAGTAAACAAGTATATACTCAATTGGACACCTAATTGGACACAAGATTGGTAACTAGGATACATTATATGGTTCAGTCTCTTATCATTCTATCAAGGATAAATTATATGGTTTAGTCTCCATATCCAAATGCTAGTAGAAAATATATAGGTCTACAGCCATCACCCTCTTCTAATCATCAATGGAAGAAATACCAACAAAAATTGAGAAAATGGATGGAATTTTCTTACTCTTGTTCATTTTGACCCATTACGAGGGGATCATCCCTTTTGATATCATGAGGATACCAAGATGCTATTTTATCACCAATGAGCTTCTTGCGAAGTACTTTGTGGGCGGATATTTGACCAGTTGGGTTCAGAATATGGCCGAAAATATTAGCTCTAGCCTCAGTGACACCCCTGAGGGCCGCTTCGGCCAGCACTTTCTTCAAGCCTCCTCCTAAGCTGTTCCCAAAACCCATGTCCTGAATCTTCTAATCTCTGTGTTATTCAAGAAAAGGAGAATCCAAATTATGGGAGATGAAATGGATCTACATATTCTTTCAGCGCCTTCTGCGGTCTGTATAACTGAGAAAGGAGGGGGATTTAGCTTAGGATGGGCGACGAGTTTTCGCCGATTCAGGCGAGTTCTGCCGTCCAGAAGAAAGAGAGAGCAGCCGCGAGAGTAAGAGAGAGTGAGAGAAGTATAGAGAAGTACGAGAGCATAAGAGAATTGAGGAACGAGAGAAGGGAGAATGTGTCGTGTGTGGGCCAGGTCTATGTTAGAAGATTTAGCTAGGCTTAGAAGAGTTTTAATCAGTATGAGAATAATTAAATTAGGGCAAGAGCCAACCTTGGTGTGTTGCACCAGTTAGCGGGCCTATTCAGCCTACAACAAGAATTTGCAAAAAAATGATAAGGCTTTTGAGCGGGCCTATTCAGCCTACATCTGGGCCATTCCAACCCCTTTTTTTTTTCTCCCACTTCTTTCTCTTTTCTTCTTTTTCGACCTTTTATTTTTTGCTCCGATTAGCTTCAACTTCAAGATTCTTGGTGTAGTGAAATTTTACATTAGTTATACGAGTAAGATGTTTTATTGTTATACTACATCATAAATCATACTTGCTGTTGGTTTGTACTAGCCCATTATTATTGATTTGTTCTCAATAATGAAAAAAATAGTAAGAACAAAAAACTTTTAAAATTTTTGAAGCCTACCAATATTATTTTATTTTTTTCTCTTTTACAGAATCTCTTAGATTACATGCTAAAAAAAACAAACCAACAATAACAGTATAAAGAGTATATGTTTTTCATAGCTTAAGATGAGTATTATGCACCTAAAAATTTAAATTTCGTCAAACTTTCCATATAACATTTTGGGTCTCAAATCAAACTGAACATTGTAATATTTGGCGTCTCAAAGGGAAGTCTTCGCAATAACATTTTCGCTTTACTTTAATAAATATTTTCCATTATTTGAAATAATGCAATCACATTTCTAGTTAAATAAAGAAAAGAAAAACATATTATTAACACATGGAGACTCTGGTTCAGCTTTCTTCAAACAAAAAAAAAATGCCTAGCAGATGCATTAGGTAGTAAGTACCTATCTTCTTTCTATCTTCTACAACACAAATAATAAGGTACACGATAGGAAGGCAAGCCAAAGAAATAGAAAAATGCATCTGATTTTCGTCTCGCTTGACCACAACTGCAAGATAACAAGACATGGAAATATACACAATGTAAGCAACACAACGATAAGCATGTTTGAATGCCTTGGAATCGTGATTTCTAAACTAGCACTACTATACTAGTATTAGATGATATACAAATGTAACGATTCTAGTGAAACAACTGGTTGCTTTACAGAGAATATTTACCAGGATATTGTTGAAAAATCATGGTCCACCAAGAATACTCAAAAATCATGGTCCACCAAGAATACTCAAGCGTCCGGGGCAATGGTAGACAAAATCTGCGATATAGAAAATGTGTGCATGGAGGCTTAAATAGTAATGATTCCACTCATAGTGATGTCTGAAAATGATGCTAACTTATTATACCTTATCCGTAAATAAACGAAACGATTCCTCATTCATAGCTTTATCAAGCTCCTATCAAAGAGCAAAAACACATTCAACAATTCCCACAACTCCGAAAATGTATACTCGTTAATTTAAAGTCTAGGAATTCTAAAGAGGATTTTGCAGTCTTAGATTTTAAAAGAACAAGAAGAAACTCATTACTGCACAATAAGCAATATCTATCACACTTACATTCTCAGGGTCTGAGGAGCAAGCGATGTTGTATATAAGTTTCTGAAGATCTTGATTCTTTACTAAACCACGAATTTCATTGGATGAAGCTGCAGCCGAACCAGATAAAACCATTACCACATAATACCAGTTAGTTTACAAGACTTGACGGTTTAAATACTATTATAATAATAGGGTCAAAAGACTTGGCACTTATCACCAGCAATTAAGAGCCGAGGATTTGACTTGGACAGATGAAAGTCTAACTAGATGTGGAAACATGAGTCAAAAAAATCAAGAAGCTATGGACAATATGAAAATATGACTTGGACACATGTTTTACAAGATATGCAAACACAACTTAACAGCTAGTCAGCTACTATCCTGGCTCTCAGCCTTGTCCAATCACCATTTTGATTTTTGAAATATAGGACAGTGAAGATCAGTTCCCCTTGATGTTAATCAGGTTTTGGCAACCCAGGAGGCAAATAAAAAGCCATCCAACTTAACACTCAAAAGAATAGATGTGGCTTTTTAACCCAACTCCTCTGAAAAACTCTTGTCAAGCCCACTGAACCTACCTTACACTATACACTTCCAAATAAAACTAGAAAATTATTATTTTTTAAATGCATAAAATTGTGGCAAGTATAAACAGCTGTCGCTAGAGAACCGAGTCCGCCTCGCTATAAACATTATGCTTTGTTCAAGTGATTATCATCCTCTTGTATATCGACTCAGATTATGTTTTTTCAGCTTCCAATCTCAATCTAAGACCAAAGTTGAAGTTACAAATCATGCATATTTATAGTGATTCAATTAACAACACCAAATATACCCACTATATAAAGTATACACCATTTTTTTTTCATTCTGTAAATAGCATATCTTCATAAACATCACTCCGCTGGAATCCTTATAAATTATGAGCCAGGTAATAGAAACGTAGTACTTACATTAGACGGTGGGAGGATAAACCCTAACTTCTGATAATCTATATTAAAACTGAACCAACACCTACACCTACCTCCCACACCCAAAATGGAAATTTGAGATACAGGCTTCATAGTAGAAACTCAAACAGACGACACACAAATGAAAAGTTACTCCACAGAAGAAGATGACAAGGTTGATAATTTAAAACTATACAATCAGAACTCCTTGGTATGGGGATTTCAAAATTCATAAACTAAAAAAGAACTTACCAATAGACTGTAGTTGTGACTTTTGCAACACCTCACTCTGCCCATCAACATTATATCGTTTATTAACATTTCTCGTTGAACTAGGATCTGCTGCAATATCTAAATTGGCACAACAATATGAAAAAAGAACAGGGTTACAATTTTTTTGATAAGCTGATAGTGATCTTAAAAACTTACTCAAAGAATTAGGCTTTCAGCAGAATCATGCGCACTTAAAGTTTATTGCCTCGTATACTTTCAGCAGGAGTCAGGACAACCATTCAAAAGAAGAAAACATATTCTGTCAAAATTACGACCCATTTGTTTTTTACATGAAAACCAAGGAATCCTCAATAACTATTCATTACACGAAAACCAATGAACATCCCATGTGTTAATTTTTACTCAAAAATGAAATGCGTCATTATTAACGGGATGTCCCAAAAATGAATCTGGGTCATTATTACCGGGACGGAGGGAGCATTAGTTACAATGGAAACTCTCAAGACAATTCTACTTTGCAGTCTTTTATTCGTGAGGAGTTCAGCAATATACGTTATATATTATAATTGACTATGTCAGTTGATGAGCTAGTTATTTACACAGATAAACCTGTGAACTGATTGTTGAACGCAACAAGTGCAATATGTATGTGGGTAGACTTGACAATTAAGAGATGTACTGAAAGAGAAATGACCTGATTGCATCCCAAAATTATGAAATCGCTTGATTGGTGTAGAAAATAGTAATAAAATGATATTTTGTTGAACGCAGAGGTCACTTGGTTTCGTCTTCTGGCATGCAAATAATTTTTCAATACACACACACACACGAGGAAAGAGATTCATGAAACAGAGAAGTGGAAGGAAATAAAGGAAATCATCTAGACATGAAGACATGGGCAAGCAAGATGCTAAATTAGCTAATGAAGGATTAAGATTGTATCTTGATGAATCATCTCTCTCAATTAACAATATGAAGAGCATCCAGATTCAGCAACTTGTATTAGCCATACTTGAAGAATGCATAAGTAGCACTATAAAATACAACACATGCACTTTTCCATTTGATTACTTACCAACTTCTTCTTCCTTGGAAGATTCTGCTTTGTGGCAAGGAACTTCTGCACAAGCACAAGCAAGTAAAGCTTCAGTGCAACAAATGACGCGAAAAGAAGAGGGATGCCAAGAACTTAAGATTGGTGGACTGTCGGTTTACCTTTGTGCTTCTTGAAACATCCCAAAGAACAACTTCAAAGCATCGCCAAAAAATCGAAAGAAAGTAATGGTCAATTACTAATAACAGTGGAAAATTGAAAACGAGAATTTTCCAAAACAAAATCACAACATATGGAAAAGAAGAAGAGATGTACTACTACTTACTATGGTATTAAGCAAGTAGAACACTTGTATTTTGACGGTGCTTCCTCACACACTTGACATTTTTTTGGCCCCATTTGCTCTTCTCTTTCAGCGCCTTCTGCGGTCTGTATAACTGAGAAAGGAGGGGGATTTAGCTTAGGATGGGCGACGAGTTTTCGCCGATTCAGGCGAGTTCTGCCGTCCAGAAGAAAGAGAGAGCAGCCGCGAGAGTAAGAGAGACTGAGAGAAGTATAGAGAGGTACGAGAGCATAAAAGAATTGAGGAACGAGAGAAGGGAGAATGTGTCGTGTGTGTAGCCTGAGAAAGAGAAATCTGAGAGAAATTGAAAGAGAGAGTGTGTGGGCCAGGTCTATGCTAGAATATTTAGCTAGGGTTAGAAGAGTTTTAATCAGTATGAGAATATTTACCTATTTCGTTTGGGCCGTGAAGGAGCGTAGGGAGCACGGGGAGGTGGTGGAGGCGATGAACAATGACGGATGAGGCAGAGAGCACGGGACGCCGTCGGAGGAGCAAGAAATAGAGAAACAAGTGATGGGTAAGGAAATGGAAGAAGGAAGGTGGGCGCCTGGTGTATTGGTGTGTAATAAGTCATTGTTTATTTTTATTATTTAATACTTTTTGTCGTGTTAAAAATTAAAAATAATTAGTTTTGTGATCTGTATTTATCATTAATAAATAGTATAATATTAAAAAAATATCTATTATTATATTTTTATTTGATTTTTTATTAGTCATTTTATTACAATTTAAAACTATATATTATTATAAATAGTAAATATAAAAAGAAACAATTGTTATAAAATTTAAATATGATCTCAATCCCAAATGATATGAATTGAGTCTTGAGGGATCATCACTAGTATATTAAAATGATACCTCCAAAATAGATGTATTAAGTCTAAATAGAATTTGGATATACGCTCATTTTACCAAAATAGAATTTCGATATTTTACCAAATTTTACTAACCTCTACGTTTATATCACTATAAATGTCTCGATTAAATAAAATGATTGCTTTTTCGATTTATGCAAACTAATTTATAAATAATTTGTTCATTTCAAGACTTGATGAATTAATTTTTATTGCAAACATTCATATGGATTATAATAATTTTATTATTATTATTATTTATATACAGCCGACAATTAAATGCGGAATAATATTTATTTATTATTTTGAGTTATTTATTTTAGAATAATATGTATTTATTATTTTAAATTATTTATTTGAAGAGACACTTAAAAGAATTGAAAAAATAATTGAAAAAAAATCGGTTATGGTGTGATTTATTTTAATATGTATATAGATATATAATAATAATGCAATATAATAATCTCCATCATATTTATCTAAATTTTCGAATAATTATTAATTAAACATATAATAATAATAATAATAATAATCTATTAAATAAATTAGAGTTAGGATTAAATGGGCCGGATTAGGCTAGTTTTTGCCAAAAATGGGATGGGCCATAAATAATTGGACGAAAAAAAGGCCGCATTTATAATTTATTGAGAGCAATGGAGTATCTATATTCTATATATATATAATACATTCTCTGCGATTTTTCTTGAACAGAAAGGCAACCCCCGTCCCTGATTTCTCATCAATCTCTGAAACATCTACTAGAGGGTTGAAACTACCCCCGATCTCCACCCCCAATTTACACCATGGGTCAGGGCACTCCCGGAGGCCTCAATCGGCAGCTCCCAGGCGACCGCAAGAACGACGGCGACAAGAAGGAGAAGAAGTTCGAGCCTGCCGCGCCGCCCGCTCGCGTCGGTCGGAAGCAGCGCAAGCAGAAGGGGCCCGACGCCGCTGCGAGGATACCGGCAGTGACGCCGCTGACTAAGTGCAAGCTGCGGCTTCTCAAGCTGGAGCGGATTAAGGATTACTTGCTTATGGAGGAGGAGTTTGTCGCCAACCAGGAGAGGTTGAAGCCGCAGGAGGAGAAGACTGAGGAGGACCGCTCTAAGGTCGACGATTTGAGAGGCTCGCCGATGAGCGTCGGGAATCTCGAGGAGTTGATTGATGAGAATCACGCCATTGTTTCGTCCTCTGTGGGGCCGGAGTATTACGTCGGGATCTTGTCGTTTGTGGACAAGGATCAGCTCGAGCCTGGATGTGCTATTCTAATGCACAATAAGGTATAATCTCTACTTTAAATTATTTTTTATTTTATTTTAATGAGGCGATTTAGTAATCGGGCGAGTGATTCAAGAAATGGGAAAGGTTTCCTTGTATCACTTACATAGGTTGCGAGATATGAAATCTATGACTCTCTAAATTGAGCTGTAAAAAATGGCATCTCTTTGTTTAGGAGGAAAGAAGATGAGATTGATGTTACTTCTAGTATTACATGATGATGTTATCTTGAAGTAGGTTATACGTATTTTGGCTTTAGCCATGAAATTTCTTAGAGTCTCACGTCTTCCTTTCGGCTTATATTGGATAACACCTGCTTTAGGTGGGGCTTACAGATTTTTTTCATTAGGTATTTGAGAGCTATTGGCTTGTTAAGAGTAAATGAAGCTGAATTGTTATTCAAGAGCTTTACTAAATTAGTTTCCCTGGGGCATTTTATTGATTTTCAAATCTTAAGGACATTAAGACGTATAAAAGCATTCTATTTGGAGCATTAATAGTTTAATACTGACAGAACAACTTAAGAGTCGCAAGAGGTAAGGTTTTTGATTTGACAGTTGATCTTCATATTCTACTTGGATTCTCACAATTCTCACTACTGTACTGTGGGCTTCACTTAGATTTGATAGTTTTTGGTGGGCCGTGGGTGTCCTCAGGGTTTATGCACGTAGGAAATTGGTCATGGCTTTTGGAGAGGTTTCTGTAGAATGAACTATATAGGACATTTGAACTTGTGAAAGGAAATATTTCTGCTCAATTGATCTGATATTAGTATCCTGCTTCTTATTGATCTGATATTGGTATCTCGCATCTTATTGCAGGTTCTGTCTGTTGTTGGACTGCTCCAAGATGATGTCGACCCAATGGTTTCTGTGATGAAAGTGGAGAAAGCTCCATTAGAGTCATATGCTGATATTGGTGGTCTGGATGCCCAGATCCAGGAAATCAAGGAGGCAGTGGAGCTTCCATTAACACACCCAGAATTGTATGAAGATATTGGTATCAAACCTCCCAAAGGTGTGATATTATATGGAGAGCCTGGAACTGGGAAAACTTTACTTGCAAAGGTACGTGGACTTGATAGTTTGCATTAGTTGATTGTTATTTCTCCTCTATCTCAGCTGATTGACTTGAAAATTGAGATCTTTATATTTCCTTAGGCTCTGACATTTAGCAATTTTTCCTGCTTATCTGCTAATGTTTAATTGTTATGTATTATGCTTGCAACATTTAATGAAGAAAACCAGGGAAAGAATGTTATGCACTTTTGTTTGTGTTTCATTTCATGTGCTTCTTTTTTTTTTTCCATTGTGAAGTTTATCACATGATTCACATCTTTCATCAAGTGTTACCTTAATTTATTGACGACTTTTCACTTTTGACCTTGAACTGCCTAAAAGTCAAGGTGATGAGATTCTTCTGCTCACCTTTTATTATGTCTTGAACATCAATCACTTGCATTCGATCCCCTTGAATGGGCCTAAGCTGAACGCAAAGTGGCATATGAGATACCTTTAAAGTGAGCATCTTCATATGGCTCCCTTAAAGCGGGTTTTTGCTGTCCTGTCATTAGTCTACAATTACTTTAGTCAGCTTGTTTATACCTTCTAAGTTTGTGTTTGTGAAGTGTTTATTTCTCACTGAAGTTCAAAATTTATAGGCTGTGGCAAATTCCACATCAGCGACTTTCTTGCGTGTTGTTGGAAGTGAATTAATTCAAAAATATCTGGGAGATGGCCCTAAATTGGTCAGAGAACTTTTCAGAGTTGCTGATGATCTCTCACCCTCTATTGTCTTCATTGATGAAATTGATGCAGTGGGTACAAAAAGGTAACATTAGGATGGAGATGGCTGCTGCCATTTACATTTGCAACAGTTTATTTATTGGATACGCTTTCTGTGACCAGGTATGATGCTCACTCAGGTGGTGAACGTGAAATTCAACGGACTATGTTGGAATTGCTAAACCAGTTAGATGGTTTTGATTCAAGAGGAGATGTGAAAGTGATCCTTGCAACAAACAAAATTGAAAGCCTTGATCCTGCTCTCCTTCGTCCTGGTAGGATAGACAGAAAAATTGAGTTCCCTCTTCCAGATATTAAGACAAAGAGACGCATTTTCCAGGTATGTGTAGCTTTATGAATTACGGTTCGTCCAATATGTTACATTGGTGTTTCCTGGTTAAGTTCTCAATTAGTCATCAGAATGAAGTAGTAACTAGTAAATGTGTTGTTTGATCCTTAGATACACACTTCAAGGATGACGTTGGCGGAGGATGTCAATCTGGAGGAATTTGTTATGACCAAAGACGAGTTATCTGGAGCTGACATCAAGGCCATATGCACTGAAGCTGGCTTGCTTGCGTTGAGAGAGCGGCGAATGAAGGTTAGACAAACCCCTTCATTGAGATCCATAGGGATTCTTCGAACAATTTTCCGGGGATGGGATGAGAGCTGGATTGTAATTTTGAAGTAGGCCTTATATTGGCATTTACAGTTTACATAGTAATTTATGACAATATGTTAGAGGTCCCTTAGATATTAATATCTCGTTAAAACCCAGATTCTGATATATTCTGCTAGAGGTCTAAGGAGTTGCTTGTTCGGGGTGGATGATTGCTTGATATTGATACTAACATAATAATTGAATCTGCTATATCTTAAAGTAAAGCTAGTTTAACTTGCCAATATCATCTTATTAGGATTAGACCCGTGTAGTTTATCATGTCGTGCTTTGCTCAGAGTCAGTTTGCTTTGGGCGTTATTGCTGAAGACATTGACATTCAATTTTATTTATTTTCTTTTTATGTTTAGGTGACGCATGCAGATTTCAAAAAGGCAAAGGATAAGGTCATGTTCAAGAAGAAAGAGGGAGTTCCTGAGGGGTTATATATGTGATGATTCCTACCTTGCCTGTGTTGCTTCCCAAAGTAGATGCATGTATTCCTTAAGTCTGTCTATGCTTTGGGACTTAGTTCCTTAATATGATCGTACGGCGAACTGGAAGTTTTCATATTCGTTTAGCTTGTTGAATGTTGATTTGTATGCTCGGAAACATTGTTTGTTATTTTTAGTCCTTTTTTTCAGTTCAATATCCTATTTCTTACTTGATTGGAGCTATTAGATTGATACTCTCCTTCAGGTCTCCACGAAAATAGTTCACATTTGAAACTTTTCATTGATATTCTCTCCATACACATAATTCAATTTAAAAATAATGTATTAAGTGGAAACTAGACTTCACTAATTATTCATAATTCAATTTAAAATAATATACTATATTTAAGTGGAATTCAAATTCCACATATTGTTCATCTTTATTAAAATCAAATCGGATTAAAACTTTGTGGATTACAATTCTTTTGACAAGTAGACGGTGAATTTTGCTAAATAAATGGTGGGATGGGATTGAAATTCTAGTTGACATTTTACATATAAAGTGTGGAATAATCATTCATACACCTACATGTCCATTGATGGCAAAGCTAGCTATATCTATTATTGATGGCACACCCAATTGCTAACTTTTGTTTATTTAGGGCGTGTTTGATAGGATAATTTTATCTCTAACATATCATATGTTTGGTATCAAATTAGGTAATCATGTCGGCCCGATATTAATTAAGTGGCCCGTTAATAAATCACTAATATGGTATATTATTCAATCTCGTCAAATTGCTCAGATTAAAATTATTAGTTGTGTTTATTCACTTTTATCCACAATTACCCTCGTTCATGAAAATATAAAATCAATGTATCGTTTCCACAATAACCTGGGTTCTTCCAAACTCATAAATCAAATTCGCAAAAACCAATTCACGTACTACAATTTCATATAAGAAACACACGAACTGAAACTCACAAGGAGCCAGAACATAGAATCACACAACAGATGATTAAAAGCTAAAATTATCCAATAGCAAAAACAGAGAGCAATTAAAAGTTCCAGCCTTTTCAATTGCGCTAAAAATAAAGATGAGTTTGGTAGTTGAAAATGCAAATATGGAAAAATAAAACTGAATTCGGCGGTTAATGGGCAACAAAGTATATTTGAAGTGAACTTCTTGCTCATTCTTGTGTTGTTGATGTTATGCGATGTATTCCCAAGTGTAAGAGGGGAAGAAAGAAAAATTATCCAAAATTTTGTTTAACAAATTCTCAACCAAAACTCGAAACAAATCTCTACCTCAACAGAAACGGATGCTCGACAGATTCTCTCTGCATTCTAGTGAACTTCTACCTCATTCGGTCATTCGCCATTAGTATATTATCAAAGACAGTTGTTCGACGAAATGTGGAATGAGGGCTAGGGTTCTTTTCTACTTTCAGATTCAAATGAGAAGTGAAAGGGTAAATATGTAATCATACATTTTTATATTGTTCAATAATATAGTTTACCCAACATAAAAATAAAAATTGTCATTGTTTTAAATTAGTCTACCAAACAACTACAATATTATCTAGTACTACTATTTTATTCTCTCTGATCTTGATGCTTTATATAAATTTAATCATATCTTGTTATATCTTGTCTTGCCTACCAAACAGGCCCTTAATATACTATGGGAAAATTATATCTCTATCAGATACCCAATCATTAATATTATAATGGCTCATTTGGTTCCGAGAATATGATATATAAGAATCATATAAGATTTACAGGATAATCATCTTTAAATCTCATTTTTTTTTAAAATTCATATCCCTTAATAATTTCACCATTTTTATGTCCTCTTAATCAATTAAATGGATGATTAATGATCACTTTAACTTTGGAATGATATGTGATATATAATTAATAATTTAATATATTTTCCTTATATATATCATAAATCTTGAACTCTAATCATGTCGTGTAATATGATTTTATTAATGTAATTGAAAACAATACACTATTAGGCAATATTCATCTTATTCGGATTAAGGAGGATATATATAAAAAAGTATTGAACTGTCTAATTAAGAAGTGATTAATTAGAAATTACGAAGAGAGGATGACTGTAAATGGTGTAATTTTCTAAATTAAGAAGTATATTATATGTAGTTTGGTGGAATATAGTTGAAGGTATACTAAATTGTATTTTAATGCTGTAATTGACCTTTTGTTGGTTTTCTCCCAATCTTTATTTGTATTTATATTATACATGTGCGTTTCTTTAGAGATATATGGACTTGAATAACTCGTTGCTTACTGATGAAGTTATAAGAGTGAGGTTTAGACATTGATTTCGTTTATGGTATATATGTAAAATCAAGAGCTTCAGAATTCTGATGTGTGTGGAAAGTGCCTTCAAATATTTTGATGATATATTAAAAAAATGTAGTAAGTGAACGTAGTGACATGACTTAGAAAGAACACAATTAAGTACTACTAATTAATAAGTAAGATATACTTAAAGAAACGAAAGATTGAAAACCTAAGAACCACAAACCAAACGTACACAAAGTGAAGGGCGCTCGACGTACCATTCAAACTAATACACAGAAAACCGTACCATAACAAATTGAGACTACTTAATTAATTCAAGGGTATGGCATAACGCCGGTACCAGCTCCACCGCCGGCTCCGCCGCCAACTCCAACTCCGCCACCAAGTCCACCAAGAACGCCAAGACCGCCGCCGCCGCCCATGCCGCCTCCGAGACCACCACCAGTGGGCATTGTCCCAATGCCACCGATCACGCCGCCGTTGAGTAGTCCACCGCCGTTGGCACCAAGTCCGCCGCCAAGGCCTCCGAAGGGAATGCCGTTAGCACCGACGCCGGAGTAGCCGCCGAGGCCTCCAAAGGAGGCAAAGTTCTTCTGTTCTGTAAAACCATCGCCGGGCAAAACCCTAGCTGCTGCAACCCCATGAGCTACGACAACCGCAAGAGCAACTACCAACATCAAACACAACTTCGCCATTAATTATATATTAAATAGCTTTGCTTGGTTATAAACCTTTTGTATACAAAACCTAGGTTGACACCTCAAACATTGTGGAGTAGCGTCCATTATATAGAGTCATAGACTATAGAGGCGGAACAGTTGAGAATATTAAATGACTCAGAGATTAATTAAAATGCCTTTATGTTTGCATGCATGTATATATTATATCTCACTCGCTCTCTATTTAATATTCTTTTCACTAAACTAATGATGCACAAGTTATATAACATTCTAAGCTCTTAGTGTAACCTAATCGTGCCTTAGTTACCGTTGAAAATAAAATGCAATTCGATCGGATAAATATTTTATTTTATTTTATTATCAAATCAAGATAGCTAGATATCCCCAAATGACTAGATTTATATATACACAATTAATATAAAATAATTAATGCAATGTTTTTTCTCTCTTCCTTAATTAATCTCTCTCTCTGTCTCTCTCTTATCTACGCTCTTCATCTCCTTCATGTGACTTTGAGAAATAGCTGCAATTACCCAGCTACACACACACGGTGGATACGTGCAATATTAAATATTTATTCTAATATGTAATGACTTACATTTGATGAATGATGGAAATTTAACGTTTGCATTATTTTGATGTTATTATTCAGAAATTAATTTTTTTACTTTGGATTTTTGTTTGAAAAAAGTTTAGATCTGGATCTATATATATAGCACACTTGTAGACCCGCATGGAAATCTTAGGACGTGCTCTTAATAGATTTAATTGTACCCATTTTCAACAAAATGAAAATAAGTAGTTGTGAAATTAATACTCTCTTTCCGAGTCCCTTTCCCACTAATTATGTCCCAAAACACTCTCACAATTTTGTTTAAGTATGAAATAATTAACCCGATGAAGAGAATATATACATGTAATGAAAATTAAAGGCGATATATATATATATATATATATATGTGCCATGAAAATTAAGAAAATGGGATTAATGGAGAAGATGAACATACACGATTTGAAGTGGCTTCATAATCTACCACTCCCTTGCTGCATGCCCCCAACTCAAGTACAATGACTTAACTACTTCTAAACTAAAAACAAACATTAATAGAAAATCAAACAAGATGTTCATCATTAATCTAATAATTAATAAACTGGCCTCTAAATTTATTTGGGATTAAAATATATAATTATTTTCCATATATACGCTTAACTAATTAAGTGCAATAAAGAGTGAGGAATGTTTGGTTAGGGAAGTAAGTGCGTGCCAACTGCAGCGACTTGTCAACTACTACCTCCGTCCCACTTTACTTGACACGTTTTATTATTATAATACACTCAATTGAATATAAAACGTGTCAACTAAAATGGGATGGAGGGAGTAACACGTTAATAGGGAGAGAGAATTTAAGAATAAATGAATGAATATTGGTGTAGCAGTTAGCAGTTTTTGTGATCCGAACAATGAGTTGGCCGTCCTTTTGTAAATGCATTGCAATATTGCATGTGTTCATTATTATATATATATTTATTTCGGACACATGCATGCATTAAATATATATATATATGCCCTTCATCACCCGTTGTTTGCATGCATAATATTGCATCCATCTACCTACTATTAATTAGTATATGTGTACGTAGCTGGAAGTTGTTGAGTCCCATAAATTCAAGCCCTACCTACCATTTTATTGCTGCAATTCCAATGTCAAAAACATAATCATTCAAGTAATAATTGGATTAAAATTTACTCATGAATATTTAAAGCCAGCGGCTACTCCTATTTCTATTCCTATTTCCTGTACTTATATTTTTATGCAGCGCTAACTGTGCCAAGGAGAGAGAGAATTCATAATTTTATTATTATGGCTTTAATTTGGTGTTGTTGAGTATTGGATCGCACTGCAGTGATGATGATCAAATTATTCATATATTAAATAATTGAGGTAAGACTTGAGAGTGCATGAGAAGCTGCATGCATGCATGCACATAGCTACATGAATATTTAACTCTACCAAGACTTTCCAATTCAAAACTCAAAATCCAATTGCCAAATTTACTCCACTCACAACAAATCTTAATTCAAATATAAGGTATTCAGTTCACCAATTCATAACCCAATATTTTCCAATATTACATAACTTGCATTATATTTATAGCAAAGCAGTAGTAGACTTTTCTTCGCCGCTCCTAGTCTTGGGCCTCAGGACTGCCTCATACTTGGGCCTTACGTTTTCAATAATTATATCAATCCTTTATTTATAAAATAAGGTTTCTATATTACTATCTACGAAAAATATAATTTTATAATTGTTTAAGTCGTTTATAAAAAATTATACTCTTTTTTTTTTTGTCCTTTAGATATAGGACTACAAAACATTCAAAACTTTAAACTTCGTGTATATTCTATTTTATGAACATTTTTCACCAATAACATACTTTTCAAATTTTTCTTAAAATTCATACCTATTTGCCTATAACACATTTTTTTTGAACGGAAAGAGTATTTCCCGACACCAAATAGTTACTCTCTCTGCAAGTGTACCTCAAATACTGTTGGAGTGTTGTTCAACTATATTGACTCAACACTAGGGGTGTCAATTAGGTCGGGTTGGGTCGTTATCAGGTCAATGTTAAGGCAAAACTCAAACCCAACATGTTAAGGATATAGTAAATCCGAACCTAAACCCAATCTGAATGGTATAAACCTGATCTCAATCTGAACCCAAACTGACATGTTATTTTATTAGGTTGACTCAATACGATAACAACCCAACCTGATAATATTTCAATAATGACCGATCCAACCCGATTATAAAAATATATATTAATAATAATAATAATAATTTTAAATAACATACTTATATATTTCAGGTAACCCAAACCCAACCCGAAAATGTCAGATTCTTATTGGGTGGGTCAACTTGATAAGAACCCGAACCTAATAAAAGCCAACCCAAACCTATTAATATCGTGTCGGGTTGAAAATTGAGAGCCCTAGCCAACACAAACTTTTTTTGCAGAACAACAATTGAAACTTGAATAAGAAACTCAACGCCAGAAATGTAGACACGAGTATTAAACTTTTGTATGGAGTTAAACTTGTTGACTCAACACCTGAATTGTAGGAACAACTTTTAGTGATTTTTTATTAAAATAATTTATTTGTAGGGGTGAGGGAAATTTCTGGTGCAGGAAGAGAAGCAGAAACCTTGATTTGTCAAGGGCTATGCTCAAATTATCCGGACTGCAACAAGCATTGTATTAAAACAGGATATGCAGAATTTGGAGGAAAGTGTGTTGAGTCTTGTTTGTGTCTGTATTAAAACACTTGATTGTTTTCTTTTTTACTTAATTACACACCAAACTGAATAATAATGAATTATTATGGATTTAACTACTTTTGATTGATGCATAATTATATATACTCTTATGTTATGCCAGTATGGACCTACTATATTTACATCTCTACTTCAATTCCTTTCTTTTGAATTTCTATCTGAATGTTGTCTGATTTCAGCTGCTTCTCGCTCTTTGCCTGGTCTACCCTTTTCCAAAATTAACTTCTTCCTGCACCAAAACTTACATCTTAAATCTCCCAATAAAAATTTATCTTATTAATAATATCCAACCAAAGCAAATCATAGTATATATAATATAAACATTTATTTATTAATAAAAACTAATTATAAATTTGTATTATCCTCCGTTTTCTAAATTTACGAAAGATATATCATAGAATTTTTAAATAATTTATTTATATAAAACAAAAAGGTTTTAATTCTATAATATAATAATAATATATTAAATTTATTAGATGAAATTTATTGAACTAGCACTGTGTCTGTCATAAAAGGTTATAACATAAGACTATTTTAATTGAGTTTTTAATTGAGGTTAATGATTAATCAATTCTTATTACAAACATTTTTCATGAAATGAAAAAAAAAACCCGCATGCTCATTTCTTCCCTTTCCCATCTTCTTCTTCTTTTCTAATATCTCTTGCTTACAATCTAATACCATCTATATATATTAGATAATTAAAAAACATATATTATCATTACTTTTAGTTTAATACTAAAAAGATTATTAAAAAATAACTTCTAACAACAAAATTAGTTATAATAATAAATTAACAAGGAATGAGGCATAATACATTGTTTGGAATCTATTGTAATTTGTAAGTATAAAAGCATTTAAATTGAATATTGAGGGAAGATAAATGATTTAAGTCAAGGGATGCTTCTGAAACTCCGTTGACGTTTATAATCCACGCGCCGATAGTTGCGTACTGATATCCCCTTCGCTACACTGCTGGAGTTATCTTTCCGTTAAAGATTCCAGAAGATTCTCCCACTTGTGAACGTGGTCGACTTCTCTTTGCACACATTGCCAACGCACCGTCTGTTCTTCCACAAATGCATACAACTAACCACCTGTAATTGTTTATGGATGGTTCGCTAGATCTTCATAATCCTCGGACTCCGCCGCTCACGGTGGCGCCGCCGATGGGTGGGGCTGGAGTAGGAGCCACCTCTTCTTCGAGCTCCAGTGAGGCTTGCGTCAAGTTCGCCAAGGATGCTGTCGCTTCTCCGCCTTTCAATGGTCGCGCCAACTATTCAGGTGAAGTTAGGGCTTAACTATTTATTCAAGTGAGTGTTTGAATTCTGGAATTTTATTTACGAAGAGGTGCTGTTGATGTTTTTTGTTTATTGTATTATGTTTGAGGATTTTGTTTGTGTTCGGGTAAATCTTTGGACTTTTATTTTATTTAAGTTTGTGGAATTTGCTGAATTTGAGACTATTTTATGATTGATACTGGCAGTGGGTGGTGGAGAGGCAGTTTTTACCAGAGTAAATACTACTCCTGCAAAAATTACGGATTCTGGGGAATTAGAGTCCTCTTCGGTGTTGGAACGATCAAAGACTCAAGTGTCAAGCCTGAATAATATACTCCCCGAAGAGGCAGCTCAGATCTATGACAACCAAATTCCTCTGCAGCAGAAGGTAAAGATTGTTGCAGTCTTGCAGAAACTTTATCACATTAATCAATGAATAGCCATGTTTAACACTGTCAATGTTGCTTCTAAAATAGTAATTTTCCAACACCCGACGCAAGTAAATTAATTTTGGACTGTACGCTTTAGTGGTAAGCTGATACAATTTTTCAAATTATGCCCTTGTTTGATAGTAGATAATTTAGGCAGCTGTGTATGCAAATGATCAGCTGGTTTTAAGATGATCGGGGGAGTTTAGCACTTAAGTATCTCATATTTTCTGTGTTTCTATGCTGATAAATACCTTAATCTTCAAATATTATTTGTAAAGTAAATTATCTTCCTCAGGGTTAGAATTCTTTTATACTTTTGTTATTGGTGTACTAGTTTCATGTTTTTGCTAAGTTTCAAACACTAGGTGTAGCGTATAATTTTGCAGTCTACATAAAAGAACAACCTTAAGAAACTTTATTCTTAACACTTGTAATCAAGTAACAATGAAGGTGATCTGCGGGTTGCTTTACAGTTCATATCGCTAACCTTTGGATATGCCAAAGGCATGACGGCTAAAAGTACACAACATACTAGCTAATCATCTTTTCATACCATAAATGGACTTCTGGAGATATTATATAGCTTTATTTTATAAGATCCTTTATGTTTTAGTGGAATCATATATGGCAGAATTTCACTCTGTCTGTTATATGCCTAGAATTTTCTTTTTATTGTAAAAAATCACACTTATAATTCTCAAGCAGAATGTGCCTCGGATTTTCATTAAATATTCAAAGCACTGCAGCTCAGCTTGTTAAACAGAATAGCTACTGTCAAGCATGACGGAACTGTAGAGTTTGAAGTACCAGGAGATGTAGAAGCTCATACTATTGGAGTTGATACTGAAAGTGTATATAATGAAGTGGATGAAGAACCTATTGATGCAACAGAGCTTCAGTGTATTCCCCCTTTGCAAATTGTGATGCTTATTGTTGGAACTCGTGGAGATGTGCAGCCATTTGTTGCCATTGGAAAGAGACTACAGGTATATGGGTAACTTGAAGTGGAGTTCCAGTTACTATATCTAATTAATTGCAAATTGATGAAAATCTTAAATTACTATAATGGGTGAAAGTGGACTCCCCGACCCCCAAACCAAAGTTCTATATGAAAGTTGTTGATTCTGATACTTGGGTGCAGGAATATGGCCATCGTGTTAGATTGGCTACTCATTCTAATTTCAAAGAGTTCGTGTTGGCTTCTGGGCTGGAATTCTATCCTCTTGGTGGTGATCCTAAAGTTCTTGCAGAGTGTATGTTCCCAGTGACATTCTTTTATCAACCCTTATTGTGTGAAAGAGTGTCATAATTTTGGTTCTTCATTTCAAGATTCTTTTGTATCATATATGACAATCAATTGGCTGTTGTGTCTGTGGAACTCAAATGCACATTTTTATGGTGCCAAGATACTTGAAGTTTATTTGCAAATAGGCGATGCTTATTCGAAGCAAAGCATGTTATAGTTGGTAAAACAGGCATGTTCTATAGTCTATACAACTAATTGAATTTTTAGCCTTTTATTTCAGTTTTTAACAGTACGAATTTGTATATTTATCCTTAAAGCCACTGAAGAGCAAATATTTATGCACAACTGGAAGACCAACTCCAGAAGCTGAAGATGAGAGCATGTAAACATATTTTTCAATGATTTCAACAGGATGAACCTATAAAATCCTTAATTTTAATTTTAATTATGTGCTTTTGCTGAAATATTCATATTTCGAAATATTTTGTTCAGCATGTTCTACATGCGGTTCTACATCCAGCACCTTGTTTTCTTCGATTTTGTGCAAATAGCTATACACTATATTCAATTTATGCTCAGCAATTTGCTGCAATTGCGTGATCTGTCTCTTAAATCTTAATGGCTGCTGATCAGTTCAAACATGTATAAAATCAAATCAAACTGATAGTTTGATTTTATTTTCTCTGTAGACATGGTAAAAAACAAAGGGTTTTTACCTTCTGGGCCTTCTGAAATACCTGTACAAAGAAATCAAATGAAGGAAATCATTTTTTCTCTACTTCCAGCTTGCAAAGAGCCTGACATTGATTCTGGTATTCCATTCAAAGCTGAGGCAATTATTGCTAATCCCCCGGCATATGGTTAGACTACGTGACCTTTGCCTACCACTTTTTATGTTTCTCTTGTAGCTAGCTTTGCTTACTTTTATTGATTTGATACTTATATAGTCATATTTTTTCATAAGCCTTATAGAAACTCTCATACAGATGGATATGCCTCTCCAAATGGCTGATGTTAGTTGATAGTGTGTATCATTGAGATGAACAAGGACAACATTCTGGAGTTTAGCTTATAATTGGGATTACCTTGTAGCTATAGATTCAAAGTAGACTCTAAGATTGGAAAATGAGGTTGCAAGGGACATGGGCAGTGTGACTTTTATTTAACCACTTTTAAGTTTATTTTCTCCATGTTCCTTTCTTAGGGGATAAGTAGCATCTTTTAAGCTTCATGTGATGTCACCTACACAAGTATTTACTGCTTATTCATGCATGTTTACAAGAAATTGTCTAGAGTGTGGTGATTGCACGCCACTTGATGCATCCTGGAATATATTTGAAAAATTGGTGGATATGGCTTGTTTTGGCACAATATAGTAGTGGTTGTTTTTACTACAAGACTAGAATTTTTGAAATAAAGCAGTATATTGTCCAAATTATGTGCTACACCATCTCTGACTTTCTTCAATTATGTTCGTTTTTGCCTGTTTCTGTTATTTATCTACTCTAAGGATTAAAAATTCCGTTCAAATATCCCACGAGAGGCCCGACTAATTTGTGCATATTAGTGTATTAATTTAGTGTTGCATTAGTTGTGCTTAAAGTTTTAATTGCTTTTAGCACATTTTGCTTCTCTCTATTTAATACTTCTGTCATATTGTTACTTCACATACTTGTATTATTTTTTCTCCACATTCTATGCTCTGAAGTTGTGACCCATTCTGTTGCTGACTAATAACCAAAACAACTGAAGGCATGGCTGCTTTGATGTTAGTTAGTAACAATTTTTTAGCAATGAGAGTTCTGTGCCGGTGTTGCGGGTATTTATGAGGTTATGTTAAGGGTCGCAGTCAAATGCAGATGTTTTTTTTTTCATCTTTATAAACCTGCTTACCTTGAAACAATTACAGGTCATGTACATGTCGCAGAGGCATTGAAGATACCTATTCATATATTTTTCACAATGCCATGGACGTAAGTCTTCTCCACGGATGGATATATTTGTTACTTTTGTGGAAGTTTTTTGAGAAATATCTCTGTTTTTCTCCTCAGCCCCTTCTTGTTTTTGTAAATTATACTGTTTTGTGCCAGGCCAACCAGTGAATTCCCCCATCCTTTATCTCGCGTTAAGCAGCCAGCTGGATATAGAGTGAGTGATTCATTTTTTTTCCGTTCTTATTACATTCCACATTTTTAGCAATGTAATGTCTATGCTTCAGAATTCAATTAGTTTCAATGATTGGTTTTGCAGTTATCTTATCAAATCGTCGACTCCTTGATCTGGCTAGGAATAAGAGACATGATAAATGATGTTAGGAAGAAAAAGCTGAAGCTGCGCCCAGTAACATACTTGAGTGGATCACAAGGTTCCGAATCTGATATTCCATATGGATATATATGGAGTCCACATCTTGTTCCTAAACCAAAAGGTGTTCATTTTCATAGATTACTCTCAATTAATAACACATATAGCTCTTTTCTTAGTGAATCAACCATATCTTGTATATTTGAACTAGAACTTCCAAACTTGTAACTTTTTTCTGACTTTATTTTCTTGCAGCATATGAAATGTATTTAATCTGTAACGGACAATTCCCTAGCATGTCTGCAGTAGAGTTGATAACCATTAACAATATTATGTGGCAGATTGGGGACCAAAGGTTGATGTTGTTGGATTTTGCTTCCTTGATCTTGCTACAAATTACGAGCCACCGGAGCCCCTTTTAAACTGGCTTAAAGCTGGTCCGAAGCCTATATATATTGGGTTTGGTAGTCTCGTGAGTATCCAAAAACAACCCCTCAAAATACCGTTTACTGTTTCTTAACATTCCATGAGTTTTCTCCTTTTGTTTTGATATATGAATGATGATGATCCATAGGAGAAGCTGGTTCACATTTCTTTTTTCTTAGATTCTGGTCTTGAGGAGTATCTTCTTGTATTTCTTGGAGATTGCTCACATGATACGTTATTATATTATTATTGTGGTTAAACTGCATTCAGAATACTCCCTCCGTCCCAACTAGCTTGGGGCACTTCTTTTCGGCACGGGAATTAAGGATTTAAGGAGTATACGTTGAGTGTATGTTTAAAGTATAAAGTGATGATAGAAATATATATTATTTAAATTTGTATGTGTAATAAAGGTTTCCTAAAAAGGAAATGACTCAAGTTAGTTGGGATGGCCCAAAAAGGAATACGACTCAAGCTAGTTGGGACGGAGGGAGTATTATTTCAAGTGCTTCCATTTTTTAAAGAAAATTTCCAGATCTAGAAAGCCAATTAAACAGATATTTTATTTTATTAATAGATTGCATACGTTGGACAAAATATACTATGAAGAGGAATAGTCTTTTTCTTATTAGGTAGTGCAAGATGTATTCTTATGTTCACCTATAATTTTGTGTACATAAAGGAGTAAAATGGCATTCTGCTCTGTAGAAAATTCTCCTTTTCCTCTTGCTCTGCCATGAAGAATTCTTGTGCTTTCTCCAGTTTTTTATGCTTGCAGCATCCTTTCTTTCGTGAAAATAATAATGATATCCAATCTTTTCTATTATTTCAGCCTGTTCAAGAACCACAGAAAATGACAAAAATAATAGTCGAGGCTCTAGAAATAACTAAACAAAGGGGCATAATTAACAAAGGCTGGGGTGGTCTTGGTGACTGTGAGTTTCCTACTTTGATCTTACACTTGATATATTTTGTATGTTTCGGAGTTCATTCAGAATCTGATGATTGTTCGCAGTGGCAGAAGAGAAGGAAAATGTTTATCTGTTGGATAACATTCCCCATGACTGGCTATTCTTGCAATGCGCTGCTGTGGTTAGTTATCCTATGCTCATTGGTCACATCAGCGCTTTACAATATGTAGTTGATTACTTTCGTTATTCAAAGATGAAGTTTCCAATAGCCAATCCTGATTGTGTATCTTACTTAGTGCTCCCACGTCCACGACCACTTTAATTTCTACTCATGTCCTTCATATCTAATTTTTTGGTGGATGTATTTTTATAACAAAATTGTGATTTTGAGCAAGAGACTGAGCACAAAAAGTATTTTCATACATCTTTCAAATTTGTATTTAATTTTCCGTATTTCCTACTTCCCGAGTGATCGGGGGTCCATTATTTTGGTTGTTTGATGATCATATTTATGCTGTGGTTAGAAAATGATTTGGATGTTCTTTTTCGTTTTCTTTCGGATAAAGAATATCTTTCAAATTTTTATAGGTGCATCATGGGGGAGCTGGCACAACAGCTGCTGGCCTTAAAGCTGCGGTAACATTTTAGATGAACTGGTGCTCTTAAATTTTCTGCTTGAGCAATTTAGTTATTGTAATTGATATATTTATTCAATGTTTGCAATGCAGTGTCCTACAACTATTATCCCTTTCTTTGGTGACCAACCTTTCTGGGGAGAGAGAATCCATGCCAGAGGTGTAGGTCCTCCCCCAATCCCGGTTGACGAGTTTTCACTTAAAAAGTTGGTTGATGCAATTAATTTTATGATAGACCCGAAGGTATTCTTTTTTTACTAAATTTAATCAAACTTACATAGAAGAGCTTGCAATAAACCTTTCCAGTATCTCACATAAATAATGAAATGAATTTGACGTGCTCATATATATGTAATGGGACGATAACTGAATTGGGTACTTGGTTCCAGTTCATATTATTATTAATGTATATTACGTCCGAAGGAATTAAAGACAACCTACTGCTTGGAAGGGTGGTTCACTAACCAGTAACCACTGAGCTACTGGTAGCAGTTTCTTTTGGGTTACATATTATATTTATAGATTTATTTTGCTTTTTTACAAACAAAATAAACCATCATAAGACTTTGGTCACCTCAGTTATCTGAAATTTAGAATTTCAGTTTCCATATTTTGTTATTTCATTACCATTTGACCCCCACCCATGTATTGATTAAATCTTCCACTTCTTCATGTTAACTCAAGCAAACCTGCAAATGAAATAATGTTGGTAAATTGGTCAAATTTTATCCAGGTGAAGGAGCAGGCAATTGAACTTGCAAAAGCCATGCAAAATGAAGATGGGGTAAGAGGAGCTGTGAATGCATTCCTTAAACATCTATGCAGAAATTTGGACCCTGACAGACCTACAAAATCAAGCTTATTCTCCATGCGTACATGCTTTGGTTGTTCCTAAATTTTGATGGATTAGGTTTTTCCCATTCAGTCTGATCCCTTTCTCAGCTATTAATATTTGATTTTGATAACTATACACTTGCTCACACTACTTTCTCATAGTGATTATTCTTTGTCCATACTAAGTACGTGGCAACTATCTTCTTCTAGTGTTCTCCACTTTTGCCACACCAGTCCAGATTTCTTGGAGCTGTATTAAGTGTTATTTTCGTTAGCAATATAAGAGTTAGTTGTATCTCTCTCTCTTTGAGTTTGTATAAATATGGTTTTACTCTCTAACTTTCTCAATTTCCTGGTATTCAAATTTACACCAAATTGGGTTCGGTTGGATTTTTACTTTTTAGGGTCCTGTATTTGCTTAAACTGGATCTTTATGTTAGAATTACCAGTCAATAGTGAATTCACAAAAACTGTCCTTGGTTCTTTAGATGCATAGCCAATACAATAATGAATTGATTACTTTTGAAACGATCCATAGTTTTATACTCCATTAATTAACTTATTATTCTTTTTGCGGGTATTACTGTTTTTCTCAACGATGCCATATTTGGGAGACTAGAATTGACTCATTGAGTGTGGAATGGCTGTCTATTAATATGGATCTATTGTATTTTAAAGCATGAATTTAGATATTCGATTTTTTTTTATTCTTTTGAGAGAATATTAATACTACTAGCAACTACTCAACCTCTCAATTGTTGCAATTGAGTCGTAAGTAACAAATATTGTCGTTCTCTTAATGACACGTTAGATGTCAAATTTATCATCGTGGGAGAAATCGAGCAAATTAAATTAATTACTTCATGTATTACTAGGAATATCTTTAAGATCATATGCAAAATCACAAAACGTCTAACTTTCATGTATTTTTATATGCTAGAATCAGATAGAACTCATTGGCAACTTGAACTCATTGATCTAACACATGCAATTTAGATATTAATTTTATAATTTTTTAATGTCACGGATAAGTTCACATAGAAAATATAATTTATATGAATGTAACAAGCTCTTGTTTATGGTTACAAAATTTGAATGGCCACGGATGTAATCGCTCTAAAGTAAGACATTGATGAGTAAGTGCATTATAAGTTGATATAAATGAAATAGTCCCACCAAAAGCTAAGAGATGGATCACTTAATTCCTTGATTTTTCAACTCATCATTCCTACATACATACACACATATATAGTAGATTGAACACCAACGTAGCCTTGTCGATTCCAGCAACCAATCTTCATAACTCGAGCACAACAACTGTCCAGAAATCAAGATCAAGCATTAGATCACTAAAAAGTAGATGGATTATATATAGGAAACTTAATTAATATATATACTGACAGTCAGAATCGGTAGTAATCCAACTTCCTGGTGGAGCAGCAGCTCTAATGCGTAGAGGGGTTGAGTTTAGTGAAGCTGAAGCTGCAGCTGCACATTTAATGGCGGAAGTAACTGAGCAACTAGTGCTGGAGGCGCAGCTCTCCACCTCCCATCTGAAGCTTATCTTCGGAGACTCGTTGCTCGCCTCATCCTCATCTCTTACACCCTTCGATCCCGTTGATCTGTTCCTAAAATGCAACACCTGCGCCAATAGCACAAGAATATAGGCTGCTATAGTAGTACATTCACTACATATGCATTAAAAAAACTAAATGAAAGTGGTAAGTACCTTTCTACCAATATATTTAGCTCCTTTCTCACTGGTCCTGGCAGCTGCTGCCCATTTGAGCAACTCCTTCATTCTTGAAATGGTGATGTTCATTTTCTCCACTTTCGTCGTCCTCTCTTTCTTGTCTGCATTTGGACATTGATTGATGTTGCAGCTTGCTGCTGCTGCTGCTGATAATGATGATGATTGAGCTGCAGCGGCTTCTGTTATGGGTAACACCTTATTTCCTACATGAGATGCAGAATCTGCCTTCTCACTGTTATTTCCTAATCCTCTAACCATATCTTACTTCGATCTCTATTTCCCTTCTTTCACTCTTAAGATTTTTTCTCAGCTCTTTGCATATAAGCAACTACCACAATTAGTTAGTGCAAAAATGACGGATTAATGATCTGTTTTATATATATAATGCATGAGACAGATTGTTAAGTTTGCTCATGTGAAGATGATGGTGCAACCATTATTTTGAATCATAAAATAGAGGAGCTAGCTCACCTGCATGTTACGTACCTTTGTCCACATGATTATATATATATTTTTAATTATAAATGATTCCAAAATGTGGATAGTGAGGAGAATATGTGAGACAATTTGTTTGGTCAAAAGGACAGCACTGATAATGTATCTGTGCTGTCTCTATATCCCAAAGATTCTATCACTTTGGCAATTTCCTCCCAAACAAATTAATCATGGGATTAATCATTACATAAATTGATGGATTGCATGTGATTTGAGTAGTGTGCTTGGTGGCATGCACTTCATTTTACCATATATATGTAAATGTAGCTAGCTAGTAGCTATATATGGAGAGGACAAAAAGTTGTACATACTCTATATATATTGAAGGGTTCCTCGCAGCATATATAGGATATCTTATTGAGAATCATTGGCTTGTTGTAGCCTTGTGCAGATATTCTTTGTTAATTTTTCTCCTCACCATTTTTTTATGTACTTTTAATTTTGAAGTTAAAATATAGAGGAGTGAAGAGAAATGAGCATGTGGTGAATCGTGGAGCCTGCTTGAGGTAAATACATGCATGTACCGGATATATGTTGATAGACATGCATGTGAGAAGCTCATTTAATTTCTTTATTATATTTGCAATTTTGGTTAGTTTAGTGTTCCAATCTTGATTTGCTGATCATATAATGTGGGTATTTCCTATTTCTTCAATTGCCTATATAAGATAATGGATAAATCTAGCAAGGGATATTGCCTATAACTTTATACCACTTATTTAGTATGGCGTTTCAATATTTCTTTTTTATGTTTTTCTCCTCATAAATGAAATGATATCGTTTTTATCATTTCTTAACGCTAATTTTTTATTTGTGAAGCGTACATTTTAGTTTCAAGAAAAATAATACTAATAATTGTTAGTGTATTAATATGTGATGCAGATGTTATAATGACTATAATTTCTCCATCAAATGTGAGTATGATCTGATTTCGACCTTTTCCATATATTATTCTGTGACCTTGTGCATGTGGTAGGAAAATTAGCTGCACGCAGAATATGTGACAAAACATATTATTGGTCTTCAGACTTCAGCAAACACGTGAGATTACTAAGTATCAGACATGTGAAGAGGCATACTATGTTAATTAGTGGGTAAATAATACTTATGGTCTTGAGTTTTACATTCTATTCAACAGATATTATGCCTTATAAAAAAGACAATATTACATTTCAGTATTTACGAAAAAATATCAATAATTGCATAATCTCAAGAATTTCATAATGATTATTCGACTATATATAATATGATTTTTTTTAAAAAAAACTACCAATAGCTTAGTTTATATATTTGGCATTCAAATCAATTCGAGAGTGTGTTTGGCTTCCTTTTGTATAGAGTATTGGAGTTGTCTGATGCAGTCAATATTTGCACATTCGTGCTGTAATATAAATTGAACCCAAGTTGGTAATGCTTTTGCCTTTTGATATAGACATAATTGTTTTTACAGCAGCAATCAGAACATTTTTTTTTCAGTCAAGTGGTCAGAACACACAATAACCCATTTATGAAAAATCTACAGTCGAGAAAACCCATTAATCACAGAAAAAACTTATTTGCCTTTACAATCACTACAAATGCACATGAATCACAGAAAAGGTTTGTCAAGAAAAAGGGAAATAAGAAAAACATTTGTAAGTTCTCGACCGATTTCTGTAAATATATTTTAATTGTATATGAAGTAAGACAATTTATTAAAGTTACAAAATATTCATTCTTGCAAATACTCCATCAAATCTTGTTGCTTTTGTAAATCCCAAGTGACTACCTTGCCATCCAATCCTGTAATGAGCGTGTGAAAAATCAACAAATATAAGTTGTTGGTAAAAGTTCAAATTTGAGGACAAATCCGAGGAAAAATCCAACCTGCAGTGGTGAAGGTAGTAACTATGGTATCCCTTGTTTTCTTGAGAGGCACAATAGAACTAGAATATGGCAACATGAAAAGGATCAGGGCTATGGGTAGTATTTGTATGCATAAATTAAGAGGAAAAGTAAAACACATTAAAGGAACTATAATGCAAGGGGGCTCGAGCCGTACGTTATACAATTTTCATGAGCACGTCTTGAAGACTCACTGCTGTCATTCTTTGATTGGAAAATTGAAAACTGGGAAGAATAGAAAGTTAAACATTGGTGTGATATGATTATCAACAAAAATATGTTCCAAAAATTAATAACTTAAAAGGTAAGACTTGATCATCGTTCCATAAATTAAAGAGAAAATATCGCACCCTTCATGCAAGAAAAAGAAGTAACACGGAAAGTATACTTTGAGCTGACTGGTACTTGGACTAAATAGTTTAGGTATCATCGTATCAACAATCAAACACTAATGTGAATCTATAAATTAGTGATTTAAATATACATTTCATGAGCGATTAATAAACCAGAAGTGTGAGATAATCACATACCTGTGAACCATATTTTACACTTGAAGGTTGTTTCCTCTCATCAAGAAACCTCAAGAAACTCCTGCAATTATAAAACCAGAACTAATTAGTTTTAAATTCTAACATAGCTATGGAATGCATCCTTCTGATGCCACATTCTTAACTGTTTGATGACTGTATGCGTGACAGTATGAAAAATTAAACATATTAAAGCAATCAGAATAAAACATTATTCTCTAATGACCGAAGTGAGCTCATATGACTAATGGATATCATTAGAACTAAAGTCAATCCTTGAAGTAAGAACATATTTCATTATTCTCTAATCAAACAAATTTTTCTATAACATATACACGATGAAAGTGTCTTGTGATGCAATAGTAGCAGAAAGATAGAAAAATAAATTGAAGCCATATTATCCTTGTTATGTTCACGTGTGAAAAATAAATTACTGTAAATCAAATATTGTCAGAAAATTTTGGAAGCTAAGTATGAAAATCATCCTACCATAGTCCTCTTTCATCAGCAGTAAACACCATGGGATTGCAATCATATCCCGCACCAATAACCATTCTTTCAGAAAGGAACAAAACCTAAATCATATGTGTCATGAAAATTTTATACATAAAGATTATCAAAAAAGAAATTATTAATGTTTTAGAGTGGATGCTGACCCACATCTCGAAGAGGCAAATCTCGGAATGCTACACTTTGAGCAGAGGGAGAAGGACCAACATCATCAACAAAGTAGATCATCGAATCATGACCTAAACACAAGGGAGAGCATGAATGTCCAGAGTCCAGACTACTGATTTCAAATCCCAAGAGCAGCTTAATAGAATGTGCTTATAGAGTAGTAGATACAAGCTTATTAATGATAACTGATTTTTCAGTGATTTTAACATCCTTTAACAGTGTACAATGGGAATTGAGAAATCCAGCACCCTATTCTCCATTTGTCAAAGGTTTCTTTTCTTTTCTTTTCTTTTCCTTTTCTTTCTTTTTTATGATATAAATTAGCAGCATACCACTGACAGAAAGCGTCAAGCAAGACTTTCTGGCAACAAAGAAAATGATGATTGTCTCACCTGCATAGACTAAGGTATTTCCACTAGGGGACCACCTAATTCCAAAGGTCCAAGTGCGCGAGAGATCAAGCTGCATGATTTGCTGCACATCAAAGTGGATATTACAGGAACAAAGTTAGCAAACAGATAGAGAATAATCTGCTGCAGTATGAAGCTTAAAAGGATGAACTCTTCCATATAAGCCACCATGCTTTGCAAATAAAACACTATAAGGTCATTCCCATGCTCACAGGGAGCAAACAATCTATGTTTTGGTATTATATTACCATTTCTACTTATCACATATTACTTGAGAACCAATTTTCCAAGTGGAATAAAGGATGCATATAGATTTAACACAGGCAATAATACAGCAGCAGTTATGGTGTATCCGAAACCAAAGTATATTATTATTAATGCATGGGCATTATATCAAAGTGTGATTAAATAAAACAATCGGCATCATAATCTATTGATATTTGACCAGTCGACAATGTCATGTCAACAGAGATTCTGAAGTTCCATGCCCAGGCAATGGCTTGAGAAAATGGCATGTGCAGCGAGAAAGTTAGATACTGATTTTCACCAATATTAATATATTTGGAACTTGAAGTTGCTGATTTTTCTTTTCCACAATGAAACATTCAAACATAATGTTACTGAAGAAACAAGAGTGGATCAAGCTCATTTTGAGATTTTGTAGATTGGAGCAAAATTACTTTGAGCTTGTTTATGATTAACAGTGAAAAGCTGAATAACGTTATCCCTAATTTAGCTTCGAACTTCGTGGACCATTACGAAGTAAACTCATCATACTGAGTCATAGTTATTGACCCAAGTATAATTTCTCATGAACTCCAGTAGCCAAATTTTCCTGATAAATTACTCTGTAAGACATAAAAAGATTCCAGGAAGTCATATGAATTGAATAATTCTTCCTGAATCAATCAAGGCCAACTATTGGGCCACCCATATAAAAATACAGCCGACTGCTGAGAATAAACTAATCCAACAGCTGCTCCTAGAATTGCATCTGCAATATTTCTACACAATATTAGTGTAATCAGGTTTTCCGGTTGCTAGTATTGTCATTTCGACTTTCCACTGCCACAAACATTATGGGGTATTGTTATAAATATCTTACCCAATCCTTTTGCAATCAAAGACTACATTTACTAGCATATCATCAATATCTAGAGATTCTAGACTAGGATGATATATTGAAAGGATGATAGCAGTACCTCCCCGAATTTTGTTTCAGAACCACTAGAAGAATGCCTGCAAAATCATAAGAGTAAGCATGTAAACAACTATAAATAAGAGGTTGGAACTCAAATAACTGAGAGTTTTTATTCATATTAAATGTTACATACTTGGTATCTACACCTTTGATGAAAGTAGAGAATACCCGACACTTTCCATCGGTTGAAGTAGTTGCAAGAAATACCTGAACAGATATTAGGATTAAAGAAGTAGAGAAGGTAGATCAGCCTTCTGAATTTAGAAAAAAAGTTATATTACTTCATTGTCAGAAACTGATTTGATACTTAGGTGAAAAAAACAATGCTTTCACACCAATTTGGCATTTCAATGATCATTATACAAGACAATAAATATCAGTATCTAAATGGATGCACAAAATCAAGAAGCTTTTAGTGCTTGTTAAACCTTTTTTTCTTCTGAATGCACGATGTGGTTTGATGATATAACTAATTTGATGGAAGTTGAAGCAATTCAATTCTATCCATTTATGTTCCCCAATTTCTTTATAACCTGTGTCAGTTACTTCTTGCAGAGGCTTTATAAATCTCCGAAGTAATGTTCATATGATATGACACTCAAGTACATCTCACATTACATAATAATGTTTCCTAGATATTCAGTAGAATTATTGGTAAGTATGAAGCTTAATCTGAAAATGATAGTGAATTGCATGTCTGCCTTTGCGAGGGAGTCTATAGTGCAAACGAATAAATGTAGAGATAGCCATGAGGAAACCTCACATTATTAGGATGCCAAGCAATATTTGTTACAGAAGAATCATGCCGCTTCCGAATGATTTTGCTGACCCACCTGTAGGAATTATAAAAGAGAAATATTACGGCATCAACAGTCATAGTTTCACAAATGAAGATCAGTTTTGATGTACTTAAACATATCTTTCTCAGAGGTCTGCAGATCAGTTTTGATATAAGGAAATTACCCAATCTAAATTGACAATGATGCTATTAGAGTAGAATCGTGTATGAATACATTTTCCCATTCAATATTCTTAATTTTAAACATATCTTTCTCAGAGGTCTGGCAGATCAGTTTTGATATAAAGAAATTACCCAATCTAAATTGACAATGATGCTATTAGAGTAGAATCGTGTATGATTACATTTCCCCATTCAATATTCTTAATTATAACTTGCTGAGGGAAAAAATAATCAAACAAACTACGGTATCAAAATGTCGGGCATAGTTCACTGAGCTTCCTGATAAACCCCAGAGAAAAACCAAATTCCTTCTATCACAGGTAAACTCACCCCTGCAAACCATAAACCAAAGTAGCTCATGTCTATTGCTACAATGATTCCCAATTATTCTGTCTTTTTGGAAAATCTTTTCATTAGTTTCTTCATCAATCCAATACAAGTTGCATATGCAATGACTATGTTGTTATAGGAAGGATCTTCAAATATAACAAGTTCAAAGCCACCAATAATGTTGGGGAAATGCTTTCAATAAAGTGAAAAGATTGCTGAGGATGACAGACTGAATAAACTAATAATACCAGTAGACTGAACCGTTTGAATGTGTTTCTGAGAAACTTAGCTTGCTATTGACCAGAGCCTTCCTTTTCCAATTGACACAAAGTTGCCTTCAAGTTTATTCTTTTTTTTGGAGGATTTATTCTGATTATATTCTTTTAAGTGTATCTTGCATTTGATGGTATGGCAGTTTTTGGAAAAGCTATGAATGACGAGCTTGCCATTTGAACCAGAAGACTGTAGTCACTGTACTAGGAGATCTTACCAATTGTTCTCTTGCTCATAGTAGCATATACAAACAGTTTTTGCTCCACTTCCAACAGCAAATTTGTTTTCTGCAAGAGACACGATGAGTCATATGAAAGACAGAAATAGACTCTTGACAATATTTTTAAGATGAGTTTTAGTAATTTTCCTGAGTTCTTGTGTGATTCAATAATACTTTCTCAAGACACATATCATTTTTAAATACAGAATAAAAGGTATATGCAAGAAGAGAAAATAGAATCATGCATTGATAGGTTACGATTACAAGTCATTGGATACTACATAAGTACATATAAAACTTCCTTTAATCTTTCATCACTTCTGCATTGTCATTTGTCACCACCCCCTTGCTCACAGTCTAATCAAGTAACTTAATGAGTTCAACAAGTCCATAGATAGTCTGTGTGTAAGGTCTCCATCTTTAGGGAAGTAGAAACTCTAAATAAAGGAAGTAGCTAAGATGTAAAAATGGTTAGTTTTGGGAAAATCAGTTCAAAGTTGGAAATATGCTAGATAAGAGGTTAATCATATTACCAGCAATAGCATTTTTACGTTTTCTTTTGTGTATTCAAAATTGTAACTCAAACTTTGACCAAGAGATTCACATCAAGAAACTTAGCACATAATGTATAATATATATACACACACTACAATCTACATAGATATTGCACTAATATATAACTGCAATACAAAGTATAGCAGTGAAATAATAAAATATTGGACATGCAATATATAGAAACTAGAAAGGATGCTATCCACAGCAATATATAAAAAGCAACCAATAGATTCTGGCCATTTGGCATCATGTACCAACCCCAAACTCATGATATAGGTTCAGTAGTATATTTGGAAGTTTTTGCTTCTTTTAGCTATATATTTTATAGAATAAAATTTACATAAGAGGCCTCATGTGACAAAGATTTCACAACTACTAGATATACAAAATTGCATGTGACACAATTCTCATTAGTTGGTTGAGACTTTTGTACCTTTTGGGCTCCATTGCACACAAAGTGCTGCACGATTCAGTCTGAGAATTACAAGAGTTGGGACCCATTCTGACGCTTCGCGTGTCCACACATATCTAAGATGAACATAATATTTTATCTTAGTATACAGTCCAAGGCAACAAGAAATTGTCAATTGCATGAACTAACTGGAAGAAAGCATGAAATCTTTTAGTACCAACAAACGACGGCTAAAAGGAAGTAAGAAGAGAAATTTTTATAAAATAAGGACTACAAATGATAGAGTTATGGGCCTTACGAATTCCGATCATGAGAAACAGTGACTATTTGGTCTGAGCGTCTGCTCCAGTCTATTCCTGAAACAAGTTGATCATGCTGCAACCAGAAGCAAAAGGTTAGATGGAAAGAACTGATTGGAAATTGTCCTCTGCATGCAATCAAATGGAATAGAAGTTGATGTGTTGTGAGGAATCATTCCTTAACAGTACCTTTTTATGTCCCAAATGTGGGAATCAGCCATACTCCAAAAATATAAGCAATCAAACCCCTTGCCTATCTATTATCAACTACTATTATTATTGACATTTAATTGTTATTCCTATCAAATTATTAGGATTCCTACATCGTGGTCATCTTGAAGATTCAAAAGTGATAACTTCAAGCACCATGAGATCACGATTCACTCTGATAGGTATTTTAAAACTTCTTCAGTGTGTATAGCCGTGTGAGATTCGCACTGTTGATCAAGATTAAAACTATTGGAAGATGTGTGAAATTATCAAATTCAATTATACCTAATTCACAAGCCATGAAGTTAAGAACCTATCCATGTTAATAATTGACCTCATGTGATTCTCAATTTCCAAGAGTATCATCTTTCTAAGTAAACATTGTCTACTAAGATTCATTCACAAATTCTTCCATCATAACAAAGGAAACCTTCTATCTCTATCCGCCATTTTCAGGTTCTACTCACCTATGAACTATGTTAAGAGACAAAGATAAGAGCTTCTCTACTTCCTGATGAGCTATGGAATGTAGGATCACAAAGCACATTAGATCAGAGGCAGGTGCTGAAAATATCTCTAATTTGAGCCAAATATTCTATCTTTCTCTCTATATATCTATCAATCTATATATCTATCGCTCTCTACAACTCACAGACACACGCACGCACGCAAAGGGTCATGGTTTACCTTTTGAAGAACATGAATCTTCTCCCACTTGCCTTCCAACATCTTGTAGATATGCACTTCGTTGTTATTGGGGCAAAAGGCTATCACTACAATTCAAATTTGAATAGGTCACATTCAATTAGAATCGTCAACAATCACGCAATTAAAGCATAAAACAGGAACAATCCTGAGAATAACGAAAAGGGGGATTACTGGAATGATCTGGGCTCCAAGCATGGCATGTGATACACTGAGCGAACTGATGAACTGAGACTGATGCCATTACTATATTAAATAATTGCGCCAAACTCAAACTTTTCGGAAATGAAACTGAATTCTTGAACAAAAGTTTGAAGAGTTTTTTTTTTTTTTTTAATATCGGAAAGGAAATTGAGATTGAAGGGATGGGTTAAGGCTAAGATCGAGGGAAAGGGAATGAAGAATATTAGTAGCTAACTGGTTGCTTGGCGTAGTTGGTACGGTTTAGTTAGAGCTGGGCCTGCGTGGGTTGATGAGCAGATCAACATCATCATGGTGAACACCAGTACATCTTTAGCCTAGCCTAGGTCATCCCATCCATATATTCTTCGCTTTTACTCCCTACTTTAAATATTTGCATAAAAAATACCCAAATTTTGAATTTGCATCTAGAAAATACTTATTTTCTTTTAAGATATAAACAAGTTACATAAAAGCTTACACCCTCTTACACATTTGTTAAAAATAATAATTGACTATATGATTAATATTTTTTTTGGACTATTATGTTGGTGATATATATCATACAATACACTTTATAACCCATATATTCCACACAGTTACACTATTCGTATATCAAAGCAAAATAGTATTCAAACCGTTATATATAATTATATCGTATCTGACTTCAAATAGTATTCAAACCGTTATTTTTTTTGGACTATTATGTTGGATTGTCTCGAATTTTCATAAAATAATTCCTAATAATTTTATATGAGTATGCACCCCCAAGGAAAATTATAAAAGGTGTCTAGATCCTTGACCAACGTCCACAGCCACGGAAATATAATTTTTTGTGAATCGTGGCCAAATACGAAGATGTAGGCCATGAGGACATGGGCAATGCGCAAATGAATCTCTCCATCAGGATCATTTATGTTGTTTCAGGAATTTGTAAAACGTGCTAGAAGATTTGAACCACTCATTTGAATGCCAATGCAGGCGAACATAAAAATCGACAACCCAGTCGGATCGTGCGGGTAAGTACTGTCAAAATTTGAATGACCAAATCTCAACTCAATGATCAATGCATGATCATCCAACGTGTACTCAATATCACCCCCACATATACGAAATCAAATATCACCTCTAGTGTGGATAGTCCTACATAATATACTGTGCAAAGCTGGACAGAAGAGACTACCCGGACTCCAACCAAAAAAATCGACCAAATGGCCCACGTTCAAATTTTTGAACCAGTTCAATCCCACCTAATTGTAACAATCTACTCCTTATTTCTTCAATAATACCTATCTTATAGTATGTATTTGGTTTACACTTCCGGTTAATTGAGTTCAGTCTACGATACCAAGGATGGGCCGACTCCTTCAACATTCAATCAATAAAAAAAACTAATTAGTTCATATACATCAAATTTAAATAAAATTAGTTCATATACATCAAAATTCTAATAATTACATTAAAAATAATTATAATTTCATAAATTAATTACGTAAATCACTAAGTTATACACATATTGTACTTAATTTTACCATAAATGCAACAATAATAATTATATCTAATTAAATATGCATAGGCCGCTGGTAATACACACATGGACCGCTCAACTTGTTGTTCATCACCCGAGCAGTCTATGTGGCCTATACCAACGGTCTATCTATAAATGCCACCTACATATTAAAGCAAATATTATAAATTCAAGTCGTAAACATGTATAATTCGAACAAAACAATTTACTAAATCATAATATAAACGTAAATTAGCAATCATCAACATACATGCACATAAAATTAGGTTCTATACCACCAAAGATAGAAAAATATATATATTCATATGAAGCATGGACCGCTGATATAATCATCATTTTTATGGATGGACCGCTCGACATAGGGCCGAGCGGTCCATGCATATATTTCCAGCGATCCATGCATAATTGAGTTCAGAGCATGAATGTGAACCTGAATATGCTGTGGGATATCTTATTCGCTGTCTCCCATGACTTTCCAACGACCTTCAGAGCTCTTCAACGGCGACGACGCTCCAACAAAGATTCCAGCAATCCTCAGCAACAAGGTCTATCACTTTCAGGGCGGCAGAGAGCGGTCCAAGTATCGAACGACGGCGAGAGGTCTGAGGAGGAGGCAGAGGGGAGGAGTTTCTGAGAAAGGGGTGGACGGTTCAAGGTCTATAATTTTTCAAAATGAGAATGAGGGAGAAAGAGAAGGGAGCGGTCCAACTCTAGGTTTTTTAAAAAATATTTTCTTTAATTAAATTCATCAATTTATGTAACCAACTTTGACTTTTTTGGAAAAAAGTTTTTGACTTTTTCAGGTGTATTTCGAATTTCAATACAAAATGAGTATTTTTTACATGTACATTGAGATTTTGAGTTTTACATGTAATTCTTCAAAATGAATATTATAATTTTTCACCTTTTTGGAATAATTAAAAAATAATAATAATAACTTGATTTTATTTATTTAAGTTTTAATGGTAAATATATCAAATGGTCCAAACCAGATAGGCAGATCCGGCAAATCAAATATTCGTGTCAAATTTTTTTTTTAAATCATCTCATTCTAATATACTTCAACATTATTCTCGTGTCAATCAATATTACATCCTTGTACTGATTACAAAATTAGTGCTTTAAAGTTTATCAAAATATAAATTAAAAATAATAATATTATATTATCTTGTTGAATTGATGTTTAAATATATTTGAAAAAATAATAAAAGAAGAAGAAAAAAAAAAGACATGAAAAAAGAAGAAAGTAGATTTTTTTTTAAATTAAAATGATTGAAACTATAACAATTCAATCATTATACCCCGATAAGCCCTGTTTTAAAGAACTTAATAACCTTATTAATAGTTGGGCCTGTTGAGCATCAACAACGGGGAAACAAACACAATGAAGAAACTGTCATCACATTCGTCGCCGTCAACAAAGTATTGTAGACGTAATTAATATTCCCTTTATTCCACTAAAAATTATCATGTTTTCTTATTGAATTGTCTATTAAAATGATCACTTTTCGAGAAAGTAAAAGGATTTAAATTTAAATACCTAAATCTTACTTTTAAACTTCACCTCTAAAAATAAAATTATAAATATAAAGATTTATTAAAATTAAAAATTGTACATAAAGATAGTGAAGCAAAAAAAGAAGTTAGTAAACGAGTTAATGACATCATAAATGAGATTTTAATAATGAATTTAAATATTATTGAGCTTTAGCAAGCAACTAGCAAGTAGCAAGTCAATAAATAGCTGGCCAAGCCCAGCATTGCTCAATAAATATTTATGACTCCATTACTTTTTTTAGTACTAATATTCTTAATATTTTCTTCTTGTGTTGTAGTTCACCATTAGGGATTGGGCAGAGAAATTTTGGACTCATTCCATTTGTACTTATCTTTTAAATATTAAATTTGGATTTGAAATTTCTTTTTAGATTTATATCCGGTCCAAATCTGATCCAAAATTTAGAATTAAATATATTAATTATAGTAGTTATATGTATATATAATATTTATTTTAAATTTTAATTATTTATCCTCTTAAAATTAGATGGTTGGTGACATTAAAAATAATAGTTACTTGTTTATATCTCAAAATGCATCATTGTCTATTTGTTTTACATATTTTTATTTGTTAACTCATTGATAACTTATACTCCCTCGGTCTCGATCTAAGTGTTACGTTTGCTTTTGGACATGAGATTTAAGGAGAGTTGAAAAGTAGTATAAATGATGATATAAATATATATTATTTAAAGTTGTGTAATTAATAAAGTTGTTTTAAAAAGAAAATGTAACACTTATGTTGGGACAACCCAAAAGGAAAAACGTAACACTTAGGGCGGGACAAAGTGAGTATTTTTCTATTGACAAATGTAGAATGAATATCTCACATGTTTGTTCCATTATCAAAAATTCTAATGAAGATAAAGAACAAATTGATTTCATTGACATTTTAATTTTATTAATTCTTTAGTTTTATGCTTATGTAAAAGAAATGTATATCTTCCAATTTTTGAAATGTACATCTTCCAATCTTTTTTGATTTGTGTAGAATGTTGGTGATTTTGAAAGTAGTAGTAATATCGAAGACTTTGAGCTAGATGATTTCAAATATTGATGCTTGGAATGTAGTACTTGTTTGAATGACTATGACATTTTTATGGTGTATGAACTTATATTTATTGAATGATGAAAAATTTTAATATTTGGATATTTTCAATATAATAGTATTTTTTTTATTAGTTTGAATTTTTGTTCAAGAAAAATATGGATTTAAATTTGGACTCGTGGATTTGCAGATCCAATGGATTTGAATTTGGGTCCAATTTTTTTAGATCCAAAAGATCTTAATTGAATCTGAACAAAGCGAGAAAAAAAAATAGATCTGAACCAAATAAGATCCAGTGTAAATCCGGCCCATTCCCATCTCTATTCACCATTTACAAAATTGTTGAAGCCGTATGAACACATAATTGGTATGTAAATATGTAATCGTACAAAACAAATTCATGGCAAATACCGTAGTCACGACAAATATCATGAGTAAGTCTCATGATGGAGATGTCACTTGCCACCATCATTTAATGGTGTATATGTACTTAAAATGTATATGTACTTAAAATATTTATTTTGATAAGTAAACAAATAAAAATTATTCATTTAAATTAAAAGATAGAAAACACTTACACACTAAAAGATAGAAAATATTTCGATTGCCATATACTCTTTTTGTCCTGTTAAAATTAAATTGTTTCTTTTAAATACGTAAATTAAAGAATAATACAAAAAATAAAAAGGTGGCAAGTTTCACAATTTTTAAAAAGTTATTTTTGTTTATTTACCAAAACAAGTCAACTTAGACCTGCAAAAATAAATTAACTTTAGCGAAACGAAAGTAGTATTATATTGGAGTTATATTTTTCCAAGAAATAAGCAAGGAATAATATAATTAAGTGTACTATCTGTGCATGAATATTTTCAAGGACAAAAAGGTAATTCCAGCAAATCCGTATACATATAAAGTGGATTCACAGTAGGAAAGGTTAAAATATGAGAATGATATGACCACCAATACAAAGTTGCACTTCTCTAATCACTATATTTTTTCATATATTCAATTGTTTTTTGAATTTTGACAAGTGAAATTATTGCACCTCACTAACAAATCATTTGATCATGAATGCATATTGAAGTAAACTGTGTAAGATTCATCCATAAGGCTAAGTAATGGAAACAAAAGGAAATTCCTCTGCATCCCTTTTGCCACAAAACTCATTGGATGATACTCATTGAATCCTTTTCTGAGAGTGAAACTTGCAGCCTCTTTGAACTCATCATCTTCTGCTGATGCAGAGTTGCACCTAAGCTTCACGCTCGTGTCCACATTATAGACAAAGCAACCCTTTTGATCCTCAGATTCCATCGAAACACTCGAGTCTTTTCCATCGAGTCCAGCAACGAGGCGAAAACCGGCTCCTCCACCAGCCTCAGATGAAGAATCTGCTACTCCTAAAGCCTTACCTTCTCCATAATGAACAACCACCATGCCCGGAAGATCGAACGGTTCTAGCATGACAAGTTTATTCATAGCAAGCAATGGTGTTGAGAAGTTTGAGATGGTGGAGTCTTTCAAAATGAGGCGAAAAGTCGAGCTCACAGCAGCATTGGTTCCGGTTTGAGGCACGTTCGCCATCTTCACTGTGTTGTTCTCATTCGAGATGAAGAGTACTGCAGGCCCGGATTCTTGAGAGAGTGAGATCAGTTGAGAGTTGTAATGAGATGGGACTGGAGTTATCCAGTCTGAGAATGAAGTGACTGATGATCTTGCATTGATGTCCCAATCAGCACGAGTAAGGCCAGCAAGAAGGTAGGGGCCGTAGAGTATTGCCTGAAGAGACGCGTATTCCGGCCTTTCGTCTAAAGATCATCAAGCAAAACTTGTTAACATTGAGAGAAGTGATGCATACATACATTGTATTACATATATACCTTTGATTGCCTCTGTCCTAAGACTTATAGGCAGCTCAAGAGTAATCTTGTCACCAGGGCTCCAGTTTCTTGAGACTGATAAAAAACTGCCTGCATAAACCAATGTATTGAAAATGATAGTATTTAGTTACAAGGCCTAAAATGAGGAAGATGAAGGAGAATGAGCTACAGTCACCAGGGGGTGGTAGGGGCAGATCGCGGCTATTCAACGACGCCTTTGCCCCGTTGGAATATGTCCAGAGAGGTATTCTCAAGTACAGAGCTGAAGATGTTCCACTTGCTGTTTTCTGCAAAAACAAGTTGAGAGAACAAAGCTAGTTTTGTAATTCAAATTCAAATACAAGTATAAGGCAGAGATATTCACTCATGCATACCCCTCCTCCTGAGGTAAACGTAAACGTGACACGAAGGCGTGGATCCCACGAAACAACTTGATCTACTTGCTGGTTGAGGACAATGTTTCCTGATCTCCAGTTGAGAGAGCTGCTTATGTATTGTATGATGTAAAGAGCTGGACTACTTCCTTCCTCTTCAAAGTATATAGAATCTCCCAATTTTGAGAAAGATTCAATTCCTATGGCAGTTAAACATGGTTAACATCTCCATCACATTCCAAAGAACGAAACAGTAATGGTAGTACCTGTGCCATAGCAGCACCAAAAAGAGTCGAACTTCGTTCCCCAACCGTGGTAGGTGTGTGCCTTGGAAGCACCAGGAACAAGGGGTAGCATGTAGATCATCACTCCTGGATCCCTTCCTCTTTGGATGCTTAATACACCATTAGTCAGAGCTCGCTCGTAGTAATCTGCATACGCCATCTCCTTCGTCCATCTAAACAGATGCCGCGAAACCTATACAGCTTCACCACATCACTACACATACAGTTTTATATCATATCAGAAACCAAACATTAGTAGTTAAAGTGTGATAACACCTTCAGCATGTTGTAAGTCGTGCAAGATTCTTCCGTCTCGTTCAGTAGAGTACCGGCTAAACGCTTTGGATTAGACCTACACAGAATCAAAGACTCAAAGTTGAGATGTTTGTGACTCGATCAAGGGATATGTACAGCAGGACCTATGAACATGCTGACATCGACGTACCAGAACTCGCTCACTGATGTTCCTCCCGTGGCGTAGCTATGAGAAGTGTTGACAGTATCCATGAAGAATGTTGCTATTTCCTGACAAGTGACAACCAAAAGTTATACAAAAGAGCCTCAAAGTTTTGAAGGTGGACTGTCTCATGTTGAATGCTATGACAGATGATCAACATGTAATATCTTAACACAAATCAAACCTTTTGAGTTAATGAGGAGACGAATACCTTATACAATGGATCGCCCGTTACTTGATACCGCATTTGAGATCCAACGACAACCGGAATGTGAGTGTTGGCATGAAATCCGGACAAGCTATCAGCCTGCATACATACATAACAAGATAGTAGATCATCATGAAATTAAAAATGAGGTGCTAGTAAATGAATATTCACCTTCACAGCTAACATTCCTAGAAAGCATGGCTTATCAAACAAATGGCCTAATGTCAAGTGCTTCTGGTCACCCTGCAACACAATACAGTTGCTAGCTCAGGAAATGGTGGCTTTGACATTTACACACACTAAATATCTCATTAACTAACTAATTCGAAAAGTTGACAAAATGGATTTGGTGCAGCAAGCTCACCGTTACGCTGTACAGTTTGTAAAGAACATCATTCATGCCTCCAGTTTCTTCGTTCAACGAGGTCCAATGCCTCTCAATCGTGTACTTAGCTATCACATTCTGCACACGCTTGTAGAAGTAATCAACCATCCAAATCGTCATCTTCAAAGCCTGCTTGTTTCCAGCTAAGGTATACTGATCCAAAAGCCCTGCCAATATCTTTTTAAGGTTGGAGCCATGAGAACATCACAAAAACAAGAAAAAACACACAAAGTGCAGTATGAAGGTATATATATACCTTGTGTATGGTGTAATATGGAGCCCAAACGGGTGCTATAGCTTCAAAACGATCGAAAAATTCGGAAGGGAAAGCTGAAAGATAGCCTGTTCCCATTTTCTGCTGACATTCTGATAGAGCAGAAACTACAGCATCCATCTTTTGCTTGAGGGTGTCATTGTGTGTACTAGCCCACATTTGTGCACAAGCACTCAAATAATGTCCTTTAATATGTTCACAACAACTGTTACTATCAATCAATGGTATACAATCATATCAACAGATAGTTCCTAGTTTTAGTACAAAACTATCTAAGTTCAGTTATGTAATAGATAGGAAACACAGAAACAGAGTAGTATATGAATGTAAGAAGAAATGTACCGACGAAGTGGCCACGAAGCTCCACATCCGGAGCTTCCCAGCCGCCGTAGGGGTGGCCGGAACTCTCCAAACCCGCGGTTCTATAAAAGCTCCAAACTAAGCTGTCGGTGTTCAACATCAACAAGTAGTCAAGATTAGTCTGCTGAGCCACCCCATGCATAGAATTGGGATCCAATCTCACATCGTGCAACGACACTTCACTGAGCAGACCTCGAACCCCTCCTTTAGCTCCACCGGAGTTCTTGATCCTCCTATACATCACAGCCCAGCTGTGTTCTTCCTCCTCCTTCAGCATCTTCCTAGGAAACAAACTCGACCAGACAGAATCATCGGTGGGGGTCAAATGGTAATAATGCGAGAGAATCTCATTCTTCCATGTCTGGTTTTTGGATCTCAGCAGCTCGTATCTCACTGTGTGTGATTGAGTTGGAATGTTGGTGCATTCTTTGCAGAGTGTGTATCCAAATAATTGCCATACAAGCATCAACACCAGCTTAACAAGCATCAAAGATTCCATTTTTCTTTATATGTCGATGGAGAGCTATGAGCTATGAGCTATATGGAGAACGAAAGAAATGAAGGTTAAGCAACCCCATTTACTCATAGAGAAGAGGCCAATTAAGCTTGGAAAGTAGCCACACATATATGACATAAACCTCACTCAACTGTGAGATGTGGACAACAATTATTGGAGTTTAAGGTAAGAATGTAATGAATGACGGATGAGTTGCGGCATTACTAAGATAACTTCATAACTACAAAGAAATAGAACTACTGCCCCAACATATTGTCAAATATAACACAGTTTATCTTTTTCTAGCATTGATCATATGATAAAAAGATCAATTTTGTGGGGGTACGAATTATTTCTGTGGCAGAAACTCTTTCTTGAACAGATAATACGATGCATTGGATTTTTGTGGAAACATATATTAAAATATTGAGGTGGATTCTGTTGAATGTAATTGTTAAAATTAGTAGAAGTTAACAAAATGCGTAGAAAGCGAGGAGGCTTCATTATTATATGAGAGGAGAGGCGACAGCAGCCTATACTATTTAGGACTTGTTTGTTTGTGTTTTGCTTTTTGCTTTTCGTTTTATTTTCTCAATGACATCTTGTGATGATTCTTCAGTTCCAACTACCCGTGATTTCAACTGTTTGTTCTCTTCTTCTCACAAAGAAAAAGATTTACCAACATAGAAAAAAAATATCTACTGGGGTTTGTATTTTTATTGTGATAAATAAATTAAGTTGAATATGCATTTAATTTTATATTTTTGTAACGTCAAGATGAAATTAAAGGGTCAACGACTCAATTTTGTAAATACAGAAATGAAGAAGCTACCCATTAACAGTGACATGATGTATATTCAATTGAATGTATTATAATAATAAAAAATACCATAAACAATGAGACGGAGAGAGTATAATAATTCCGTGGATGAAGGTATATATTAATATATACAGATTCTCTTAAAAGTATTTTATTATTATCTAACTAAAATCGGTATTTTTTTAACCAAATTCAGCTACAGCCTAAATTAAGAGCGAAGAAAGTACTTATTTCAGTACAATTTAATAATTTTGTAATAATAATTTATATAGATTTTTTAGACACCAAAAGATGAATTGACAAGATTGGGTACCGTAAATTTATAGCATCCGATGATGCAATTACTAAACGAGTCACTTATTTGGATTACAATATTAGGTAGTTTGCGGAAATAGTTAAATATTGCCTAATTCTTCATTTTCTCAAATTGCATCATTAAAATAAACAAAATGCCCTATTCTTGTTGATAGGGATAAACTATCTATAAATAACATATTTGCTATTCTTTGAATGGACTTCACTTGATCCATTAATTAAAATTTGATCATACATGTTTCGTAAAATTGGATGGAATTCTTGTTCAACATCTAACCCAATTTAATTTAATTTAACGGTCCAGCTATTTGCATGTTCCTTTTTATTAAGGATTACAATCGGGTAGGATGAGTAAGAATAATAACTATTCATATTAATATTCGTAAGTTCAATAAATATTAAATTATATCAACGAAAGCCATGAATATCAAAATTATTCAAACTCAGTACCTTTGTATATCCGCCACCCGCGAACCCGCCGTCCATTCGTTGGCTACTGTCAATCCGCCTCACACAAATATCCATCACATACGAAATAAATAATTTTAATATTTAAAATAAAATATAAATTTAAGAAAATTTTGGATATAATTTTATATATAAAAAAATGATTAATATATCAAGTGTGTAGGTGGATATTTCACAAGAAAACGTGTTTAGTTTGATAGATTAATTTATAAAGGTATTAATTTAAATACCTTATTTCTAGTACTCACAATTAATTTAAATGAGTGATGATATGATCACCTTAAATTTGGGTAATAATATAATCACTCATTTACTTGTTAGGAAGGGCATAAGAAGTGATTGAGCTCTTAAGAATGAGTAATAAACGAGCGATTGAGACAAGAATATAAAGCAAACTATTCTATCAAACTCATATATGCTATCCTACAAACCAAACAATGTTTAATGGATCAATTGGAAATGCACCAAATGTAAAACAAATAATAATTAGTATACAATGTGATATGTTAATAGTAGCACAAGTCGCTGTACCTAATTATATGGGCTTAGGGATCAATGACAGACATGTGAATTAATTAATGTCCATTATGGTAGGATGGCGATTTAACTTAAATATATACATATAAAAGTTAGGACCATCAAGGGAGGCTTCAACCATACAAGTCAAGTCACTATTCATATTCCGACTCTCTTATCAAACGTTTAATCAATAAAAGATTAACTAGTCCCACAAATAGATACACATTTATAGATTAATTCAAAATTAAGAAATAGTATATGAGTAGGGATGAGAATCCGGACGGGGCCATCTCCAAGTCCCGAAGTTCCGGTCCAAAAATTCTTCAATTTTATGGTCTCTGTTCTGATCAGTCCTGAATTCCGAAATGGAAAAAAATGAAGTCTCGCTCTCGATTCTGCTCCCAAATTCTACAGTCTTGGAATGTTTCGAAAGGGACCAAAAAAATTCTGACTTTAATAAAATTGAAAGTTTCAATCAAGATTCGGAATTCTCGAATCCCGATCTCGATCCCAATTTCAAAAAAAAATCAAAACTTGAATCGAGACCGAAAAAGTTCCAAATTTTAACCTCAAATTTTACCTCTAAGTTAATTTTAGACCCTATAAAATAATGGGGATTATACACTTTTTGCGCTGCTCTAACAGAATTATAAGTTACTGGTCTCCTCTTGACCTTCACAGCTAACATGACCTAATATAATATATATTAAATTAATGGATAAAGTGGACGTTGTGGTGTTTCATGTTTAGCAAGATTATTAAATCTGAACTATTTTCTTATTTAACAATTAATTAAATAGTAATATGAATAGAGATGGCTGATGGGCCCCACCCTTATTCAGGATTACGCACTATACGTACCACTTAAGAAAAGGTTCTTCTTATCTCCTTCTAATTTTATTTATTTATTTATTCTTTGTGTGTTCATAAGAGCTTCTTCTATAAATATTTTATTTTACTTTTTAAAACTGAAATGATTTGCCCCTATCATCTTTTACTTGAATAGTTTCAACAGTTCGTGATATATGAATATAAAATAAAATAAAAATCAACAAACAAATATGAGATTTGATAATCTTACGTCTACAAGATCATATTTAAAGACTGAATCCACTAAATTATAATGTTTTAGTTGGATTGAATATTAATTCACAGCAAAATAAATAAAAAGCTTATGAAGATTTAAAAAAATTAGAATTCATACATTAGTTTGACACGTCAGATCTCATGCAAAACAAGCCCGTACAAATGGTTGGGTTATTCAGAGAGAGACTGCGACGCTCAAGTCAACTCAAAGTAGACTGAGCAAAATGTTTATGAATGCGTGAAAATAATATGTAGAGTGAAAATGTATGTTAGCCTTAATGAATGAAAATGAATGAGTTATATATATTTTATTACATAGAGAGTATAAGAGTAATACCATATATTCGTCTTGTTAAAAGTAATCATATTTTTTCATATTGAATCGCTCCATTAAAAACGTTTAAATTTTCATAAAAAAAGGAAAACATTAATTTTGACTTTTAAAATAATAACTCTTGCCTTTTTAAACAATAATATTTTGTTTTCTTGTAATGGTTTTTAGCTAAACATATGAAGTACTTGATAAAAGGTCTAACTATAGTATGCTGTAATTTAAGTTAAACCTCATCGCGGTATTTTGATTATTATTATTTTTATTATTATTATTATTATTATAATATTGTTTCTGCATATCAAAATTGCAAAAGTCTAATTTGGTGGTATATTTTGGGGATGTAACAAGAATAAAGCAAGAACGAAGAATTTGTTGGAATCTTTATATATATAAATATGACAACCTAATCTCTTTCTTTAACAACCTGATGCCATTCTCAACAGCAATTCACACAGCACACAATAGATTGGGTATTAATGTGTTATGACCTTATTTATTTAATTTATTTCAATCGCCACTTACCTTTACTTAAAAATAATGAAGAGAAGCCATAATATCTCAAGACATAAATGATTAATTTGAAAAGTTTATCTTATATAATAATTATATAAATTAATTTGAAAGTTTATTACATGTATACCATAATATATAAATCATAAGAATAACTATCTCGTTATTCAGCTATGATCGTTGTTTACATATCTATATCCTTAATATAGGCAAGTTTTATATGATTATACATTGTGTAATATACCAATCTAGCCATTATTCAAATAAAATTAAAAAAAGTAAATTTTAGCCACTTATAAAAAAAAAAGAGTACTCCATATAGCCATTTTCTTGTAAAATTATTTTATTATCCTGTACTCTTAATTAAATTTAATAACATGATAAATTCTTTTCACTTAAGCTGTAACATTCATGTTGCTATCATAATATATCGCCGCCGATGTCGCTGCTGCTATCGCCGCGATGGTTGTCGTCACATTTGTCATGTCTCAAATAAATCCAGACAAATTACATGTGCAAGACCAAGTTATGGTCATGCTCGTGTAATTTCATGTGTGATTGTGGGATATAATTACACGAGCATGACCAACTAACAGTCATACTCGTGTAATTTCATCTCACAATCACACATGCATGTAATTACATAAGTTTGACCAATGACAGTCGTGCTCGTGTAATTTCATCTCCACAATCACACATGTAATTATACAATCATGACTTTGTTTGGTCATTTAATTATGGCAGATCATGTAATTATAACAGAGGTGTTACGGTAAAAATGACTATTTTTTATTTTTTTTTTAAATTGGCTACTTTTAGATGCTACCCCTTATAAATTAGTAAATTATTTTAACTTATATAAAGGATTAATTTATACCTTTAGTTCTTTAAACTCAGTATTTATGCAACGACATCTATTTTATATAATCATTATTCTATAATATATTTGTTTTTTAATCAAAATTAATTACTTAAAATTACTTTCTACAGTATTACTCCCTTCCGTCCCACTAAGTTTGACATAATTCTCTTATTTGGACGTCCTACTAAACTTGACACATTATTAAAATAGTAAAAGTTATCTCTTTAAAAAGGTATGTACCCTACCACTTTTATCACGCTTACACTACTTTATACACTTTACGTAATAACCGTGCTCAAAAGTTTTGTGTCATGGAGTATAATTTAGCAACACATTAAAAATAATCCTAATAAAATTATTTTACAAATCAACCAGTATAAAAATATTAAAAAAGTTTTTGAGTATTTATTTAATTTATAAAACCAACTATTTAAATATATTTAATTCGATGGGAACAAATAAGTTGATCTTGGAAACATGCATAACTAATTTATTTTTATTTTTTTCTTATTGTGGAAAGGAAGTTTCAAAGTTACTCTTTGAAAGGAGAATAAAAGTGAGAAACAATTCCAATTAGATGACATATGCAAAACTAAGAATGAAAAAGTAGTCTGCAAATTAAGTTCAGTTTGCTTTTGATAACAAAACGCATATGTTATATATATAATTTTTAAAGATATGTTTTTCTCTAATATTTTGAAATAGAGATCACCCCCAATTTTCTTCGTTACGATTGAATATAAGATTCACTGAAATTCCTTATATTGTCATTAATGCTAGCATCATGTCATGACTACATTTTGCAAGAGTAATTTGATTATTTTATGTATGAAAAAAAATAATTTGTTTTTGAAACTTGCATGTATACTCTTGATTTTACAAATAAATAAGCTAAAAGAGGTAATGTTATAGATTAATATTTTATTTTTTTTCAATAACTGCCATATACGTCTTTGTATTGGTCATTATTTCCTCTATCCACAACAAGTACTCATTTTATTATATTTAATTTATCAATTCACAAAATAAGTATTTATTTTAAACTACTCATTTTTTAAATTATTTTAATTCAAATATTTATTTATATGTGATCCAATTCTATTCATTTTTTTCGTATTTAAAATTAAAATAAATTATTAAATTATATATTTGTTTCATAAAAAAATGAGAGTAAATTTTCTATCAAGAGTCAAGATCACTACCAGACAACCCGACGGTCCACTACAATTAGTCAGAGCGTCAATGGATCGACCCGATTCGAAGTATGCTTTTGGGCTTAAGTTGATATATTGATTCCTTGACACATATGCTAACATATGCTACCGGGGGTGTTTGGTTAGTAAGATTATATCTAGAGACTAAATTATCTCATGTGTGGCTTACAAGATAACATTCAAAATTTGATTTAAAAGCTATCTTAGATCGAATGAGATCATCTATTGTCTAACGGCATTGCATTTCTTATTACATTAATAAGATCGTGACATGTGGCATAACTAGGGTTCAAGATTTAGGGTATATATAAGGAAAAAATATACTCCCTCTGTTCATGATCTTTCTTCCCACTTTGCCATTTTGGTCCGTCCACAAAGTTTTTTCTCACTTTCTTTCTATTTTTGGCAACCCTTTACTCCACTCACAACTCAACACATCATCAATAATGTGGGTCTCATTCTCCACTAACTACACACTACTCAATATATATAATCATTAATGTGGGCCCCTTATTCCACTCACTACTCTATACACTTTACACATCATTAATAAAGTGGACCCTATTCTTCACTAACTATACAACATTCAATACATTTTACCCTTTACCAACTAAGTCAACACAATTTATTAAAACCCGTGCTGGGTCAAATTGGGAAGAAAGATCGTGGACGGAGGGAGTATTTTATATTTTATACCATTAATTATGTCACGTGTCACCATTTTATTGATGTAATATGAAATATAACACAGATATGCAATAGAAGATCCAGATTGATCTAAGATAGCTAATACTATGATTTTAAGTTTTGGGCTACGCTAGTAATAAGTTTTATTTTGGATAGAAATTCAAGATTGAAACTTGATACTATACTATCTAATAAACCAAACATGGCCTATGTGCATCAGTGTATCTGTGTATGTGACGTTTATTACATTAATAAGATGTGATATATGAAATAATAAGAATTCAAGATTTAAGATATATATATAAAAAAAAACATTTTATCTTAAATTATTAATTATAATACGTGTTACGATTTTATTAATGAAATCTCATTTTCTATGTACAAGAATTAAGTGAAAGTAAACATAAACAGTCATGGTTGTTTACCCCAAGATTGGCTGATTAGTCATCATGGCTTGAAGTGGCCGGTTTAAAAGATCAACATGTCAAGTTTTACTACAATTACTTGAAATGCGTTTGGATAATATCCATTTTTTAGCCGAAATAACTTATGATAGAATACGTTTTCTTTATCTTGACAAAATGGGTGGAATATCTATTCTATTCCACTGCGAAAAATGTTCTAACATGTTCACTAGTTTTTTGAATAGGAAATCTCATGCTATTAATAAGATTCGAGTTGTGAATAGAACGCCATGTCGGTCAATTAATATGACGTGGCCAGTTCCCATTTGCTACAATCTTCTACTCGCTGTCTCTGTTCACGTGAACGCACCACCGCATGCATAAAACCTGCATGGCCAAAAAGATCGCGAAAAAGAAACAAACCCCATCTGGCCATCTCTCGATCGACCTAATAAGCTTAATATATACCATCGCATGCCAAAAATAATAAAAATCATCATCTCTAAAATTAGATTTAACGTGTCGTAACACTACTGGCCTCTTTTATGCTTTCCTTGCAACTAAATACATCCTCACAAAACGACGAGAAATTTTGAAACAAAGTTATTGGTAGATGGAGGAAATTAAAAAAAGAAGTTGAAGTTAGAGAGTTAGGGAGAGAGAAGAAGAGGAAATTGGTTTTGTATTGAGTTATGGTTGACGTCAGTGAGGAATGGACACGTAGCAGAAATTCAAGAACCTCACCGCTTCATCGACGAATGGCGACAATTACAGCTAAACCAAGCCAGGAGCCTTTTCCTCAGTCGGTCCAATCTCCCTCTTTCTCTCTCTATATTCATGTGTATGTATATGCATGCAATGTAACGGTTGGAGAGATGATGATGGTATATGTACATGCATCAATATATGTATGAGGTGATGAATGGTCTGCATATGTGTGCATTAATGGAATATATATGATTTTTAAAAGTGGAGAGAGAATTGAGGTGCTATGGTATTCCAAATTGACAATATTTTGCTTTGTTTTGAAATGAATTAAAAAGGCTGAGGCACCGAAGGGATGAGCCATTCAGGTGGGAACGGATGGCTATATGCGTACAAACCGGAGATAAATGGGAGGAAAAGGAAAGTGTAGCACGAGGTTTTCTATTTCTTGGCTTGGCTGTTTTCGATCTCTCCTTTGCTTTTATCTCTCTTTCTTCATGCTTTGAACTGCATTCATATCTCTCCATCTCCCCTACTTCAACCCTTTCCCCTCTCTCTCTTACTTAAGAGTTAAGACCAAAATCCAGCTTAGAGCGTTGATCTTATCTGCAACCATAACCATCTAACAAAAAGCCATCAAAGAAAATATAAAATATCTCATAATACATGTATAATTGAAACACCCCATACACACCCACCTAGAACATTCATGGTGGTTGTTGGTTTCTGAACGATTTAAGTTTGGTGCTGCTCTCTCACTCTCTTTGGCTTTTTGTGGTGCCTTCTCTCTCTTTCTCTCTTCATAACCCTTTTCATTTTCTTCCTCTCTAACCCATTTGGAGATCTCACATGGAAGAAAATACCTTTTCTTTTGATTGATTCTGTGTGTAGCTAGTTTCTGCAGGTTCGAGTAAGTCTTGTCTAGTGTAGTGTTGATTAGGAGTTTTGTTGTTGATGATTGATTGACAACATATATGAGTTGTTAATTAATGGTTTAGATTTGGGGTGGAAGTCGCTTTCAGGCATCTGGATTTTTGTATTTGCAAGTGGTGGTATAATTAAATAGGATGTTTTGATGGAAAACCTAAACTCTAGATGCTTTATGTTGCAAGTTGCATCCATAATTTGTACTTGAAGATTTTCAAGCGGGCCCTTCAACACTTGTTTCCTTAATCACTTGCAAGAATATATATTGTCTGGTCTCAGTTTCCTCTTTTATATTCATCAAAATTAACTACATTTATCCACTCAAAAATCCAATATTCCGAAGATGGTTAAAGATGGAGCGGCTGAGCAAGATCTTGATTTCACCGGCGCGACGGTGGATGGTTGTGTAGACCCTATTTGTTTCGACCCAATGGAAGAGGAAAACCATGTTGCTGTGATGAGTGAGAAAGATATGTGGCTTGATAGGGACGAAGATAGCCTTCTCGATGTGAATGAAGCTTCCATTTTCTACGACGACTTCCCTCCGCTGCCGGATTTCCCTTGCATGTCGTCATCTTCGTCGTCGTCCTCCACGCAGCAGCCGTCGAAGCCGATCGCCGCCACATCGTCTTCCTCGTCCGCCACCTCCTCATCACCCGCCGCCTCCTGGGCGATGATGAAGTCCGATGCGGAGGAGGACACCGCGCGGCTCAGCTTCCAGCAGATGGATGCGGCGGCGGCGGCGGCCTTGTCCTCCACCGCCTCCATAGAGATTCAAGCGCCGCCGGCCGTTGACTGCATTGATGTGATGGAGAACTTCGGTTACATGGATCTGATCGACTGCAATGAGCTGTGGGACCCGTCCTCGGTTTTCCAAAGCGAAAACCCTCAAGATTTGTTGGAGGGTGGAAATGAAATGAATATTTGTGGAGAGGAAGAAGAAGGCAACGGTTTGAGCTTTCTGCAGGGGAACAGCGAGCTGGCCATGATCTTCTTCGAATGGCTAAAACAAAACAAAGATTACATCTCTGCAGAGGATATGAGAAGCATCAAGCTGAAGCGCTCCACCATTGAAAGCGCTTCGAAGCGTTTGGGAAGCACTAAGGAAGGTAAGAAGCAGCTTCTTAAACTCATTCTCGAGTGGGTTGAGCAGTACCAGCTGCAGAAGAAGGCTCGCGCCGCCGCTCAGTCACCTCCCTCCTTCGAAGATACCCTTCATATGTCCGATCCGAATCCAAACCCTAATTTCATGTGCACCACCTTCCCTACCACCCAGTGGATGCAACCACCGCCACCGGCTTTTCCTCCTCCGCCGATGCCAGCAGGATACGGGGGAGATCCGTACGGAGTTGTCAACGGAATACCGTACCAGCACTCAGCAGAATATCAAGTGATGGAGCATGCACCGTCTTGGGCTTTATCGCCGTTCCCGGGGCCGCCGCCGCCGACTTCCCAGTTCAGTCCGTTCCCCAATAACAACCAACAGCAGAACATGTACGGGAACCCGTACCAAATATACGATCCGAATGGAGAGAGGATGATGAGGTTAGGATCTTCTGCAACCAAGGAGGCTAGGAAGAACAGAATGGCACGGCAACGACGCCTCTACTCGCATCATCACCGTCACTGCAGCAACTCCAGTCAGAACCAGAATCAAGCCACTGATCCTCATCTGGTAGGGGATGGTTGTGAAGATGGTGATCGGGGTTCATCTCCAGCAGACTATTGGCTTTACGCCTCGCCCAATGCCCCGGTCGAGCTGGATCCTTTGCAGCCGATTTCGGGAGATGGCACCACCATGCAGCCGCAGAATTCACAACGACAACCTTCCTCTGATCGACGACAACAGCCGGTTGGGGTTTTCTCTAATTGATTGAACTTTTGTGGGAGTGTTATTGATGGTTGATTCTTGACTGATTTTGGTTTTTGTTATCATGAATAGGGTTTGAAGACAGAGAAGAACTTGAAGTTTTTGCTGCAAAAGGTCTTGAAGCAAAGCGATGTTGGTAACTTGGGAAGGATTGTGTTGCCAAAGGTAAAAGCTTCTGCTGCCTTTCTTGCTTCTTGTTTAGTTTTTCAGAATTACATGTGGATTTGTTTAGTTTCTTGTTAATTTCTTAAAATTTAGAATATTATGAATATGAGACATGAATCAAACTTGAAATGTGGCGACAGAAAGAGGCTGAAAGTCATCTCCCAGAACTGGAAACAAGAGACGGGATTTCGATTGCAATGGAAGACATCGGAACTTCCCGTATTTGGAACATGCGTTATAGGTATAATGTTCATATATATACATATCCTATGGATATATATAAGATTGGATTAGTGTTTGATATTCTTGAATATTTGTGATTGTATATATGGTTTGGGATGTTTCAGGTTCTGGCCGAATAACAAAAGCAGAATGTACCTTCTTGAGAATACTGGTAATGAAGACATATATATTGTTATCTAGCTCCATCTAATTACTAGGAGCTAGAAATTATATAAATCTTGGATCTAATTACAATAGTTTTGTTCATTTTCTGTCATAGGGGATTTTGTGAGGGTCAATGGACTTCAAGAAGGAGATTTTATCGTCATCTACTCCGACACAAAATGTGGCAAATATGTGAGATGCATACACATTTGTCTATATGATGCTACTTCAATTCCTATCGCATATATATATAGTCTTGTAGTTAGTTTCTGATCACTCTCTATTCATACAAATACTGCCACCCATATTATGCAGATGATACGAGGAGTCAAAGTGCGACAGCCCGGTGGAAAAGTGGAGGCTAAGAAGCCGGCAAGGAGAAACGCACGCAACTTATCATCAATAGCTGGTAATAGCTCCTCACTTACACCTATAAGACAAGCTGTGAGATGAAATTGGAATAGGAGAAATAAATAAAGAGTTCGCAATCGATCGATGATGAAGCTGTGATGGGTTTTAACTTGTGTACGTTTTGATGGTGTGGACTTGAGTAGGAAGACAACATGTTCTTGGAACCAAATTAAAAGTGTGTTATGTATAGTATGTAGTTGAGAAATATGAGCTAAAAGTGGTTGGTACATACATAAATATTTTGGTTCAACACTCTTACGAGAGAGTGTTGAGGGGAGGCTGCTTGCTAGGTTTATTTTGCACCTTAAGCAACTATGTTACTACTAGTTAATAATTTGTATTTGTATTGTTATTACTTGACAAAGATTATTATGTAGTATTGTGATCAATAAGTTGTTTCTTATACATTAATATATTTAGTTGTTCATCACGTGGTGTTTGATTATATGTAGTATTATGATTATGATGCTCGGGCATGAAATTTTACAAATTGATGTCTCCCTTTTACAAATTCAGTTATATGGAGTATATCTTAATCTTAGTAAAGTGATCCTTTTTACTCCTCCTATATAATTGCATAGATAACAGAGAGAGTAAATAATATGTATTGATGACAACAAATGGAACTTGGAGACAATATTTTTTGTTCTTTCGAAAAAGGACTTTTGTATTGGGTTAATTATACAAACTAGCCAAAAAAAGATTGTAAAAGACACAGACATAAAATTATTTAAATTAGTTTAAATTCTAGCCATTTTGAATTTAAATTACTATAAATGCTCTTCTACTTAAATTTAATTGTATGAATGATACGAATGGTATGAAATGTATGAATAATATTCATTTATACGATTCATACGCACGTATAGTTTAATAAAATTAAGTATCATGTATGAATGGTACGATTCGATAGAATTTATACTATTCATACTCATAATTATAAAATATAATTATAAGATTATTTTAGTATAAGAAATTTATAAATGACTATAATCTAACTATTATTATATTGGTTGTTATTATTTGTCTTTTACGATCTTTTTTTTTTTGACTATTTTATATAATCACTCTCTCGTATCTACGCCTACACATTTTTATGAAACACATCTGAAAATATATAAATATGGGATTAGTTTCGCGTGAGCAAAAACAATCATATAGAAATGAGAATAAATCTAGATCATCTATCTATATCTAGATCATCTATCTATATAGAATCTTTTCTTATTTCTCATGTATAGATTATTTCTTATATAATTTAAAATATATAGATATATATATATATAAGAGAATAAATAAAAATAATTTTTTACGAGTTAAAAAATAAATTTTGACTATTAAATCATTTAGATCGATAATACATATTTTGTATATATTTTATTTAAAATATTGTATTCCTTGCCTTGATTACTAGAATACCTTATTTACTTTCTTTCCATTCGGAGATTACCTGGCTACGCTACCGCCTCTTATTCAAAAGTAATTTCTAGACCAATGTGAGTATATCATTACGTAGTTTCTCTAAGAAGAGTAGGAGTAAAAATCCATAGTTAGTTGATACCACTCACGGGTCATAACCAAATCTTAATTAAAATCTCATTTCTTTTTTTATTATATGAAAAAATATAAGGTATTATATATAATGAATTATATTATACACCTCTAAGAACCACTTAAATACTTGAATAAAGGATCTGGTAAACGACCAAACTTCAAAGAAAGAGATCAGATCCGACATGAATTCAAGTGGAGAAAGTTGCTAACTATTTTGAAGAGCGGGTTCAGATTGAGAAAGTTGCTACTCCCCATAAAGAAAACTAGGTTCCATGATTTCTATTTCATATCCAGGTTAGCACTTGTACAGTTTTATCAGCCATTAGTTTTGTGTATATCAATCACCATTTCATGAAATGCAACTATTAGACCATGTTTATCAACCACCACATCCCCAACTCAATCTTCTCACCTTTATATTATTATAGTTATTCTCTCTATTTATAAATTTATTATTACTCTCACCCACAAACCTTTATTTTTATAGGTTTATCAATGATCTCATTGTCAACTCAACCTTCTCACCTTTATATTATTAAATTAATTTTCTATATATTATTATTTAATTAACTTTTGTTAATAATTTAATTATGTGAAATAAATTAATAATATAAATAAAAAATTTAATTTTTTTTAAAAAAAGTATAAACTAATATTAAATTGAGAAATTTCAAATAAACATAAAAATTCCAATCACTAAAACATGAAAATCAAAATAAACAACTGATTACCGAATAATAATACAAAAATTACACATTTAATTATCATCATCAAACTTTTGTCATATGTGTTCGATCAGATCGTTTTGAAGACTGTTGTGAGCTTCTCTATCACGGAGTTGTGTCCTATTCGTCATATATTTCTTCAAACTTGCAATACTTTCTATAGAAAATACAAAAATATCATCTTCAATTTCTTCTACTTGTTCACTTTGTCCTGCAGTTTGAGTAGCTCGTCGATCTTCCATAAATTATGTGGGATCACGATAGTTTAGGTAAGTGTTTCTTTCATCCTCCACTATCATATTGTGCATTATCATGCAAACAATCATTATTTTTGTCATCATATCACGATCCCATAAAAGGCACGGACGTTTGATAAAAGAGAAACGAGCTTGTAGAACGCCAAATGCTCTCTCAACATCTTTTCGGGCAGCCTCTTGATGTTGAGAAAATAATTTGTGCTTCTGAATTTGTGGTTCAATAATAGATTTGACAAATGTTGCCCATGAAGGATATATGTCATCGGTGAGATAGTATCTCATATTCTTTTCCTGGCCATTTACAAGATAAATAACCTTTGGAGCTCGACCTTGTAAAAAATCATTAAAAATAGGAGAGTGATCAAGTACATTAATATCAGTTCTCGAACTTGGAGTTCCGAAAAATGCATGCCATATCCATAAGTCCTGCGAAGCAACTGCTTCCAAGATGATCGTTGGCTTACCCTTTCTTCCTCCATATTGCCCTGCCCATGCTTTGGGACAATTTTTCCATTCCCAATGCATACAGGCGATACTCCCGAGCATCCCTGGAAAACCACGCTCTTCACCAACATGCAATATATATGTCATGTCTTCTTTAGTTGGCTTTCTGAGGTATTCATCTCCAAAGTTGGAAATAACACCATCAACAAATTTGGTAAGTGATTTCCTTATTGTAGCTGCACTCATCCGAATGTATTCATCATGCAAATCAGTTGCAGTTCCATAGACCAACACCCTTATAGCTGCAGTACATTTTTGAATTGAAGACATACATAAACGTCCAGTAGCATCACGATTTTGTTGGAAAAATTCATCTGAAGCAACCACCTTATTCATTATACGCTCGAACAAGTGTTTTTGCATGTGAAACCTTCTACGAAAAATTTCTGGAGGGTAGATTGGATTGACTGGAAAGTATTGCTCGAACACACTATCATGGCCCTTCTCACGTATACGTTCAATATATCGTCTAGTTACTCTAGAAGTGTGATCTGTAAGTTGAATGTATAGAGTTGGAATACGAAAGAGTACATCTTCGACAATGCGATCAACCTTTTTATTTTGATCAACAATACGTTCTTTCCACTCATCAAATTCGATGAAGATGGAATCAAAATTGGCACTTGATGACATTTTTTTTAGGAGTTTGAAGATGTGAAAGAAAAGAATCAAATGCTAGATGTATTGCAATGTTATAAAGTTCACCAATACATATAGTGTCAAGGTATGCATAATTTGTTTCTTTGCAAAATTAAATTGATGTAACATACGCAAGTGAGTTTGCATAAGTTGTCGGATTCATTTGAATAAAGCTGTGGTCAAGTTTATCAAGTTGCAAATGTCATATGCATGTGAATAAAGTTGTGGTCAAATACATTTAAAGCTCATCAATTTGAGTTGTCACAATCATGTTTTGGATGATAAAAATGATCTAACATATGCATGTGAGTGACAAACACATCAATTAAAGTAGCAAATGTCATACGCATGTGTATAAAGCAACAAACACATGTGATGTGAGTGACAAACACATCAATTAAAGATTCTGAAAAAAATGGATAACAACACCCTTATATGCATGTGAGTGAATAAAGTGACAAACACAGAAATTAAAGTAGCAAATGTCATACACATGTAAATAAAGTAACATACACATGTGATGTGAGTGACAAACACATCAATTAAAGCAAATGTTAGACGCATGTGATTTTTAGTTGTTGTTTTCAAAATGTGAGTATTAATAAATTTGAGTTGTCAAGTTCGTTGTGAGATAGTAACAATAATTAAGATTCTTTCATCATGCATAGATTTAAAGTAACAAGAGATATAACATCATGATTTTACTAGTGAAATTTCATTAATCAAAATCACAAAAAGTGAAAATTACATAAATTAAAATTACAATAATTAAATCACAAAAACAAATAAGAACTAGCAAATAAAAATACAATTTCCTAAGGAAACAATTCTGCCATTAGACGATGTTTTAGCGCTTCTTCATCCGGAGATAAGTTACTCTTTCCTATTAAGGTATTGAACATAGTTGATTTCATCCTCAAATCTCCTAATTTAGTTATTGGATCAACCTTTTGTTTTCACGTGTGATCCTCATTACTCGTAGTTCTGAAGTGAACTCATCGGATAAACCATAAGATTGCGATATTGTACCTTTTCCTTTTCTTTTTGCCTTAGCTTTAGCCTTATCTCTACCAATTGGACGACGAGTTGTTGCTGCATCACTGAGAGGAGTTTCTAGAGTGGAGCCAGTTGGATCATCTCCATCAGTTCTTGATTTTTTTGAGCTGCCACGATCTTCTTCAATGTTTTCTTCATCTTCCATACGAGACCGTGTATGATCTTCACTCAAATTCATCTCCCAATTGGGATGTCGACGCATTACTTTATCAAAAACATCTTTATGCATAAATTTAGACCTCTCATAAAATGTTTGTGCATGATCTTCAATATCATTATTTGACCAACCGCTCTTTTGCATGCGATAAGCTTCCTTGTAGCATCCAATCCACTTTGTTACATTTTGATTAAGCCTCTTATAACGAGCTCTTAGAGACTCCGCAGTTCTTATGTTGAACTTCGGTATCTTGTTTTCTCTTCCGCACCATTTGTACAATTCTCAAATGCTATTCCAAAACGTGAGACTCTTTTGATCGGTTCCAATAGTTGGATTCTCACTAATGATACACCATGAAGACATAAGCATAATGTCTTCTTGACTTGTCCAGGCTTTTGGCTTTTGGAGTGTTTGAAGTGTTTGTTTGTGAAAGCTGAGAATTTTGAAAAAAATTTGGAAAGATATTTGCAGTGGGTTGGTGATCTTCGGAGATAGGAGATTGAGTGGAATTTTGTGGAAATTATGAATTCAAACCAATATTGAAATTTTGAAATTCTTCAAAGTTTTGGATATTGTCAAGGTTAAGATAATAACCTTGAGAGGAGATGAAATCTTGGTAATTTAAGTAGCTGTGTAAGTTTTGTGCTTTAAAACTTACTAATTAAGGAAATGTGTCTAATTAAATGGGACAACCCAATAAAAAAAATGAGTCTAATTAAATGGGACGGAGGGAGTAAATTTTAATTTTTAACAATGTGTTTAGCATAAAACTAAAGATCGTCTAACTTAATGTTTATATATTCCTTGGTCATAAAACTAATCAAGTACGGCAACTTGTAAAGGATTCGTTGAAAATAGATTCACTGATTTGTACCTTTTGCAATTTACTATTTATGGATTGCCACTTGCGAGTTACAAAGAAAATCAGTAAGCAAACATTGACTTGTCTTCTTGGTCCCTTCGACCAAAAAACAATCACAGTTTTGGGCAAAGAGAACAAAAATGGTGGAACGGAAGGAGTACTATATTACTTTTCTGGAATTTGCACAGCAAGCAACTTGAAAATACTAAGTATTTCATTTATGCCCTCAGTTCAAAGCTTAACTGCATATATTCAACATTTATGTCCCAACTGATTGCTTGCATCCATGCTAGAGAGAGAGCGGAGTAGTTAATATCTCAACAAAGAACTTGATAGACAGTAAGTAAACAAGATAGTTTCTTAACTAATTAGCTACGACGTAACAATTACATGAATGGAATTTTTTCAGAGCCTAACGTGCGGATTCTCTACTTCTACAAAGGGTTACTGCAATTTCCTTGACCTATATAATATTTATCCACATCACTGATGCCTAATTAAATCCCCACATGTTACTGCCCTATCTTACCAGCAACAAAGGATTGCACCAGCAACATAGTTATTCTAACTTCTTTTCTTAAATAGCTATTAACCATTGCTTACAGTCGTTTGCACCTCCCCTCCTAAAATCACAACCACTCTTTTCATGGCATCACTCTAACCCATTCGTAACGACCGGGAAGGGACAAATCATTAACAATGTCAAAATTATACCTGCACATTAAAAGAAAGTGGATAATTTTAGTTACCACCTCAGAATTCATAATCAAGTTTATTATCTCAAGCCAGAAACAGTGATTACATACTTCTCCATGAATAGCCGCTGCTGCATCTGCTGTGCACAGGCAAAAAAATCATCAATCTCATGAGCTGTGGGGATATTTCTAAGTGCATTTTGGGACTTTTGATTAGAAGTATTAGGACTTGAATGCTTTGTTGAAGACCCGGGTGCTATGATACGGTCAGCATCTCTGATCACACTAGACGGGGTGTTTTCTCGGGTGCTCCTGCAGAAGACATATTACATGCTTTATCAGCACGTTTATTATGTTTGACATACAAAACACTCTGGAGAAATCATTGTAGTCGAATGTGAAGCCGAAATAACACATAACACAGACAAGAGAAAAACACTAGAAACATAATAATTGGAAAACAAATTTTGGAATTAAGGATGTACTTTTATTTCAAGAGCGACAACATAATAATACGAATTTATGATAGTAAAAAATATCATATTGTACATAAAATATCGTGGAATCATATTAGCATTACACATGCGTGATTTAATAAATATAATTATGATTTTTATTCAATATAATTATTATTAAATATATGATTTAAACATATTAATAACATAGTGTATTAAACATGTCACAAAAGTGATGTGTATATATATATATATAGACTATAGTGCAGTAGAGGGCATTCAGAAGGCGGGGTACAGTTAATATTTGAATGAGCATCAACATCAGAAATATAAAGTTCAATGCTTCGGGCTCATAATTTATATAAGCAGTATTTGTGTTCTGCATCATGTGAACACCATGATAATAAAATATTGCATATATTCCAAATGACTGTCTGCAAATCAGGACTTCTCGTGTCCAAATATCAAAAAGACCGAAAGAAAGGATGATGACGCCAAAATATATTTAAAGCGATACAGCTTCAAAAACATAAAGTTATCGTCATTTTGTTTAAAAGTGTTTTTAATGTCTGAAGAAGTTTTTATTTTTATTTTTAAAGTACATAAGTACATAATCCCCGGTTAACACCAACGTCTGTGCAAATAAAGGAAATAAATTGGATGCTACAAACGCCTCATTTCTGAACATGAGAAAAAAAAGGAAAATTTGCAAATATAACGCTACGAACCCGCTCTTTTCCTTCTTCCCAAAAGATATTAATTTTGCGGTTTTATAGGGGAAGACATTTTAGAAACATAAACTAGTAAAACACAGAAGCACAATTCTTGAAATAATTGTTTTACAGTAAAACTCAAATTTTCTCGAGAATCCCCGATATATGAAAACAAATCAATCCAACAAAGAGAAACTAGGAGGAAGTGAATGTGAAAAATCACGTTGGAAATTTGACTGCAAAGACTAGGGATATTAGAAGGGGACGCAAGGGATGGAGTATACCTGTCTCGAGGTTCCATATCCAAATTATTTTCACCAAAAGATGCTCTAATCTCCAAATCACCGATTTCAAAACCCCCAATTAGCCTCTCGGTGCACCCATCCACTTGTCTGGCGGGCTGAAGCGGAGAACACGAATTTTCAGACCTAGAGCCTTCAATTTGGGGGTTTTCATCATCTGTACAAATGAAGCCGTGATCAGGAGGAACATCGATTCTTTGGGAATTCTGGAGGCATTTCTTCAGAAGCGGCGGCTTCTGGAGTCGTCGGGAGCGGAGCTCGAGGTAGTCGGTGCCGACAGTGGCGGAGGAGTTAAGACGCTGAAGGGCAAGGGTTCTGGCGCGGGTACGAACGCCAAAAGATGAGTGAGAGACGTCGATGTCTCTGGTAGTTTTGGGTTTCCGCATGTATTTCCCCATATTCAGTTAGGAAGTCTTTTGGTACGAAGAGACTGGAGGTTTCATGCGTGTGCTCGTGATAGAGAGAGAGGGGGGAAGGAAAGATTTTGAGCGGGGGAAGAAGTTAGGTAAAAAGGAAGCGTAAATTATTGTTTATGGTCTCAACAGAAAGTGTACATTAATGTTTAAAATAGCATATATTTTAGAAATAAAATGTATAAATCATAATACAATATAAAAATTAAATATAAAAATAGTGTTTATGATATTTTTATTATAGAGAATAAATTTAAATAAATTATTAATGTGAAAAACCTTTTAAATACAAAGTCGTTGTCATCAAAGTACTTAAAAATTAAATTTTATCTTAAAATGTCAGAATATTTAATTTAAAGTAGCAATTTTTTCAATCAAGAACTAATGTACAAAGATGAGACTTGTAATATATAGGGGTGTAATTGACTCGAACTGAACCAAATATTGTCATGCTCAAATTTGTCTTTTTTGAAAATTTGAAGACTCGAGTACAGTTTAAGTTCGGTTCTAATTCTGAAAACTAAGTTCGAATTGATAAATAAAAATCATGTTCAAGTTTAATTCGTTTATTATTTGATTTAGTAGTAAATTCGAACTCGAACTTTGCTCAATTTTATTAATATTCGAGTTCAAATTGAATCAATAAAATCAAAATGAGCTATAGAGGAAAAATCGTTGGCATAAGTCTTCAATAAAACATCAACCACTAGTATTTTATGATATTAAAATATTCACATATATTGTTAAAACCGTTTGCTTAAAACATCACGATTTAGCAACTAGCGACGGTCAACGAATGAGTGGAAGATGCTCCAAAACTAGTGGTTTCAATATATTTGTATTTAGAACACAACCGAATATGTACATAAAATGCTACTTAAAGCCGAATTATATATCAAATAGTGCTGGTTTAGTGTGATGGATGGATTTGTAGGTAATATGTTTGTCAGCGTTTGTGAGGGAATTATAATGTTGTAAATTGTTGCGGTGTTAATTTGTTCATCAGATTATGTCATGTTATTATGAAACAAATTCTTTGGTGGTGCGGTGCCGCCTTTGCAAGAGAGGATGGAGATACTAGCCGTGGAACAAAGAAATGAGAAAGTGAAGAAGAAGATGAATAGTACATAGTTGTGAGATAGACTTTATATATATATATATATATATACTCCGTTTATTACTCCCTCCTTTTTTAAACTTTGTCATTTTCGTCCATCCAATACATTTTTACATTTCAAATCTTTTAAATAGACCCGTTAAATTCACACACACAATATAATTACAGGCAATAAATTATGTGGATCTAAACTTCACGCAATCACTTAAAAATAATAAATACGATAACTTTCAAACTCCACTCACCATACACTATTACACAAAGTTAATATTATTAAAATCAAAATAAATATTTCATTGACTTAGGGCTTAATATAAAAATATTTTCAAAATCAAAGTATTTCCAAAATTTCTTCCTAAATTAATTAGATGAAATCCAATTCGAGCGGAATCAAACATTCAGTTAGAAGTGAGCTCCTATCACTTTATATATACATGTAATTAAATTTAAAATAGTAAATTAAATATGTACTCAATATTTAATATTTTATAGTTTAAATTATTTTTTTAATATATATATACTACAAATTTTAATAATTTATAGAGACGAGTAGCTTGACGGTGGCAAGTTTGGAATTTTCCGTGTTCTCCAAGAGAGGTGAATTAGACAACGGAGAGGTCAGCCCCAACCGTTCTGCTTACGTGTCATAATACAATTGGTAAGAAGATTCTGGAAAGTAAATTGACCCGAACCGATCAAGCCGCCTTGCAAAAACTTCTTCCGTTCTTCCTCATACTATAAAGCAACCTCCTTTCCCCCCAAACTTCTGGAAATTACGCTACCATTCTTATATTCCGTCTCTTTTCTCAGCTTTCCTCTTTCTTCAGGTACGTTGCATTACATTGCGCCTAATTCCTTCTATTTTACTTGACTTAATTTTTTGTCTAAATCGAACAATCCAGCCTTTTTCTGTTCGTTTGGTACGTTTTTTTCCTAGTTTTATATGCGATATCAGATTGAAGATATTTTGATGGGTTCAATGGGATTATAGATCTATTCTGAGAGAAGCGCCTAATCTGTTGGATACAAAATTGTTGGTTGTTATTCTGGGGCTTTTTTATGGGAATTGCGGATTAATCGAGAATTTATTAACATTGTTTCTGTTTTGTTTATTTGATTGCTCAAGGACGCATCTTGATGTATCTGTTTTAGTTTTATGTAATTTGTACAATGTGGAGAAGTTAGTTGTAAGATCTGTCATATGCTAAGAATTTGCCACGGATCATAGTCTTGGATAAAGTGATAATTTATATTTCCAGGTTCTCAACCTGTTCTAGTTTTTCTGTAGGATTTTGCTTTTTGGTTCTATTGGTGATGGGATTTGTGTATTTATAAATTTTCAGAACTTCTTCATTTTACTTAATCCACAATTAATTTATGGATAGATCATGCTTGATTTTTTGTTCATTAACTTCCTATTATTGGGCTTATTCAAATTTTTGATGCATCTTAATCTTAGCGGATTGTAATAGAGATTTGACATCATTGCATGTGAAACAGTTTAATGCTTCTTTCATATTAAGAGAACTGTTTAATCGGTGGTTGCATGAATGCATGTACAAGTGTACGTCCAAAACTGCATTCGTATGGTTGCTCTACTTTTCATTGTTCAACAAAATGGCTTGTTGGTGAAATGCATATTCAGAGAATTTAATAAACATGCTTGTTCGTTTTAGCTTTACATAAGTTTCAAAGGGGTAATGAGTTATTATGAAAAAACTTGTTCGAAGTTAGCCAGAGAATTTAATAAACATGCTTGTGTAAACTTGAAATAATCATTATGAATCTATGATATATGTTGTTGTTTGTTATTCTTCTGAATTCTTGATTCTAATCATGTACCTTGAGTATCGATCTCAGTTTCTATACTTTTTTTGTGTCAGCCTTTCATCCTATCTTAGCACTTTTTAATCGGACTGGTGAAGATGGCTGAGGTATATCTTACTATAATGCAAATGATCTGTTTGTAGATTTTGTAAATGTGCATGTAACTATATACAAATTTGCAACTTTTGTGAACATGCAGGATGGTTATAAGGTCTCTTTGAATGTTTATGACTTAAGCCAGGGTTTGGCCAGACAACTATCTACGACATTTTTGGGGAAGGCTATTGAAGGCATATGGTAAGAGGTTTATTATTTTAATATGTTAATCGTGTGTTGAATGTGGATGCATTGATTTTTCTTGTTAGTTGTTGCTCTAAATACTATTCTGATTTTCAGGCATACAGGAGTTGTTGTATACGGTCATGAATACTATTTTGGAGGTGGCATACAAACTGCTCCAGCTGGAACAACTCCGTACGGGACACCAATTCGAGTAATAGATCTTGGTACGACACATGTGCCTCGGGATGTATTTGAGGTGTACTTGGAAGAGATTAGTCCACGCTACACAGCTGAAACTTACAGTCTATTGGCTCATAATTGCAACAATTTTAGTAATGAGGTTACCCAGTTCCTGGTTGGTGCTACAATACCAGATTACATCTTGAATCTTCCAAATGAAGTTATGGGTAGCCCTATGGGTGCTCTTATATGTAAGTCACTCCTCCTTCAGTTTTGCGATCGATTCTCTTACTATAATTTGTTGGAATACGCACTACATAGTACTTACCCAAGTAGTGAGGAATGCATCTGTGATAGAATGAGTTGGTATAAGCTGAGGAAGCGAAAATTTGTTATCCTATTGACTATAATTATCATCACTGAATCTTGGTAGTTGGCTGAATGGTAACTTCAATGGCTTACATGTCATAGCCAACTATGTTTTTTGTTTTTTGGTAGTACCAAAAGCTAATTACAGATGTATATAAGCTTTTGAAGATATCCTCAAAATAACTGTACTTGACCTTTTTAAATTTATGTCTGTTGTGCAGTGCCAATGATTCAAAACTTAGAGAGCACATTGAGGGCTGGTGCAGTTCCCCAAGCTCCTCAATTCAGACCTGCAGCAGTTGCTAGTTCAGATCAGACAATGGCTGCTGCAAAGTCGGTTAATGGTCTTACGAATCAATCCACTAAGATGAACAATGAGGTTGGTGCCAGGAAATCTGATACAGAATCGACAAGAGATGTATATAAACAGATTGAGATCAAGACAAAAGAGAAGCCTTCAAGTAACGCTGTTGCTGAAGATCCACTTGGAGATGCTCGGAGCAAAGTCCAAGAGGAGATCAGCAGCGAGTTCGCAGCACTCATGGCCACAGGGACATTACGTGCAAGTGAGGCTGCAGCTCTAGCAACTAGGAGAGTCATGCAGAAACATGGTCATATGCGTACGGCACAGAGCTCAAGTTAGGAAATACTAATTTTCTCACAAGATTGAGGAGGCATATTCCTCCTCGTGGAAGTTCGTATTTTGGACCTTATTAAGATTTGTAATTTCTTATTGAGGAGACACATCTTCGTGGAAGTTCGTATTTTGGACCATCTTACAATTAGGAGAAATTGTAATTTCTTTATATCATCATCATTGCAAGTGTGACATTATTCATTAATCTAGGTTGGATGTATGTTATGGTGTATTGCGTTTAAATGATAATAACTTGTTGAATCTCGTAGTATCTTCTTAGATGAGACATGGAACTTTAGTTCCAGCTTGAGCATGAAATCAAATCACCAACTACACTGGCTCTCTACTCATGGATTAATTCTCAAACTTCTGTTATCACAACAGTAAAGAGATCGAATCACATTGTTTTGTTTTGTTTTGTTTTGCCCTACATTTCTTCTTTTCTTTACTTTGTCCGTCAGTATGACAACTAGCACAAACGATTAATAAGTGTAACGAATTGATTTTCTTTTTTTAAACGAATGAACTGTTCATATTACATGTGAATACTTCATAAGCAAAAGTCTATAAATCTCAAAGGCCATTATGATCATCTGCTGTAGTATTTCTGCTCTCCATTTCAACACTGGCTTCTTTTGTCGTACAAAGAGTATCCAAAGGGATGTTAAGGCCTGTGAAACCGATCATCACAGCAACAGCTCCAACATAATCCAAAAAGTGAGGCGCATTCCCAATCATTGAATCCACAATGGTTGCTAACGGTACCTGAATTGAAAGGCCTGCCGTTGCCACAGTGGTCGTCGTGAGGAGCACAGCCTTGGCCCACAGATAGTCACTCACCACATTATCTATTAAACCTGGATGTGGAAGTTAATGTTTAGATATTCATATATGGTATAGATTTAACACATGCTAATTCACACAGCACCAGCGAAGCTCAATGAGATAGCATAGTTTCACTGCAGGTATATAGATGCACTGAACACGGAAAGGAAAGGCTGCTCGGATCAAGTTAAACAACCAGAGATAAAGTATATGAAGTAACTGCATGCTGGAGCATTGATATTATACCTTTGCCAATGATTAGACCAAATTGCTTATGAGTGAGAGAGTTGAAAATCCCGAGTTTCAAAAATCCTAGAATGAGAACCACAGGGAGAAATATAACAACGTTGAACAAGCCCAGGAATCCAAGAAATTGTGCCATACTAACACGGCCTTGGACTTCATCGTCTTCATCAGGTAACTTTTGGCGAATAAGCGTTATATAAGCAGCATAAAATGCCGCAGATAACAGAGCCAGAATGTCTCCTAGTACAGGATGTGAGGCAACCTCATTCGATCCCGATCCTGAGTCTCCAAGGCTGACAAGTGTAATTCCTCCCATGCAAAGCAGAACACTGATCAGCTTCAGCCAAGTGAACTTTTCCCCCAAAAACACAATGGCAACTAGAAATGTGAACAGACTGGAGGAACTGCTCAGGATGGTGTTGGACTACACACCAGAAGAGAAACTATAATATCAAATAAAATATGAAAGAATGAATCTCTCAAAAACGAAACAAGAATGTATCAAATTCTTACAGTAACTGTAGTGTACTTGAGAGATAGATTAAACGTGAGCTGTGCCAAGAACCAAATGGGGCAGATCAAGAGGCTAACTTTTGCAACTCTCCAACGTGTCCAACGCCCTTTTGCATCCAAACCTCTATCCTGCTCACCCTTGACTAATCCGGGCTCCTGTGAATTATCATTAACTTCATTTTCATGGCGATCTAGAGCCTCTTGTTCAGCAACAATCGCATCTATATTCGATTCATCAGTTTCATTATTATGAAGAAGAATTGTCTCCTCTAAGACCGTAGAATCTTGCAATACAACATCATTTTTCCTACTTAGCCAAAAGAAAATGCTTCCATGCCTATCCTCTATATACCGCCCGATCTCTACTAAAGGTATATACACCACGAACAATGAATTGCATATATAAGTTACCAGAAATGGGGAAACCCCCTCATCTACAACTGACTGAACTACGAAACTAGCAGCGATCCATATGGTTGCAACTGCAAATATGTAAACCAACCCTAAAACCCATTTCCATACATGATCTCTCATCAGCCCAGCGTCCTCAGAAAACCTCAGATTCTGTAATATCTATTTTTCTTGATTAAGAAATCTCTATGCAATCAATGAAGAAGAAAACTCCAGTTGATACCAATCTCGGTAGAAAAAAGGCCTCTTCTTGCCGGAGTCTGAGACAAGAAAAGAAGAAAATGCAGCTCGTAATACACTCGGAAATAATCAGACGCACCCGCGTCAAGATTTACGAGAAAAGGGGAAATTGGAAACGCAATGAATAGAATAAAAACCAATCCACAAGAGGACTATTACGACATTCGAGAAAAAATCTTGTAGATAAACCACATAGCGAAGGAGATAAAGCAGATTGAAGAATCGGAAATAACGCCGTAAAAAGTCAATGCGTGGCAACGTACCAGATGAAAAGTAAACGAGGAGACGCATGGAATCTTTGCTGTGAAAGGAAAAGTTATGGGACATTGCTATTTTTAAGAGTTCCCAAAATTATTTCAAAATCATAGGATACCATTTCTCTAAAAAGAAAGAAGGAAAAGAAATGAGGTATCATATGAGTATAAATGGATTTGGGGCAAAACAAGAGTGTGAATGTAGTAACGAGAGTTAAGTTGAGCAAATATTGTAAACCTCAAAATAACTTACTAGGTTTTCCCACTAAAGTTGATTTAATTTCCAAAACGTAAACCTCAAAATAACTTACTAGGTTTTCCCACTAAAGTTGATTTAATTTCCAAAACTACAAACTCACCTTCTTCCACTGCTGCTCCTCACTCCTTCCCTCGCCATAATATCACCATTTCTCTCGAAAAAGTGATTCGATTGATGATGGGATTTGGTAAGTTTCTAGGGTAATCTCATTCTAATCAATGATGCTCAAGTTTCTTTCAATTTTTGTCTTTTCCCATCTCTCTTATGGTTTTAACTTTTTGTTCAATCAGGTGCTCGCATTTGAAGCAGGAAGGAAACATAAAGTCAGTGCCAAAATAATATCTGCAGGTGATTGATTAATCAGGTCCTTTTAATGCTTGATTTTGGTTTCTTGAGTGTTGCTAGATCTAATTATATTGATTAAGAATAATATACAGGTGTAATACATTTTATCTCTAAGCTGTCAATTTGTTCTATGATGGAGGATAACATTAGTTGATAATGGATCCTCAATGCAGGATCAATGGTATAAGTTTTTCCTTATGTCCTAACTGGAAATTTGTTCCAGGTGTTCATAGGGTCCATACTGCACTTAACCTGATACATCATAACATCATATGAGTTTTGAATTCTTATAGCAGATACATCTTAAAGGCTAGTTGTCTACTGCAACCCATACCCATGCATGGTCTATATATGCTTCAATAAACTCTTCAAGTTCACCTTTCTATTGTGTGCAAAATATCATTTGCCTTGCAGTAATTGTACTGCTGAAGGATTTTTGTGAATTGTGATTTGTAATTCTTTAACCTCGTAGAAGCTTTGAAAAAGTTACTAGGAATCATAATATAAAGAAATTTCATTATATCTTGTTACTGAACATGGCTTTTCTACTGAAAATTTCAGGTCCATTAGGAAGTCGTGCAGCAAGTAATTAATTCGTGACAACATCATTAGGCTTTAACCTTGGTTAGAATTGTTCTTTTTTTGGCACTTGATTCTCTATAAGTCATGTGAGCTATAGAAACAAACAAGAAAAGATATGCAACTCTTAATGATACCAGTATGCCTTAATCTTTGCTAGAGATGTCTCTTATCACTTGATCTTCGTTCGTGCATCTCAAAAGTAATGTCCACTTTGGAAAATATACGACAGATGAGGTGGAGAAATTTCTTGGCCACAAATCAAGATCTCGATTAGGTAGGTAGAGTATTTTTGAGGTCATAGTCAGAAATTGCTTGCCTCAGACCCCTTTTTCCCCGGACCTGATCTACTTTGTATCTGCTTGTTGCTGATTTATGATATTAAATGGATCTCATGTATCATAACTTGTGATGTGTATTTGACTAGCAATGCACTAGTTCTTTATAAGTAAAACGACGTAAATTTGAGTCTCCAGCATGATTAGTAGCAAGAAACTGTTTGATGTAAAAATGGTAAGAAGCAGGACAAGCTGCAGTAGTGAGGAGGACTAAGAGTGACTCCCTCAGTCCCTCAGTCACATAAATCAAGGCCGTATTGTTGAACATGACACAGAGGCTGCTTCAGAGGCTTTGGGATTATAAGTGGAGCTTCTGCAATATTCATCTTGATGGAAAAATCAGTCTCCGTTTTCCTCGAAATGAGGGTGTCATTGGTCAATAGTTTGAGTGGGCAAAATAGCATCCGTTGGGTGCCTAAAACTCTCCCAGATGACAGAGGAATCGCTTCGAAATATAACAAAGTTTCCAGTGTCACTCATAAAGGCATAGCCTACTCGATCCTCAGGGCCGCCTCCCGTAGAATTTATACAGAAGTCGGCCATGAGAATCTTGAAGTATAAGGCCCAGCTAGCCTTGAAGCTGCTGAAAACCGAATGCGAAATCTGTCAGAATAGAAATAGTTGTAGTGGTGGAGAAAGGATGATGACAGATGAAGGAAAAGCCATTGCAATTGGATCGATTGTACCATTGCTTATAGTTGTTTCCAGATTAATGAAGTTAATAATGATATGAGAGTTACTCTTTCCCTTTCGTTGTTCAAAGGATTATTTGTTAACCATTTTCCTAGATACAAAGTTTTTAGGCGAAAGCTTGTCATCCTCATACCACTCAATAGGGAAATTGAAATGTTACCATGATTGATGAGTGCATATATAAATATTTTGAATGGGAGGATAGGAAAACGTACGATGATAATGGGATTCAACTGCTTTGATGTTTTTGGATTGAAATTCAACATATGATTGTTAGTGGTGCAATGACAACGCCGGGGTTGGATTACCAGTAACGGTATCACCTCGGCGTTCTGCCATTGCACCACAAACAACACGCGTTGATGCTCTCTCTCTCTCTTCTCCATTCACCATTGTATCCAAACCTTTAACCGTTGTTTGATGATAATGTATAGATGCACTTGGCCTTAAATAGATGTTATGTTACTCTCTTCACATGCCCATTGAACTCTAAAGAATCTTTAAAAGAAGTAGACAGTAGTACCTCATTCTGTTTTGCAAACTTAGTGGAGAATCTGATTCTACTTTACATATGATTATGGAACAAAGAGTGATGTTCTCTAGTTTGCCGGTCGCTTTCTTGAAATGTTTAGTTATTAGGAAATGCAGTTCTCAAATGTAATGTTGGGTTTTAATGTATCAGTTGAACAGGTAGAAGCAGAATCACACACACACACATATATGCAACAATAACATTATGCAGCCGCAGTGTTTAGCAAATCAGATCTAATTATCAGAGGTTCAGACAAACATCTTCACAAGTGAAGTGGGGAAGAATTCTTACATGAAATAAGATAAACAAGTATACATACCTATGATAAAAGATTACACTAGCTAGAAATGAAAAACTAAAACTAACTAGAATAATAATATATTAAGAGCAAGAGCTGCAAAATTATGGAAAGAGAAGCCTATTTGATCCCCTCTTTCAACAAAAGCATAGGTGAAATTGACAAGAGAAGACACCTTATGACTTGGGAGATACACTATTTGTTATGACTAGGATTTGAAGAAGTTGGGGGCTTTTTCCTTAGCCCATTCACCACTGCTTTCTGAGGCTCGACCATCACTCCTCTTAGCTTCCCTCTGTTTACTGCAACATTAACCAGCTTTCTCGAGTGAACCATTTCCTCTCTATGATGATGAATCCCACAGCAGCAGCTATGCAGATGCAGCAAGAGAAGAACTAACAGCACAAGACGAGCTCTTGCTTTGTGTAAACTGTTCATCATATTTGTGACTTGTGAGCATGGAAAAATGGAGATTTTCTGTCTTCCACCTTGCTACTTATTATAATGTGATGAATTATTGATTTTCTTAGTTCAAAAGATAGTGAGACGATACTTCCTGGTGGAGCTGCTCCTCGTGCTTTAGCCTGACACAACATGTGTGTTAGGCCTTTCAACAATCTCAACATTACATTATTTCAGTCAAAGGAATAGTCTTTTTCCTTCTTTCTTTTTTCTAATTGGAACAAACTACCCATCATTTAAATTCTAAAAAATCTATTGATGCATTTTCATGTGAGGCTTATTTGATAGTGAGTATGTCATGTGCTATCATGTGAGTAAGCAGTACTAAACGCCACATCCTCCACTCTTAATCTAAATCAATTTGAGTTATGGATTCTATTCTACCACTTCCAATTATTATTTATTGTTATAACAAAGACATCATGAATCTATCTCATAGCTGGTAAAGAGAAAAAGGTTGCTTATGCTGCTATTATTGCAGCATCACCAGAGTTGGCGCAGGGCCCCCTTTTCCAAGATTCATCCTTGATCATTAAACAAACATTCTTCCTCCCACATGCTATTATCTAACTTCAAATTCTATTTATTTATTTTCTTCATTTCTATGTAATACTGGGTTTTTAATAGCAGAAAGAAGGTCCCCAACTGCAGAATGTCAAGTCCAGGTGATGAGATGTACTTTTATCAACTTCAAACCATCATTTGCATAAAAGGATCATCTACAGCCAATCCTCTTAATTTCGTCACATTACAGTCATTACCTAAGTTCGAATTAGAGAAGATATATGTATGTAATTTTCACATGACTTTTGGACTCATTATCAAAATAATGGATGCAATGCAATGACCGACAAAGCGATTTATGTCAAGTGTTTTGTCAATCTTATATCTTTGTGTGTTCTCTTTCAACCTAACTGTTGTTAGTGTGAATTTCCCAACCCAGTCTTTTATAAACTCTGGGCTTCCCCCAACAATGAATTCGAGTCCTGATTTTTTTTAGTTTGGAATCGGGACCAGAACTCAGATCTGAAAATTCCAGGATTTGGGGTCGAATTTCGATCGTGTAATTTTGGTATTGTTAGAAAATTTTGAAATTTTTTACCATTTTGCAATTCAGGACTCCCAATATCCGTATTGAGCCATAATTGGAATAATAAAATTGGTGAATTTCAAGATGGTTTTTTGATCCCGACCTGATTTTGAATCCTGAACCTCATTTGGACATGAACAATTATATTAACTAGAAATTTTACCTGGGCAATATAATAATATATAATTATGTGTATTAAAAATACTAATCTATTATCTATATATAACAACAAACTTTTTGACTCGGTAGTTTTTTGGGAAGTTTTAAAACCGTCCCGTGCATTTAAACGAATTTTGTCTATACTAATTTATAAAAACAAAGTTAAGAGGCTGTTACTATTTTTAAGCAGTTATTCAAGTAGTTTTTTTTTTTCGGGACTGCTTCCAACATTCACGTCCTTTCACAATCTTCTAAACTGGATTCTGAATTTAAATAATATCTCTCATCATCAACCTCTCTTTCAATTTTGCGGCAATTTTCTCGCTCTGCTTTGCCAGCAGTCGGAGAGAAGCGCGGCTAAGTATTTCGATCGACGGAGAACGCACGAATGCACATAGATCCCAGTCTAGGACGCAACAATCGAGTTCGATTCGGAGAAAACATCTATGCAATCAAATGATGAAGACTGACAATCGAGGCCCAGGCTGAGGATAACGTATGCGGTGGACTGATCACTGAAATCGGCAGTGGGGGGTGAGGCGATGTAAGATAGAGAATCCTTTCAAAATTTCAAATTAATATTCTGAAAATATTAAGATGATAACCATCTCAAGAAATGCGGCAAGGCGCAACTTTCTCCATCGCCCACTAGTCTTCCAATCCGATCCCCTTCCCTGTCGGGAAAAAGGTTTGTACCACCGTTTTATCTTCTTTCGTTTTCGTCTTCTATAACATTATTGTTGTAACACAGGAGAAATAAGCATTGTTGTAATTGTTGTAGTGATTTGCATTTGGACTACATTTAACTGGAATTGGGAATTGATGCTGGTAGAAGCGGCCAATTTTCAAAACCCAAAGTAAATCTCTCTCGCACATACACATAGTTCTCAAACCCTCTATATATTCATCTTGGTAGCCGGCTTTTCTTTATTCAGTATTTTCCTTATTCAGCGAAACAAATCCTCCCCTTTTCTTTACGGTACGAGAGAGACACCCAACACTCAGAAACCGAGAGACACCAAATATTTGAACATGGACACAGTGGCCACAAATATTGATGGTGTTTATGTCTCTCCATTCAACCACAATAGCAGTTTTGAGTACCAGAGAATCACGTGTGATGCGTTGAGTAGAGGATTCGTCAGATAAATCTATCACCGCAAAATTGTAGGAGAGGTAGCCGCTGCTACAGAGGCGCTGCTTCTTCTTGGGAGCACCGACGGCGGCGGCGTCGCAATTGTCGCCATCGTCGACATTATTCAGGATGTATGGTGGAACGGATTCGGAAATTGGGGAAGGACACTATCCAGAATTCGAGATGGTTTGAGAAATGGAGAATAATGGTGCGAGTTGACCCGACCCGGCCGGTTAATTGCAATTTGTATACCGTGATTGTAAATTGTGAGGGGCGTGGGGATGATTTAAGAAATTTAAAGAGTGTAGAAGCTTAATTGGATTTGGCTTTTGTGGTTATGGATAAGAATCGCCACATAAGCATTTTTAAGCTTACTACATAAAAAGACAAAAAAAGAACTTCGTATAAAACTGAAATGACAATACGAATCCATTTGTTAAAATTATAGAAAATGCTCATTTAAGGTGCTTGATATTGGCAAATTTTAAAATATATTTGAAAGAATTAGGTAAAGAAAGCAAACTTATACATGGGTTATAAGAGAAGACAATGAATTGCATGAAGGATATTCGAGGTGAACTATGTGAAATAGCTAACACCTCTATATATAGAATATAAAGCAGTAGCATAACTAGCTTGCAGACAAAGGATAGAAACCCTAAAATAACAAACTACAATATGTTATGCTACGTGTTGCTCGGATTGTTGCATAGTACTTTTGGGACCACTTGTTGCAGCTTGCACCAATGCAAGCTCTTTCTCTGCATCTTGATTAATAGCTACATGACAAGTCTCTTGATGTTTAACAATATTAATATACAAAAACAAAGTTCAAGATGCAATTACTTTTTAAATTCTCATATGAACTCATGGCAGACTTTGACAGCCCCTTTTCGGTCCCTTTGGCGTTTGCGTGGATGCTCTAATCGGTAGGTTATTTGATCTTCATTCAGATTTTGATCTATCTTGGTAATTTTTTATATTTTGCCCTTATCTGCTGTTTGTGGATCATCATAACATGAAACTCAATTATTAGCAGTCTCTGCATTAGAATCATCCACAATATCCATATCGCTTGAATTGTCACACAATTTATGACTGCAGTCTCTTCTATTTTATGTGTTTTATGCAATGAATTACTTTTTTAGCAGTATAAATCAACATCAAAATTTGTGTTCATTTTTGTTTCTTAGGATACTGCATGGATAGAGGACTGCAAGAAAAAGTAGCATATGATTCATTCTAAATCAAATTGTTATATTTTGGTTGTATCATGTATGTCATTTTTGTTGATATTAAATATTTAGGTTATGTATAAATATTCATTTTTTGAGCTTGGACTTTCAATTGAACAAGAGTAGTTCCATCATATATTTATTTTTATTTATATAATAAATGCAAAATTTGCAAAAGATAAAATTATCTTAATTTGAGATGTCTAAGGAAATGTATTTGATAAACAATTTATTTGAGTTGTGTCATCTTATCAGTTTTTTCTACTAAAAGTAAAACTACTATAAATTATAATATTTAAATTTGTCATTGTGTAAAAATATTTTATTTTAATGCACAATAAATATAACTATATTTATGTACTTCATCATTAACGTAGCATGTATATCATTTTCCTCTTATTTTTTTGATTCTACCAATGAATATAACACTAAATTTATCTCTCTGTATATCAGGTACAAACTATATAAAAGATAGTATTTCTTAATTATTCTCTTTTTATAAAATAATGTGTGAAAATAATGTGTTTCATAATTTTGAGAGGATATTCTATTATAAATTATAATAAATATTGTATTAGTATTTATTTTTTCTACATTACTATATTATTTATGTCAATTAATTACTATCATGCATCTACTATATTAACCCGTGCAATTTCCGAGAACAAAAATAGCATTAATACTTTTTTAAATTATAAATAAATATAAAATTAATGTTGATTAATACAAGCACTTCTTCGAATCATCAATCTCATAAACATACATTTTTGTAGTTGACATCAAAATTCATTTTTATTAGATTCTTTAATAGAACATTTGCGGAAGTAGAGCAGCCATAGCCGACAAATTTCAATAATTGTATATAAGTCCCGCATCAAAAAATAATAATTTCTAACATGCATTTTAAGTATTAAAATGTATTTACTTAAACTATAATCACTTATTACAAAGTATGTAAAGGTAAGGTATGTTGTGTTGGTTCTTAATTTCGCCTTAAAATAATTATTAATTTCGTGTGCCGACATGTAAAAGCATTTGTTTGTGGGCTTGGATCAAATGTAATGTTAAAATATTCATGTGAAGAGATATTAGCATTTTTTTTTGTTAGAAAGAGTTTGTTAAATCTCTATTGTGCACATACACACTTAGGAATGATTCGATTTCAATAATCTATTTTTCATTTCTCTATATAAAAATTGAAAATAAAAACGGTGGCGACATACGTACCATTGCATGAAGCCACCACAATTGTTGCTAGATTTATAGTGGTGTGGCACAAAAGAGCAGCGGGAGGGTGGTGGTGTTGCAATTAGGGATATGGTTGGTACTCGGTGTTGCAATTAGGGATATGGTTGGTACTCTTGGGTGAGTAATCGGAGGGTACACATTTGCGATGGATTTTTTTGTAAATATATATATATATATATATATCATGTGGAATAATAAATATACTCAATTAATTCCCTAACAAAATCATGGAATTATTAGGTAATATAAACATGTGACGAGAAAATATCTAAATTTCTTTTACATAATCATATCGAATGAATACCAAATTGAAATTTAAACCTCAATTTATATTAATCGGTTTGTGCGAATATTTTTTTTCTTAAATATTAGTACTACATTTCAATCGAGATGATAAATGATTATATTGAGTTGAGTAATATTATTAAATAATTAGATTTTGTAAGAATATTTTGTCAACCAAAAACTATACATACATTCTTTGTATTATTTATATACTACATTAAATAACTTTTGGCTTCACACATATTTATAATTTGACAATTTAATATATTTTATAATTTTATTAGTATATTTTTTATTAAAATTATTACCGTGCAGCGCACGAGTACAAATGTTAGGACAAAAGTTGATGAAAAAATATTTTATATAAATGATAATACTACATATGGCGAGAACTGCATAATACTGCATATGGTCAGAAGTACAATTGGCTCGAAAAATTGAAGGAAAAAAATTATTTTAAAATGATATGGTTCATTTTAAAAATAAATAAAATAACTCGAAAAAAAATATGATGTTGCCTTTATAACAAATACAAAAAATAACAAAATAATATTATAGATCTGAACATATATTCAATTATTGTACAAACCTGAACAAATATTGAATTTTGTTTAAAATATATTTTAATAGATCTTCATTTTAGAGAAGATAGAAGATAGTTTATTATGTTGAGAAGAAGAAATATATAGAGAAATTGCTGGATAATATTTCCAGTGTTGAGATAGGGGGCAGATTGTGAGAAAATTATGATTTAGGGTTAGAGTTTACATTATTTGTACTATGCAGTCGGGTTAGATCGGTTAAATGATATGTGTAATGAGTATAAACAATTAATTTGGA
>JAPKLX010000011.1:590778-719621 GCA_026898415.1 Leonotis leonurus
GAGTATAAACAATTAATTTGGACTGAATAATTATATGTGTTGAGCTTCTGTTTTGGTAATTTAATATCTGTTGGGATAATTTTAACAATCTTTGGGCCCAAACATATGTACAAAATTGGTTGATTTATTTTTTATCATTAGGTTTGGGTTAGATATAATTTTATGGGCTGATTTTTGTGATTAATAATTCTATTTTATTTTTATTATTGAGAACACATTATATTCTAAATTTCAAGAGTCAAAATTCGAGGATTTGAAATTTTGATTTGTGGAGAAAATCAAAATAACGCTAATACTACAAAAAAATATTTCAAAATTTATAGATGTTTTGGTACAACCATAATACAACTCAATAAATGTACATCTCAAACTTTACTAATATTTTTTTACAAATATAAATAATAATAATTTTGATATTTAACTTAAGGTTATGATCAAGTACCGAGCCACCTATTATAATTTGAAGCAAGAATTCAAATACTCCCTCCCACTAAGTTGACACATTTTCCTTATTAGAACGTCTGGCTAAGCTCGACACATTCTAAAAATAGTAAAAGTTATGTCTTCAAAAATTCAATGAGACGGGGGAAGTATAAAAGATAAAAAGTATATTCAAGTGACAATACTTTGTAATATAAATTAATATAAAATACTTTATATAGTAATATATTGACATATGTATTACAATTGATAATTAATCTGTAACCGTCCATCGCACGGGCACATTTTCTAGTTCATATGTAATAGAATTATTGACTAATTTAGAGATTCTTCAAATTTGTATGCATTTTAATAAATAATAATATAAATATATTATCTATTTCTATCGAATGAGTAATGTGAAACTCTCTCTTTTTTTATCTTTTAGTTTTATCTAGCCATCCAGATAAATTGTACTCCCTCCGTCCCGCTAAATGCGGCCACACAGGATCCGGCACGGAGATTAAGAAAGTAAAGTTTTGTGTGTTAAAAAAGTAGGAGAAATGTATTTTAAAGGTAAAATTATTTCCTTTTTGTGAAAGTGGCCACTTTTAGTGGGACGTCCCAAAAAAGAAACATGACCACATTTAGCGGGACGGAGGGAGTAGTAAGTAAGTATTTTTATATTGTTCTTTGTAAAATTTTATACGGTAAGTACTAAATAATAGTTCAACAAATAAAAAATAGGTTTAAGTGTTTTGTCGTAAGTCAAAGCAATATGAAAATGAAACGAGAAGTAAAAAAAAAAGTAAACTTTTGTCAAAAACACTGGCTTCAACCATGAACCTAGTTTTTCAATTTTTAAGATGTCACATCATCTTTTAAAAATTAACTTATTTTTCTCTCTCTTCTCCTCCAACAATAAACCTAGTTTCTAACTTTTTAAAGGTCTCACCACAATAAATTTATATTTTTCAATAAATTTCCACCAAGTATGCTTTCAATATTAATGTCCCCAATTTATTACTCCTATTTTATTTTATTTTCGGGAAATTAAAGCTTATAAAAATAGAAAAATAATTAAAGAAAAAAAAACAAGAGCATAAGTTAATTACTTATCTTAATTACGTTGGATACCATCAAATAATTTTTATTGGTGGGTCCATTGTATAAAATTCTTTATTCCATATTTTATTGAATTTTGCTGGGCCCATTAACTTTACACCTAGAATTTTACGAGTATGAACTTAGTTTCTGCAGAGAAACTGGTTTCTCCAACTTTTTACAAAAACTGTTCTTTTTTTTTCCAATGATAAAATTGGATTATAAACCTATCATAAATTGCCCATTGAAGACACCCTAATTGATGTGGCCGGAATCATATCATATAGTATCTCAAGAGGATTCTTTTTCGTCGACAGCTCATACAACAAAAGATACCAACAACTAATAAATATATATATTTATTTTATACTAATTATATCTAAAGAACAAATTACATACTATATTAAACAATAAATTCTAGAAAAAAAAAATAAATTCTAGAAAGCGAAATAGACGAATTCTAATGATCAGAAAAATTAAAGAATGAGAAACATTGATCTTAAACATGTTTACTTATAAACATATATAAATACAATACAGCCTCCATTCTTATGCATTATATCTATATATATTTAGTTAATCTTTTTAAATATTTCATAATATAAAATATATTACCAACAATGAACCGGAAGATTCGTGGCCGCTAAAACAACAATGAAACTCACTGCATTTTGCCTAAGTTTTGAAGATTTGAGCTCCAAAACAATTATCGGTGAGGAACGTTATAAGCCCTAATCCCGACGAACTGAATTCAAGAGGTTGATGTGTCATAGAGAGTATAATTATCATAAGATCAACAAAATTTATGGATAATTGTTATATATAAAAAGAGAGAGAGAGATTTACGATGACATTGGTGAAGAATCAAACATATATTGTTGAAGCAATTTGGACATCAAAGACCCTAATCATAAATCTAATTTGTCAATACAGAAAGGAAATGAGTTGCATAATTGAGATTTCATCTGAAAATTGAGCTACTACACTAAGAACTGCAGACACTCCTCGATATATAGAGCATATGAACGGATCCAAGAGGAATAATCAATGCTTAAGAGTTAAGAACGAAAAACATCAAATGGGAATTTCCCCAAAGTAGACATATTGAGTGCAAAGTCGAATAGTATAGGAATAAGGAGAATACTGAGGAGGTGATTGGTATGATGGAATGAAATAAGGCAGGAATGGAATAGAGTGTGGAATGGAATGAAGTGTGGAATGTAATGAAATTGTTAATCCATTCCTATACTTGGTATGTATAAGGAATACGAATAGAATTGAATGACAATTTATTTATTAATTTAATCCTTATAATAGATAACTACAAATAAAGTAAATAAATAAATTATATTTATATTGTAATGCGAAATCATACTTTTAATATTCCAAGTAAATTTATTATTATCATTTATGTTAAAAAAATTGTCGAAATTCTCTATTTTTTCTTTATTTTTCAATTATTTTTATGGACCAAAATAATTCAAAAAAATATATATATTTCAATATAGGATATAAAACGTGGGGTAAACATTCGGATACATGGTTCAATTTTGTCTAAAAAATCAAACCAAACCAGATTAATAAAAATAGATCGAAAAAGATAGTTCAACCAAACAAAAAATTAACTAGACCAAACTAACAAAATTTATTTTGATTTAGTTCGATTTATCCAAATATTTTATTTCGTAACTTATTCCATTCAATTTTAAAATAATTAATTAAAAAAAATAATCATTCATTTATATCTTCAATAGTTATCATGTACTAAAAAATTAAAAATTATAATCACAATACTTAAATTCTTAAAATATTCTCATATATCTTCAATAGTTTCAAATGATAATAAACATTATAAATTTATTGAATTTCATAGTTTGTAAATTTAGAAAAAATTAAAATAAAAATGAAGTGAATAAATTATCACATTTAATTTATTAAATAATTTTAAAATTTAAATTATATTATAAAATATAATAAAAATAATAAAATTATATATGATAAAATAATTTTATTTGATAAAAATAAATTATATTTTAATATTAAAAAATAATTCGATTTTAATTTGTATGTTCTTTTGATTTGGTTTTATCTAAATCATATTCAAATCTAATTAGAATTTGATTTTGAAATAAAATCCAACCAATCAAATATTTGAGTTTGATTAATTTTGCTCACACCTACTAAAACGTGTATGCTATGTTATAACTAGGGGTGTAATCGAATCGAACTGAACCGGCTCGAGTTTGGTTCGAGTTTTGAAAATCAAACTTGAGTTCAGTTCGATAAATAAAAAACGAGCCTGAGTTCGGTTCGTAAATTATTCGATTTAATAGTAAATTCGAACCCGAGCTCGAACTCGGCTCGAGTTCGTTAAATATTCGAGTTCGAGTTCGTTAAAAAACTCGTTTATTAAATTATTTTGTTAATATTATATATTTTTATATTATTTTGATACATTCGTGAACTAGTTCGTATATAAAGTTCGTGAAATATTTGAAGTTCGACTCGTTTTTAAAGTTCATAAACAAACTCGTTAACAAAGTTCATGAACTAATCGAAGCTCGGTTCATTAAATTATATTCGAACATGTTCGCGAACTTTTCGAACCGAATACCTTTAAGCTCGAGTTCGGCTCGAAAAATTATTCGAACTAGGTTTGAGGCTCGAGTTCGGTTCGTTTAGTAATTGAACAAATTCGAAACGAACTTTTATCGAGCAGTGTTCCGAATAGTTCGCGAATAGTTTGGTTCACTTACACCCCTAGTTTTAACAATCAAAAATAAAATCATATAGTAATAAAATTTAAATTAGAATGAAAATTTTAAATTATAAAATAACTCATTTTGCATAGCAAATAAATAATATCAAAAAATTTAAAAATATATAATTTATATCATTTAATGAATCTTTCTAATAATATATATTTTTATTAAAAACAATTTTTTAAATATTATAAAAAATTTAACATTTTTTTTAGTAGGGGAGAGGTGTGATGTATAGTAAAATTAACAAAATAATAAATATTTTAATTAATTTTGTCTTAATGAAAAATAGTAAAAAAAAAAAATATTGAATAATTAGTTTGAAGCCTAGGAATGGCTAATACATTTGATTAGAGAGGAATGACTAATACCTCTCCTAATGGAATGGTAATTCCAAACGGAATGTCGATTCCTAATCACAATACGAACCAAGCAAAGGAATAGAATTGAGGAAGAAATGGTCATTCCATTCCACCCTACATTCCATCATACCAATCACCTCCTGAGGGACTTGTGTCATCCTTGAAATGTAATAATGTAATACATTTAACTTGTGTCATATGTGTCGACTATGGAAACTTAGTTCCTCAAAAAAGGATTTATCAACCTCCATTAGTTCACGGTGTGAAACAATCAATGTTTTCAGAACAACCTGAGAAGAGAACACAAATATTGCTAAGGGAAAACCAGTTATGCAACGGAAAGTGTAGGAAGCATAGATAAATCTTCAATTTAAGAGAAAAAAGAGGCTTATTGATACAATAACTTATTGAAACTGCAATTTTCATTCTTGACGAAACTGAAAATCACAACACCACCAGTAAGATATTGGAGAATAAAGGATATAAATAAGGCTCAAGCAGAACTTCGATCGCACCTTTTACACACTCTCTTTGGGAAACAATTCGACATGGTTGGTGGGCTTAAGAATGGAGACTTTTATATCCTTAAATAACCAACATTATGTAATGTATGTGCTTGTATATAGATTCTATATAACATTTTAAAACTATGACCTTATATTAACTGTTGACTTTGGTCATTCCAACCAACGTGAGTCCTTGATAAAGCCTTAATCGCATTCCTAAAACTCTGAATGACCACTACCCCCAAGAAGCCATTTCTGCCAAGGATCAAAATCGGAGAGATCAATAACCTATAACCAACAATAGAAGATATAGTTCAGTTTGTTGAAGAATTTCTTCAACAATTAGCAAAGCAGAGGTTGTTATGTTATCAATCAACATAACAACTTTAACTAATCGAAGCTTAATATATTTACAGATGTTGCTAAATGTTTAAATGAAATTATATTTCAATCCATAAAGGAATCGACATTAATATTTTACAAATCCAACTCCACACACACGCTTAACGTACACAAGCGGAAGAAATAGAGAAAAAGCTATAGCTTTTGAATGAAAAAGAACATATATATGAATACGCATAGAAAAGAATCGCGAATGCAGATAAATTTACCTGAAGAGTAGGTGTAGGTATGTGGAGAGAGAGAATAGAGAACCACGATAGTGATAGTGATAGCGATGTTTGAGATCAAAGGAGAGAAATGCAAATGCAAATGAGTTCATAGCCATCGTGACTCCGCCTCACCAGTAATCAATAGCCATCGTCTTCATTATGCTATGTTTTTTTCTACCTTTTTTTCTGAAGCAACACGTCTGTCAATGCTAAGTGGTTAATTGAGAAAATGGTTAGAAATGATTCAAATAATTTATACAAATATCAAATGTGTGTTAAAGTAATAGTGTCTTAAAGTGTTATAAATAATATTGCATACAGGTATATGAATCATAAGACTAGAGTTAAATACGTGACACTAATTTTATAGTACTATTTGATACAAATAGTAAGATGCCGTACTTAAATTCATGTATTGGAAGTTGGAATCATTTTGCTTTCAATACTACATTCCCTTATTTCCTGATTTTGCCTTCCATTTTTTATACTACTAAGTTTGATTAATGGTTTAAATATGTCGTATTTTTGCAATTATAATAGCAAGTGATCATCTCGATTAAGGTAATAAAATAATATTTTATTTGTCTCATTAATTTAAATATATTTTATTAAGAAAATATATTTACTAAAAAAGCAAACGCGTGTCTAAATATGTGAAACATAAAGAGTATTACACTAAACGTGCAACCTACTTTCACCATCTAAAGCTCTGAGCTAGTTAGATAGAGCTGTCAAAGTGATCGGGTTGGGCCAACTTGATCCAACCAACTAGGCTAGAGTCATGTTTTGGTCGAGTCGGGTCGATCCGAAATTAGTTCGGGCTGTTAAAATCCAAACCCGTGTCCGTCATTTCCAGTCACCAGGCCAACCAACTAAATCGGTTCATGTATTAAAAAATTATTTTTATAAATTTAAAATATAATTCAAACTAATTATATTTTCTAATTTTTTTAAAAAATAAAAAAGTTGTATCAAGATATAAATTCATTATTATTATTAAATTTAATGTAGGTTTGTTATTTTATTTTATGATTAAATCAAATGAAATTTAATATATTACAATATATTACTCCTTATGTCTCACTATTATTGATCCCAATAGTCAATAAAATTGTCACTATTTTAGTCAAACGAGACAAAAAATAATACGACGGAGTAAGTAAATAATTTGAAAAAAATTAAAATAATATTAAAAATTATTGGCATATCAAATTAGTTCGCCGCTGAATTTTTGTGGTCCAAAATCTATAAAATCTAAAACCGTTGGATCAATGGGCCAGACTAGGTGATCAATTTCTTTTAAATTTATACTCCAATTTTAAACTCTCTAATTATTGACGGGTTAAGTAAACCTATCGATCAAACCACGCCAATTTTGACAGTCCAACAGGTGAAAACAAGAGTTGATAAGAGTAGTGAGCATAGATATAATAAGGCCAGAAATTGGAACACATTGATTCCGCTCGTTCCCGTCCTTCGCTTCAGGGCCTGTCCCTCGGTGTGGTCAGTACTCCATACTGTCGGGCAGCGCAATTTTGCCAAGATCTCTTCGTTAGTTGGGGGAAGAATCCGCACGAATCGGATTTTTTAAGGAACGTATCAAGAGAGAATTTGATTTGGTTAGACAGTTTGTGGTTGGTTATATTTAGACAAAATGAATGTGGTAAGCTTAAAGTAAAAAGAAAAGAAAAAAACTTTAGAAGAAAAGAAAGAATAAGCAAAAAAGATTTAGAAAATTGATGAGTTGCGCGGGAGCAGAAGAGAACAGCAGCAACAATAAAGCCCCATACCTCTGCTTCTGTGCGCCGTGCCTTTGACGAGAATGGCAGCTGTAGGAGAAAGCAGTGAGAGCCCAGTGGAAGCCAAGAAGTCAAAAGCCAAAACACCCAGAAAGCCCAAAGATTCTCATCAGCTTCTCAAACAGAGTAAGCTTTGCTTTCTCACTCAATATTTTCTTTTAATTCTAGAGTTCACTGTGCAATTTCTGTCTGTGTTGGAAAACTATTATGTGTGACGAAGATTTCTTAGTTTTCCGTCGAATTGAATTTTGCAGAATCTCCGGCTGAGTTCTTTGCCGATAACAAGAATATCGCCGGGTTTGATAATGTGAGCTTTATATGTTCAATTGATTAGCTTTTACCTTATAGGTTATGAACTTTTGTATGAACTTTATTGATTTTATATGCGCTAGTTTATTATTATTTTACTTTTAACATCGATTAGTGTTTGCCCGTACGACCTACTGAATAAGAAGGAATGACTATCTCTAGAATTTTAATGGTGGATTGACCTTTTTTTATGGTGCTGTCATTGCCATGGGAGGATAAACCTTTTTCCTTCGAGAAATAATGGTGCTCAATTGAGGAAAGTACTGATACCTTCAGCTGGAGTTTATGAAATGAAGTTTGACAGAACTAGTAGATGTGATAGTGTTGAGACACGTGGGCCAAGTTTTTGCATTTGGAGAAGACTGTATGCTCCCAAAGGAGAATAGTAGAGATGCCAATCAAGTACAACACATTTGAATGAATGTTAACTTAAGAAACAAATTTAGGATAATTTGGGATGTAATTAGAGGCCAATATTATGTTGATCTTGTTCTGTTTGTTACTTTGTAAACTTCTAGTACAAATCTGTTGTCTGTAAGTTCGATATGTAGTATCCATGTTATATGTTTTTGCAGCCTGGAAAATGCTTGTACACAACTGTTAGAGAGCTTGTTGAAAATGCACTTGATTCAGCAGAGGCTATCGCGGAGCTTCCCATCATAGAAATAACCATGTATATATCAGTACATGTATCCATTATTTAGGTCTGGATTAAATACTTTCTGCTGTTAATGATTTATAATTGGTTGTTCTAGTGAAGAGATTGGCGTAAACAAATTCAATTCCATGATTGGTCTTGATAACCATGAACGTGTTGATGAAGCGCTATACGATGACTTCGAGACATCCAAGGCTCGTGAGGTGCATTTACTTTTATTCTAGTGGTCTCAGTGTACCATGATTAGATTTCTTGATGATACAGATGTAGAAGGTTCTTACAGAAGCTGGTGGCCAGAAAGTGGTTATCATTAGTCATCTAGTAAATGCATTAAATTATTGCTTTTCAGAAAAGGCTTGCCAAGGAAGCCCGTTTCCAAGAGGCTCAGGCAAAGAATGCTGCTCTTGGGAAAAAGGTCAAAGCACCAACAGCTTTCAAGCCCACAAAGAGTCGTGAGGCCTCATATTTTCGGGTTACTTGTAAGGTGTAAATCTGTACTCTCCTTCCACAATCATTGTGGTTGCTTTTCCTTCACTTCATTTCATCTAATCCTATTAATTTAAATTTCCTGGACACCAGGAATATAGTAGGGAGTTATTATCAACTTCTGATTGCATAGTCTTTGATATAGGACAATGGAAGAGGAATGCCGCACGATGATATCCCAAACATGTTTGGACGAGGTTCTAAAACTTGACTTTGATAGCTTGTTTGTTTGTTTTTTTGGTTCTTATGAGGTGGTTATACTATTTGGTGTAATTTCTGTTTAAATTGGTTGGAGTGCAATGGATAACATTTTGGAATTTGATTGCAAAAATTGATATTCATAATCTTTTGTACTCCCTCTATCCCATTAACTTAGACACATTTGCCTAATAAAGAAGACTCACAAAAAAAGCAAATGTGTCTAAATTAATGGGACATAAGGAGTAGTATTCTTCATGTTCTACTAAGAGTAACATCTCTGCAGTTCTGTCTGGAACTAAGTACGGGTTAAAACAAACGCGAGGAAAATATGGACTTGGGGCAAAGATGGTAGGTTATAATGGACCATTTATGCATACTATTCTGTTATAAGTATTGACTTTCTATCTGTATGTGAGGCAATATTCCAATCATAATATTGTCATCTGCAGCTTTACTGCCTTATTACCAGCTTTAGAGTGTTGCTCCGCTCCCTTTGTGGAGGTAGTGAGATTATCCCACTAAGACTGAACTTTATCTTGTTATGTGCAGGCTCTTATTTGGTCCAAGATGAGTACTGGGCTACCTATTGAAATTTTTTCATCAATGAAAGGCCAAACCTTTTCAACCTTTTGCCGATTAGATATAGATATTCATAGGTGCAGATATATCTTTAAAACAGCACCAGCATCTTTTCCAGTGTTGCTATAGTGATGCAAGTGAAATGTGATACTTTTGCACTTCATTGATTTGTAGGAATATTCCTCACATTCATGTACACGAGAAAAGAGAGAATCGTGAAAGATGGCATGGAGCTGAAATCCAGATAGTAATTGAGGGGAACTGGAAAACCTACCGCGTACAATTTCATAAATAAAATCTGAAGTTCATTTCCTTGTAATAGACTTTTTTCCTCAAGTCAGATTCTTCATTGTTTCTGCAGTCCAAAATATTGCATTACATGCGTCAAATGGCTGTTATCACTCCATATGCACAATTTCTTTTCAAGTTTGTGTCAGAATCTCCAGAGTACTTGACTTCCCTCTCCCCTTCTCTCAGAAGGCCATCATTTCCTTCTCTTACATCTTATTCAGTACATGAAGGATTGAATATACTTCTTTGCTTGATTTTGCAGTAAAAACGTGAGCGTTAGTTTTGCTAGGAGGACAGATATAATGCCTCCAGCTCCTCTTGAAACCAACTACCATCCTTCAGCGGTTGATTTGCTTTTGATAAAGAGACTTATTGCCGAAACTTCAAAGCAAAATCTTTTGCAGTTTCTTCAGCACGAATTTGTGAATGTTGGGAAGGCTCACGCTGAGCGTTTAATTGGTAAGGCATGCATGTGGTTGCAGTCATTTTAAAAGAATATTGCAGGATTTTTCAAGGTTACGGATAGAACAATCTCAAGGCTTGCAAGGCTCCCCCCTCCCTCCCCCAGTATTGGGTTTAGCATGTACCTTCTTGTGATGTTACTGATCTTTTGAGGAGGAACCATAAACACAATCAATATTGTTACAGATCAATTTTGAAACCATTTTCTATGTGTATATGTGTATATTCTGCTTCCTTTAGGATCTTATGGTGTCTTTTGAAGCAATATCTTGTATAGGTCAAGCAGTTATTGAAGTAGCAGTAGAGTAAAAGTGATGACAATTTCGTTTAATGATGGATAAAAGATATTAATCAAGATATCATGTGTAGGTTTTGTCTCGATTAATAATTTGTTGTGTGTTTACCCATAGAATCTTAAAACCATCACAAATATTAAGAGTTGCATAATGTTCAGTTTTATCCATTATATCATCTATTAAGCATTCTGGTTTTAGAAATGTTCTTGAATCTGGAATCAATTTTTCACATTCCATATGGAACTGAGCTATGCTACACGATCGAAGTAGCATTTTGTCTATGTTTGTTGCTATTCTGATCTTAAAGATGATTCATAAGATCCACGTATGGTAATACTTTTTTATTATTCCAAAAAGGGCTCGTTGACTGGGTTGTTCTAATTATATATTATAGGAGAACTGGGTCAAGATTTTTCTCCAAAAATAGCTGTGAAGTCTTTAACTTCTCAGCAAATTGTTCGCATGCATCAGTTGTTCCGTCAAGCAAAGTTTGATGATCCCAGTGGTGATGTAAGTTTTATACTTTCATTTGAACAAGTTATTTGTGTGTGTGTCTATCATGTCTAAATCTTTGTTAGTATTATTTAGTTAGATTATATTGTGTCTGCTTAATTTATTTTAAATTATTTCATTAGCTGTCATCCATTGCAGTGTCTTAGTCCTGCTGGAGAATATAATTTACGTTTAGGGATTATAAAGGAATTGCATCCAGATATGGTTGCTACTTATTCAGGAAGGTACCATTCAATTTTAAGCTCCTGGTTCTTTGTATATTACCTACTCTTTTGTTGAAGTTTTAGTTTTATAAGAAAAGAGACATTTAATTGCTTAATCATCTTATGCAGTGCTCAAGTGTTTGAGGGTCATCCTTTCATTGTGGAAGCAGGACTTAGTTTGGGTGGAAAAGATGTCAAGCATGTTAGTTCTCTCTCTGATGTGTGCATTTTGCAGAGATTAAAAACAGACTCTTTGAGTAGAATAATTAACTTTTTCAGTGCCTTCTCTGGTTCACTTTAATCTTTGTTTATTAGTTATATTGGACCTCCTATGCTCCTATCTAAAATGTCCAACATAATCAGCATCTCTCTCTGCTTTCTAGACCTAGTGCAAAGGTTCTCCCAATACAATTCATTTTCTGACACCTTCATACTGGAGTATCCTGCTCATATTTGGAAGTTGAATCTTTTGTGGACTTTTGTAGATTAGACCAAGATGAAGATATCATAAGATATATATTGTTGGGCATGGGTGAAATATATAAGACTCTCCATGTTGTCATTTTGTGTCACCGATATTCAACATCTTTATGCTACATTTTTATTATATATCTAATATCCTATGATATTTATGTTCAGTTCACTTGAGACACTATTTATACATTCTTCCATCACTTATTATATTTTTTGGTTGATTGGTGTAACACCTTTTTCCACTGTACTTCTGGATCATGTCAATCATTTAAAGGTATCATATTAATGATCTCCAAGAATTATAACTTACGATTTCATCATGTTGTTTGTGCGGTAACTGACAGATATTTTCATGTGGGCTAAACTCCTCAGGGTCTCAATATTTTCCGGTTTGCCAACCGGATTCCACTTCTGTTTGAGAAAGGTGCTGATGTTGTCACCAGAACTGCTATAAAGAGAATAAAGTAAGACATTCACCTATGTTGTGTTTTAGTTCTGGTAAAATAATTGCATATTTGATAAAGTAATGTGTGTGTTTAGTAACAAATGTGAAGTCTAACATATCTTCTGATTCAATTCGGATTCCTTGTTGAGCTTATTTTGGAGAGAAAAACTGCATACAAAAATGGTCACTCTGAAAATTGAGTCTCATTTTCCAGTTGGAGCAGTTACAAGATCAACCAAATACATGACAAGATAGGTGTCTTTGTGAGCATTGTTAGCACCAAAATTCCTTTTAAAGGGACCGGGAAGGAATACATTGGTGATGATATTAGTGAAATAGCCTCTGCTGTCAAGGTATAAATATCTATGATTAATTTCCCGTGTTTTAACAAATTTTTAGCTAGTCTAAGACTCGGAGAGAAATTATGTTGGCAGACAGCTATTCAGCAGTGCTGCATCCAGCTGAAGTCCAAGATTGTGAAAAAAATACAGGCTCGTGAGCAGCAAGAAAGAAAGCGAAGTTTGATCAAGTGAGTCCTTTTTTACCCCTCTTTTGTTTTGAGGTGCTGTGATTGTATGTTTCCTAACGCATGATAATAACTGTGACCTGTTCTAGTCATTTAGGCAGAGCACTATTTTCCTTTTTCTCTTTTGAAAATTTTGACTTCAGATTGTTGCAGCAGAATATGATATGACTTGCACAAAGCTAAATAGAATTTCTTCAAATATGGCAGGTACATTCCTCATGCCACAGGTGCAATATATGAGATATTAAAGGAGACGTCGCGCTCTCATGCTTCAAAGAGAAGACGTTATGAGGGGAAGGATGCAGAATTACTGAAACAAGTTTCAACTCAATTAGTGACTGAAAGAACTCTGCGAGAAAAGCTTGCTCAACATGTGGAACAGGTGATTTTTTTTGCCTTCTTCGCATTGTACTCCATAACTAAGCAAGCCTCTTTAGCAGATATATCTGAAGCTTACTATGCCTGGGACTGGGAGAGTGATAACTTAATGTTGAATTTGGACTTTACGGATGTGATCTGTGAAAAAGATAAGAAGATGTAAGAAGGATTTCAAATGGGTAATTTAACATTGATATTGATATGAGAATGCAGGTCGATTATGAAATGGGGATGGAATATGCAACACAGGCTGGAGTGAATGAAGAACCCCGTGAAGAGATATATATACCTCCATTGGAAGCTGATTACAATTACACCGACTTTTCTTCTCCTGTTTTTGTTTTCAGACTCGTGCAATAGCTCGTCTTCTCTCGTATTGCACTCCATATTGCTTGCGTTTTTCTATTTAGTGAAATTACTTTGGTTTTTTTTAGCGTTGTTTGCAAATTATTAGTATGAGATTGACGTTTATATATGTGCGCGCGATTGAAAATCGAGCTCCACGTTACATATCATTATTACTCCATCTTCTCATTACATTTATGATGGTTCTCTATATTAGATTGTTTCAACAATAATAAAAAAAATAAAACATTTTTCTCTTTTAAAGTTAGTTTACTTTACGGGGTCTAATACTTTTCATGGATAAAATATCATTTTTCTGTATCCAAAAGTAAAGTGTCATATAATGGAACGGGAATACATTAGAAGTGTTTATTCATTTATTTTAACCCAAGAAATATATTAATGGCGTATGTCATGAAGTAAATGGGGTTTTAATCACTAAGGATATGTATCATACCAGATCTCATACTTATCTATATCAAGGAATACACTATAGATCATCCTTATAGCCACAAGTGAGTCGGAAAAGATCTCCACGGGGCTGATATCTTCGCGAATACAAACGTTGCACGTGATAAAAATGAATATTATTTGTAGTTTATTTAAATTAAATAAATAATATTTATATCTTATATACACTTAATTATACATTTTGAGCACAATGAATGGTGTACCATGATCAAATGATATGGATTCTAGTTTTTTTAATTAATTAATTGTACTTTTTTAGATGGATGGGGAATGAGTGAGGTCGAAAAAGAATCCTTTTTTTATATATAAAATTGATGAGGTGAGAGTTAGTGTTTTAGTTGGTTGAAGTTTTCTTTTGGACTTGTCCTGTGGCTGTGTGAAACTGAAAGTGGTATCAACTCCCAAGATCCAAGGAGTTTCGATTCATCAATGGCGAAGCAGCAACCGCCTCAGATTGCCATTCTTGGAGCTGGTATCTTCGTTAGAAATACTTACATCCCCAGATTAGCTGAAATCTCCGACTTGTTTCTTCTCCGAGCCATTTGGAGTCGTACTGAGGCAAACTGCTCCTTTCTCTTCCATTAATGCTCTTTATTTTCTTTTCTTCAATTATTATATCCGCTCTCTTACATTTGGAATGGGCTTTTTGCTGTTCCTTTTCTGATTTGATCTTATGATTTGATAGCAAAGATTCAGCTTGAGAAAAGGTTTCTGCGATCTGCTTATAGTAACTTCTTTGGGATTGAGAGCATCCCCGTGTACTTGGAACCAGCGGATTTGTTGTTTTGCTTCTTATTTATGGCAATTTTTGTATTATATGGCATGTATTTTGAGTTTGAATTGCTTAAAATGTTTTATCAGCTCTGTTAAGACTTGGATGCAAAATACAGAAGCTTGTTCTTGCATTTTCAGCATCGGGAGCAAATAAGTTATAACTGGTCGGTCCTTACATTAATTTGTTTAGGACTCAGCTAGAAGTGCTGTGGAGATTGCTAAAAAGTTTTTCCCTGATGTGGAATGTAAGTGGGGAGAGGCAGGACTTGATGAAATCATTCAAGATTCTTCCATCATTGGTGTGGCCGTGGTCCTTGCCGGGCAAATTCAGGCAAATCTCCTGTCTCTCTGTGTTTGTGTGCGTGTATGTGCATGCATCTTGTAGATATTTTCTTCTTCCTCTTCAGAACATATGAATGAGGTTCTTCCAGTTGTATTCTAATAACTCAGCAAGCGGACATGAGTGGACATGTGGTGGATAACAATGAATTCAGCACCACTCCATCTCTTTATGAGCCCATTTGCAATACTAAACTTTTGCTCTTTCTTGCTTCTCTGGGTTTTGTTATGCTCAGTTCAATTCGCTGCCCTTACGAAACAGATACTGTATCCTGACTTTAATTTCCTTTTAACAAGAGAAACATTTTGTTCAGGTGGATATGTCACTGAGGTTGCTAAAATCCGGAAAACATGTCCTGCAAGGTAATGGTTGTTAAATGTACACATTTCATCCAAACATAAGAGTTACCCAGAAGTTTCTAAAACCTTTTTGTAGTTTGTACATCACAAGATCTTTATATATTCTAATTTGGTTGTATGAGGTAACTGATGGTATCTTTTCATGCATGTCTGCGGTGCTTCTATTCAATTTTTGGTTCTGAAGAGAAACCTGCTGCAGCTTGTGAGTGATACTCTTCTTCCGTTCTATATGAGTTGTCCTTGCTTTTAATTTTGCTGTTGCCCGTACAAATTTTTACAGGACGTTTACAATCAAAACCTTAAGGCAATAACTTCAGCTCATAAAATTGCACTTTGTTGATAAATCCGGCCAGTTGTATATATGTCATTATGGACAGTGTAGCCTTTGGAGATCAGATAACTATGATTAATTGATTACTGCTTTGCTAATGCAGCTGTTACTGAGCTTGAAAGAGCAATATCGAGCTATGCGTCTCACAACCCAGCCCCGATCTGGGCAGTAGCTGAAAACTATCGTTTTGAACCTGCCTTTGTGGAGGTATGTCACACTCGTAGAGACTTGCTTTTACTGTTCTACCCATATGGTATCTGAAGTATATGAAACAAATGCATATTCGACAGGGGAAAAAAATGATGGCTGAAATTGGAGATATTATCAATATCCATGTCATTATTGAAGGGTCAATGAATAGCTCAAATCCATACTTTGCAAGCTCTTGGAGACGTGGGTTTGATGTGAGTTCTACTGCACCCGGCCACCAATTTAGCTAATGTATGCTAAACTCGCCGAAACTGTTGAATAGTCTCTGCATACCAATCAAACTTCTTCTATCTATCTATTGGCTGTTATACTTCAGTCCCAACCTGCGTTTAAAGTCAAAATTGTATTAGTATTTACAGTCATATTCCTCTATTTTGTATAAGCAAGAGCATAAATCCACTTTAATGAATCTGAGTTTTTTGCTAACAACTTATTGGTGGATATGCTGTGAGTCACTTTTTTCCTATCATGCGGAAGAAATTGAAATTTCAATGCTCTCCGCTAGGAAGGTTTCAAAATTTCACTGCTTTCAATTGTTTTGCAGGGAGGCTTCATTCTAGATATGGGTGTCCATTTCATTTCTGGGTTAAGAATGGTGAGTTAACGCTAGTTAAATGTACCCTTTAACCACCCGATTTTGTTTTATCTTTCATTTATTTATACACTTTTTACTGAAAACTATTAATTTTAAAATTACCTTTAACCACCAGTTACTATTATTTTGTATTTTTTGTCTTAATATCTCCACGACTGTGTCTTTGACTCTAATAACCTCTTTTTCATATTGAGAGCTCGTTGGATGTGAGGTAACTACAGTTTCAGCCGTAACATCTCACATTGATTCATCTCTGCCTGCTCCAGATCATATCTCCTCAACAATGTAAGATTTGGATACATTGCATTCGTCTACCAACATTTTGTACATTGTCTTACTTGAAATTTAGCATTTTAATGTTGCTTGTTGTTCTTTATTCCGTTGTCCATTTTAGTCAAATGGAGAATGGTAGTTCTGGAGTTTTCGTGATGGTGGTTTCATCTAGATCTCCGAAGGTATGAAATACAGAGAGTCCCTCTCTGTCTTACGAGTTTTCCGTGTGATGGATTTTAGTTTGAGGGTTGAAAACTTGCCAAAATTAAAATGTTTGGCTCATAGGTGACATGGCGAATTGTGGGCTTGAAAGGAACACTACAAGTTGAGCGGGGAAGCAAAGATGGAAAGCATGGATACACGGTAAGAAAAGGTCCTTATTGGGCAATATTTTAAATGAACCTTCCTAAATTATTTCAGACAAGAGGATCAGAAAAGAAGCTTATCGTTCATGGATACACCTACTAAGATACCCTACAATTCTAAAACTAAAAGCATATAATTTATTCTTTCTCTATCTGCATTAGCAAATGAATAGGAAAATAGCATTCCTTACTTTCTGAGTATTATGTCGTGAACTCTACAAACTTATATATTTTCGATCTTGATATCATCATAGGTTGTTCTCTATAAGGCTGCTGGCCAAGAAACAAGCTCGTTTTACCCATTTAGTGGTGTGACTGAGGAGCTTAAAACATTTTTGTCAGATATTTCTCAGGCAAACCTCAAGGTACGTAGTTAATATGAAGTGATACTAACTACTACTCCCTCCGTCCCGTTAAATGCGACCACAAGGGTTCCAGCACGGAGATTAAGAAAGTAAAGTGTGGTGTTTTAAAAAAGTAGGAGAGATGTATTTAAAGGTAAAACTATTTCCCTTTTAGGAAATGACCACTTTTAATGGGACGGCCCAAAAAGGAAACATGGCCACATTTAGTGGGATGGAGGGAGTACTAGTTTTTCTTGCTTCTAGTTTGCATCTTCAAATGATGTGATTTGTGTGATAATTAGTGTTTCTTAGAAGTAGTGAAATTAATTCTGCTAGGTCTTAGTAGAAATCCTTATTTCCTCATCCTTAAACATGGCAAGATTGTAGCCATTACTTGCGTTACTGTGTCTTGATGTTTCACATGTTTTTTCATATCGTTGCAGAAGGATGGTAGCTACCAAGTTGAGCCTCGCCTCTCTTTTCTTGAAGGTGCTCGAGATGTTGCTGTATTGGATGCAATGCTCGAGTCCGGTATGAAGCAAGGGGTTCCTATTCAAGTAAAAAAGTTTTAGGTTTCTTCTTATATTCTGGAGAACTACTGTATTGTATATCAGCACCCCACCTATGACCTATCATGCGTATCCTTTCTTCTAATGGGGTTATGACCTATTGAATAGAATTATCCTCTGCCTCTGGTTTCTTTTGTCATTTTAGCATTATTATCATGTGGCCCACGAAAAATAGTTTTGGCTCCTTCATTGACCTTAGACATTAAACTAAAGAATTGTTTTTGAAAATTGATAAATTCAAATTGCATTAAAACAATTGGTTCATCATATGGTCTGCACTAAAATAATAACTGAACAATTTTCTCAAAAGCATAAAAATAATACTTCCTCCATACCCAATAAGTATCTTATTAAAAAAAATTCTTCTAAGTAAAATAATGCTGAAGTTTTTATCTTATCCTTTTTATTATTAGAATATTATTATATTTTCAATGTAATGAATAAGGGTAAAAAGTGGAAATATTAGTATGTAAGTTTTGATGATTTAAGTCATTTAATTAGAGACGAATGGAGTATTAACTTAAAATATGTGCAGATTTAGCACTAAAGATATTTCCAGCTCGAATATCGCATTAAAAAAATGTTGTATAAGAAGGAATAGTCTTTAAACTGTTTTATTGTTATTTGAATTTTAACTTTTTAATCAAATTCTCTCAATCCAATGATCAACAAACGCTACATTTAGTTAATGTGAACAGTGACCACTCTATGGAGCTGATACAACAATAATAATACCATATTATATACTCTCTCTCGAGTCCTTAAAATCTGATTAAATTGAAAGGGACATAAGAATTTTATTTAATCCACAATCACACTCTACTTTACTTTCAGTAGTCACTAGGCCAGAATTTAATTATAAAAAATAAGTCCACACATTATAGCCACTAGTTGGAACTTCTACTAAGAAAATTATTGAAGATTGACTTGCGATGCCCTATACAAAGTGAAATTCACAGAACTTCTATACTTGTTACAAACAAAGTAGGCAAATAACAAAAAGAAAATATATCTACCCTTTCAATGTTTTCATCAATAAACAATCCTTAGAACAATTCATCTTCACAAATCCGCCAAACTTCTGTGGTCATCATTCCGAAAGCCCCATATTTCGACTACCCCCACTCGGACACTAAATGCAATCGGCGGTACAAGAAGATGGTTTCACAGTACTTGGGCACTTTCATTTCTACTTCCAGCTTTTATTGAGATTCAACAAGGTATCCGTGCTCTAAGAGATCAGACAGAATGCTTCTCATTTTATCGACTGAAACAGGCTTCAGTATGACTCCATCCATACCAACCTTTCGACAGTTCTCTTTTATCATTCTATCAGTGTTTCCGGTAAGTGCAACAATGAAAGGTCTATCAGAACGTTTTGAAAATTTTTTCCGTATCTGTACAGCAACTTCGAAACTATCAACAGCCGCCGTGCTCACGTCAAGGAAAACCAACTTGTGTTCATAAGTTACAGCTCTAACACACTCGTCTCCAGAAGCAACAGCTAGTACATCACATCCCAAGTGCACAAGGAGGCCCTTGGTTACCATACAACCAACACTGTTCATTCAAAATAACAAAAAATTGCAGGTTAACTCCTTGAAAACTTAAAAATGCATCATACCTACACCAAATGGTGATACATAAAGATAATAAAATCAAGATAACGTATAGACCTATCCGCATCTAGTTTTCATTCAGGAGAAAAAATTTCACGGCTGCTTTTTAGAGAAAATCTGATCACAGATGCTAGTATTTGGTAACAATGTGCAGAAACCAGCAAATATTAGACACATGAAGGGAGTGTCTCCAAACTATCCGTGCAGAAGGAACCCATCATGTCTATGTAATTGTCAACCATCCCTGAATTGTTAGATCTGGAAAATAAGGGAAAGGAGCGCGTATATACTTCACAGAAAATTGGTAGAAATTAGAATATGATTAGCCGAACAGAAATCAAGATAACAGGAGGCAAAAACCAACCATTATTTGTAACTCACATGCAATATAAGAGTGCTTGACTTTCATGCTTTCTTTCGGACATTTTTAAACTCCCTTCGTCCCACTATTAAAGGCTCGTAAACTATTTTGGGTTGTCCCATTATTAATGGAACATTTCACAAAATAGATATAGTTATCTCTTTAAAAAGTGTAGGTCCCTACCTATTTTCCACCCTCTTCACTACTTTGTACCTTCTCATAAATGACCGTAATGTAAATAGCATAATGGAGGAAGTATTATATTGTAATAAATTAAACTTGTATTTGGCTAGTCCAGGCAAGGCTCTTCCTTATATATCAACTCACACAATATGTAGTGAGTGACAATATTAAGAGCACAAAGTTGTCAAATCACAGCAACTGACTTGCACTTTCTATGGACATTGACCACTAACTATTTCACAAATTGTTTGAAATTTAACTACCAGACCATCCCCACTACTTAACCCCAATCTTCATTCTTCAGGATGAGTAGAGTGAAAATCCTAAACTTTAGGAAGCTTAACCAAACTACCATAGCTTATTATACACAATGAATTATGAGTCAAGCACCAGATAATGATCATAACAACCTCAACGGCTCAATAAATCATCCAAATATTCTATGACTGGAAGTTACTAATGGATAGGGAAAACCCCCACGCAAGAACCAAAACACAACAAAGTCCCCAGCACATAAGATGAGTACTTAAAGGGTGCAAGTATTACTAACCTATTTTCGTCCATCAAAACAACTTTAAGCCCTGAGAAACTTAGCTTGACTTCATTTCCAGGGCCTTTGGGCAAAAATGGAAGCTTGGAGTCATTTAAGGAAGCAGGAACACCAAGTTTAATGATGAAGATTGCAGTAGAACCCCTGCCAAGACCTTCACTCTCAATCCAAATGTGCCCTTCCATGAGATTCACAAACCTAATTGCATTAAAACCACATTTAAACAGAATTATAAGCAAAAACAGTGAACTCAAAAAAATCTATGATTTGGTTAAAAAATAAATTATGCTGCGGAATGATCTATTACCTCTTACTAATGGCTAGGCCAAGGCCGCTACCACCAGAATTTTTGGGGGCAAGTGGTTGGCTCTGTACAAATTTCATGAATAGCTTAGGAATATCTTGCTGGTTAATTCCTGAACCAGTATCTTTTACCTAAACAACAGAACATGCAATTATAAGAAACACAGAGAATAAACAAAATATTATTTAAAATAAATGCTTCCATTGGGAAATTGGAAACAAACCTCTACGCGCAAATAGAAGTGGTTATCACTCGGTATTGGGAAAAAGTCGGGCCCCCGAGGATCTCTTAGAGACTCAGAGTTTGCAACAAAAGCTGATACCGAGACACCTCCTTCTTTTGTGAACTTTATAGCATTCCCAACAACATTCAGAAGAACTTGCATCAACCGTTTTTCGTCACCGACAACATGTTCAATCAAATCAGAAGCCAAGCTCAACTTAACATACAACTTCTTCACAGATGCAATTGGCTTAATCAAATTAAGGACCTAGAACAAGAAGGCAGATACCTCAGTAAGCATAGAATAAGCACAGGAAGGAATTATGATTTCTTTACCATCATGGCAGTTCCAGAACAAATAAAACTAATTAATGACATGGTCCTACCTCCTTAAAAAGTGAATGAAGGTTGAAAGTTCCTATCTCAAGTTGAAGGCTACCATCTTCAAGCCTTGAAAGATCCAATACATCATTAATAAGGGTAGCCAACAGATTACTGCTCTTCAAAATTGTTTCAACCATCAGGCGTTGCTCAGATGACAGCTCAGTTTCTTGTAGTAAGGAAGAAAGAGCAATTGTTGCATGAATAGGGGTCCTCATTTCATGATTCATTACAGCCAGGAAATCATGACGAGCACGCACAGCCGTTTCTGCTTCTCTTCTTGCGAGATCTAGGGCGACATTCTGTTCCATAAGAAGATCCCTTGCCCTCATTGACTCTTCTAAAATTGCAGCGTGGGAGAGAGCAACAGCGACCTGATACATGGAGATGTCAAAACATAATGAAAGCGTTTATCACGCTATTGTAAGTCTAAGAACTTCTTAATTAGAAGTACATACACTAATAAGAGGCAAAATTGTAACTAAGAGAACAATGAAGTGGAATGTCTGCATACAGCATTGCAACTGACATTTGCTTGACCTTGTGGTAATGTCTTCTCTATTCTAAGAACATCCTTAGAAAATGCCCAAGTGACTCAACTATGATTATAAGTGGAAGCTCTAGACTCTGAAAATAACAGCACACAAAAATTAATCTACTTAAAAGACAAGTATTTTTAAGACGGCTAAGAGATGAAATTTATTCTTCATCCTTCTCATAGCACTGCTATTACCAAACAGTAAATAAAAGATGCATAATAAAATCTTAATGATCACCTAGCAAGATTAAACCTACACGATGCAGAAACAATCAAAGAGTAAGTCCCCAAATGCAGTCACTAGACTCATTACTATTAGTTTTGCATAAATTCCTAAAATGAACTCTTAAAGTTATACGCACCCGATTGACACAGTATATACATTTAATCCAGCAAAGTTGAAAATGTTAAGAATTAGCATGTGACAGGGATAAAGATGAGGCAAAACAGAACCTGGTCTGCCACCACCTCAACAAGCTCCAACTCATGCACATGCCATTGCCTCGCACTATCCGATGGGAGCATCAAAACCATTAGAGCATATCTTTTAGTTGACAGCTCAGGCCAGTCATGGATCTGAAAATTGGATAGATGCAGGAGTGGAACTCGAACAGCAATCACTTCTCCCGGCATGTATTGTCCAGCAGGTCGAAGTCGGGCAACGGGTGAGTTTGGAGAGATTTTCACAGCACGACTAGTATTAAAAACTTGGTTGATTACAGGTAGCTGTATTGGCACGGTTAAACCAACCGGGTTTTGGTGGCGAAGAGTGTAGGAAAGATGTAGCTCCAGACCTGTCCGAGTTGGCATCCATAGTGCACACTCCTCCAACCCCAATGTTCTTCCAAGTTCAACAAGTGTGGTCTTCAATATGGTATGTCTATCAAGAGTGCTTCTGATTTCATGAGTTAGCATCCTGACATGCCTACCAGTTTCTTCCTGTGTGCGAATCAAGCCCATTTCCCTATCTAGTTCTGCAGCCTTATTTTTCAAAAATAGCTCCCTTGTTTTGACACTTAATAGATCAGGTATGATATGTACAAGCACCAGTGCTGTTACACAAGACACGGCAGCTGTCAAAAGTTTGGCTACAGTCATCACAAGTGCCACAGTCCTTGTATGCATAGTAAATGTCCACAAATTTATCAAGTGTGTAGCTCCACAAAGAACAATAAAAGCACCAAACTGTACAAGAACCCATCTATAAGGAAATACAGCAGATTTCTTGACAAAGTATATCAACTCCAAAGGAATTGAGAAATACGCTAGTGCTATGAAGAAATCCGATATATACTGATACTTCATCAGCAATTCATCAGCTGGCCATGGTGACTCAAAGCAGTTACAGTACTCCATTTGTAGGAGTCAATGGTAGTCCACGAAGCTAGATAAAGTCTTCAATCAACGTTTTGCAAGAAAGGAAGTAACCTGAACATAGAAACATATACGGAAGAACTTTTAGAATATAAACATCTGGGCCAGTAGCTTCACAATGGAGGCTCTAGATGATGGAAATTTTTTTCTAATAGACAGATTTGAAGCTTATCCGTTGAATTAACGTAAAGGATTTCTTAACATTAAAGAATGTGAAATTAAATTGTTCAGTCTAAGTTGCACCCCTAATACTAAATTAAACTTTTAGCCAACTTTCATTTTAAGTAAGATTTGCATTGTATGTTTACTAGATCTACTTAATTAAATTAATATGCATTTACAAATTACAAGCATCCGATCATGTTCATGAAAAAAAATAAGAAATTATTTCATAACCTAAAATTAATTACTTAGGGCTACCACGATATATATGCATATCTATTCAGGTTTATCTTCACTTTGTAGCGATCCTCAATCATTAATATATATACATACATATATGAAAGATAAGCACGTGGTAATTCAGCTGCCAAGTATAATTGCTACAAAATATTGGCAAGATTGGTTAGGGCGAGTAAAATTATAAAGAACAAAGAAAATGATATTTTCAAGCTCCGCCGTAACCAAAAAAGAGCTATTTTCGAAGTCAGATTAGCTCAGGACTTTTACCTTGAGATTGAAGTGGTGAAGCTTATCTGAGTTTGACCTGATGCATATGCTCGAAATTCTGCAAAATATTGAGATTTACTAAATGCTAGAGAGTAAATATAAGATCTAAACGACTAAGTTAAACAATTTTTGAAAATATGTGAAGTCACAAATATATGTGGCAGGTGATTATAATAGCAGACGGTATACCTTCACGGTGAGCAGCGATTGAAGGCATTAAGTTAGAGGCCGACGAAATGATGTGAGTGATGAAGGGAAGAAATAAACGATCACATTTACGAAGTTAGGAAGTATTTTTGTAGAAGAAGGGGGAAGAAATAGTGGTAAAAGCCATGTTTTAAAAACTGGAATGGTCATCAAACCGGTTTCGTAAAATTCAGTGAGTCACTTTCAAAAAAATCGGATGATGTAATATATATATATATATATTATTATCTTTTAGAATATATAAATACGAATGTTTTTGGACAAAAATCATATTTAATTTTACAACTTTACAAATATCATAAACTAATAATTGTTAAAAAAAATATATGGCAAGATAATATTTTAGAAATATATGGCAAGATAATATTTTAAAAATTTTATGTGGAACTAAATGTTGTATAAAATCTAATAAAATTATTAATGTCTTTTAAAATAATTCTAAAGTTTAATAACAATAATTTTAATAGTTTTTCAAATCAAATAAAATAGTATTAATCCATATTTCTAACATTTTAATGAATAAATGATTTATTTAGCTCGGATGAGTTCAATCCTTAATTCTAATATTTTTCACAAAATAAAAAATTAGTGAACCCGATTTTCGATTCACTGGTTTTAACCGGTTCTTACCGATTTGCATTGGGTCATTAGATTGACCCTAAAATAATATAACCGGACCGATTACCTGGTCGGTTTAGAATTAAATCGGTCGAACCGGTCCGATTTTTTAAACATCGGATAAAAGTGGTATAGGACTTGGGATGTGATCAAATTCAAGGTCAACAAACATTAGTTAATGCGGAAAAGGAGGAACAAAAAACCCAAGCAGTGCACTAATTAATTAGTCCCCAATCCCACTAAAAGTGACCATATTTGACCAAAATTTTTTACATATTTAATCAACATGTCCATTTTTAATGGGACGGAGAGAGTAGATTTTTTCATTTGGACACCACCACTTCCGCCATTTATTTCTAACTCCCCACTGCAAAAGTAATTTACATATTAACCCTGCTTACTTAGTTGAATTCGCTCTTGCTTTCTTACTTCATATATCAAAGTCAAACATCACTAATTATATATCTTCCTCAAAGTCAAATCCTAAACCATTTTCATTGTTATTCAACATAAAATATAAATCATTTTTATTGAAAAAAATGTTTATTCTCATTAACGAACATAATTACACAATTTAACTTCACATATCTTTACAAAACTTCAGATTATTTTAATTATTAGTATGTCCTCGATAATATTAATGTACATACGTAGTATCTTTTTAAATGTGTGCATTCTTAATTTACACATACATCTTTTAAATCACGTGTATATTAATAGACGATACTTTCCCGTTTGGTTTTTGTCTGGAATTGAATTAGTTGTATTTAATAAAGAAAAGGAAAATATGAACTGGATCCGATTTAACAATTAAATTTTCTTTTCAAAATATAGATTATGTTAGACATAAATTATAAGGCAAAAATTTGAATTTCATCCAATATAAATTATAAAGTAGTGTTATGTCAAACATTAACTTCTAGTGTTAGGCACTAAAATAAATCTTATAGACTGGTTATTTTCATTATGGACGCTGCTATTTGTATCAATTTGATCTGGCTCGACTACACTACTCACTAAATTTCAATACTTTTAATTTGAATGGACAACTTTTTCTCTTATGATTTTTTCTTAGAAAAATTGTGCTAGTATGCATTTTTAATGCAAAAAGCTACTATATTTTTGGATTTTGAATTTGAAAGTAGACAGTTTTTACACATATATAATTTATCAAAATACATAAGTTCCCATAAGGTCCATCATAATTGATCTAATCATGCATAATTAACCTCAAAAGTTAAATAATTGATACTCCCTCCGATTTTTTTTAAGTGTCTTATTTCACTTTTTTTCTTGTTTCTAAATAAGTGTCCTATTTCAAAATTCTAGAGTATATTTATGACAATCTTTCAATTTTGCCCTTATTTAATACTTATTGGAATTTGATATTATTTGTATGAATGTATTTATTATGCTATTAAATTAAGGATATATAAGTAAAATTTTCATTTTATTAATATGTGTGATTTAGTAAAATTGGACACTTATTAAAAAAGAGAGGGAGTAGGTTAGTTTGTATGTTAATAGAGGAAGTCTCCAAAAGTCCCATGCCTAGCTAGCTACTGTAATCTCTACTTCAATTACATTTTCTTTTTATTTTTTAGTATCTTTCTTCAATTATCTAATTAATGTCAAAATAAATTCTATTTGGTGTTTGATAAGCTACAAACGACGAGCAAGCTCCGTTCCTTCTTAATTATATAACATTATGCTATATTAAAATTTGGTAAGTTAATAGATACATAACGTAATACTACCTAGGGGTGAGCAAAAACCGGACCGGCCGACCAAACCGACCAAACCGGCCGAAACTCGGTCGGGTAACGGTCGGGTTCCGCAGTTGACTCGGCCGGTTCGGTTCAAAATTGTTCAAATTTCGGTTAGTTCGGTCGGGCGGCGGTTTGAATATTTTTCGGCCGACCCGGCCGACCCGACCGATTATTGCATTTAAATTTAAAATACACATTTTATTTGGTCGGGTCGGTCGGTCGGTTGACCCGTTCACACCCCTAAATGTGGAATATAGTAGATTATTGTGGTGGATTATAGTATATTTTATTTTTTCGGTCGGGTCGGTTTTCGGCCGAAAACCGACCAAAGATAGTCGGGTCGGTTTTCGGTCGGTTGAGGCATTATTTTCGGCCGGTTCGGCCACTTTTTTAACCGGTTGGTCGGTTAGTCGGGTCGTTCGGATTTGGTCGGGTCGGTCGGTCGGTTGACCCGTGCACACCCCTGATACTACCTCCGTTCCACGAAAGTGGTCTTATTTCTTTTCTCAATGAGTGTGCTTTATGAGAAAAAGAGGACCACTTTCGTGAGACGGGGGAATATATATAATGTTTTTGCCGATATATCTTTTCTCATTTGTCCAACGTCTTGATTAAAAAACATGCATCAATATATATATTTCACTCCATTTATTAAAGTATATCTTATAAAGCATAATTTATCGAGCTCAAAATAGTGAAAGATATAAATTAATAAAAAAAACACCATCGAAACAATAATTTTATCTTCTCTATTATCGAATAAAATCATCTATTATCTTAATAGTACAATATTTTTTTATTATATTAATGAGATTTTTGACACGTGTCATGATTAAGGTTTAAAATTTAAATTATGAATAAAAAATGTTTTATGTTTTAAATTATTAACTAGTTTGTGCACCCGTGCTATGTACGGGAATATGTTATTCATCAATAATTTATGCATAGAGATATTTAAAATAATCGAAAATGATGTAATCAGATAATAATCGGTGGTTTTAGAACCTTAATCATAAACGATGGTTCGATTTCAAATCATGACTGTGTAGATGACGGTTCAGTTATAATTTCAAAATTTTGAAACCATGATCAACGATCCAAACCAATAACTTTAATTTATTTTATCCAATTCAATTTATTTCTTATTTGTAAAATGTACTTTTATATAATTCACAATAACACATTAAAACTTATGAATATATTAATAATAAAATAAATTAAAAATAAAAATTTAATTTTGGAATTTGGAAATTAATAAAACTTTATGAGTTTATATAATAATATAATAATATTTAAATTTTACTTTATAGTCATTCTAATTTTAAAATTAACAAATAAAACGACATTAAAATTTTGAAAAGTTAAATGATAATATAAATTATTACGTAATCATAATAATAAGAATTTTTAAATTTTCATATATATTAGTATTAATTTTTTGGATAGTTCATAAATATAATTCTAGTCGTTCTATACGGTTCGATTCCAAATCGTGAACTATCTTAAAAACGATTTGGTTCTGATTTTGAATATTCGAAGGAGTTAGGTTCCAAACTACAATCATGAGCACTTCTACTTCTGTAATTTTATAAATTTTTATTGGTTTAAATACTAATAATAATTAATTGATCATATAATAAAATTAACATAGTCATATTTATAAGTGTTATAATTTTTAGTTGTTTGAGCAATTTTTTAATTAATATTGATCTACATATAATTTATCTCACAAAGAGTTGATTGTCTAAAAATATCTCTCATTGTGTTAACTAAAAATAAATATGAACAATTCATATTTTTATATTATATTATTTTTTATTATTTTATATTTAATAAAATAAAATAATTTTAAATATTTTCTCTAAAAATATTAAGACATCCATTAAAAAAAACTTTATAATGAACTTCTATGCATGGTCTCAATTTATAATGGATTGAGTTTCAACTTTCATGCATAATATTAAAACATATTATAAAGAGTATTCAACTTTATAATTAGGAACATTATAATTTAGTAAAATATATTATACGTATAAGAATATGTATACATATAATTATTTTTAATTTACTAATGTGTTATAATTTTTTATATTAAATTTATATTTTATATAACATATATCAAATTAAATGTATTGTCGAGATCTTTAATTTAATATGCATAATATTGCAAATATTTTTACGAAGAAATTAAATAATTTTAGGAGAAATGTGTTATAGGAGAGATAAAATAATCTATAAAGTTTTAAAAATTAATAAGTTAAACGCTAAACATAAATCAAATTCAGTTGTACATGTATATTATGATTTATTCAATGCTCAAGTTATCTTGTTGCTCTATTGGTTCACAAAATTTGCCACTCAAATTGATTTCAATTGGAATGCTTCCTGTTTTATATATATATAGATTATGCCGCGTATCATTTATGCCTGTGTAATAGATTGTCGTGCATTCGAGATGTATATTTTTTTATGTATTAACTGTATATTAACTGATTGAATTATAAGTAATAATCAATTTAATTGAATCTGACTTGGTTATATGTGAAATGATGGTCTTCTCAAGATTTCATTTCTTAACCATTAATAATTATATTTATATTTGTATAGTTATAAAATTAGATGATACCTTGTATAAAAATGATAAATGAACAATTTCTTCTTTTCAATTAGGACCCCAAAATGTTAAGACTGATGTGTTGAGTCAAAATTGGAAATTGAATATTGTGTTATGTAAGTGGAAATCGCAATCGACATTGAAAGGATCAAATGAAAGAAGACAGAAGGAAAGTGGGTCTGCAAAAAAGTTGAGACACACAAGATTCCCATTTTCTATCTCCCTTTTTCTGCAGTATTTTTTTTAATAAATCGTCAGACGTCGTCTTCTAATACTCTTCCTCTTCTTCATTTTCCGCTGACATCTATATTTTCCATTTCTTTTCTTTCTGAAAATTTTGCACTTTTCATTTGTTTCAGCTAAAATTGCTGTAATTTGTTGACGGCTGTGAAAAGATTTTGTTTCGTTCGAGTAAAATCGCCCTTCTGTTTTGTGTGGCATCTTGGTCACCTTTGCGAACTCTCTATGATATACATCCCCCCTAGTCCTAGTCATTTATTTCCCGATTTCCTATTAGTTTCTAAAATACCGTAGCTATTTTGTTTCCATCTCATCTCATCTCATCTCATCTTCTCTTCCAAGTTCTTAATTGAATCAGGCAACCATTTAAAAAGCGAAGTGGTTTCTGGTTTGGCCGTCATGGAAGATATGACACTTGATATCAGGTTTGATTGCATAAAATTTGGTGAATTTTATTTTGTTTCAGATTCTTCTTATTTTTGAATCTTGCTTGTGAGAGGGTTTCTGTAATTTTAGCTGTTTTGGAATATCTATGTTCATAAATTGTGGGGGAGGCGTAATTAGAGCATTATCTTTACGGCGCTAGTCACATGAAATTTTTATTCACCAGCTAATGGGAATAATAAGGATAACGAGTTATTGTGAGTTTCGTATAAATTCACAATCAAATATTTGGTAGTTATGTTTCATGTTTCTCGGAGTTGATTCATTTTTGGTTATATTGCTTGTGATACCTGTACTATGGAGGAGGTCGAGCATTAGCAACCTCTCTCAAATTGTCCAAGTTTGGAGTTTTGTAATAAAAAAAGCAAGTTGCTTTTGACTTTTGGTTACACTTGAGTTGCTTATATTCATTATGAATTGTGATTGGGAAATGTGTGCGAAAATTTTGGACAGCTCGGATATTGAAGCTGATGAGTTGAGGGATGAGGATAACATAGAAGAAAAGGATGTTAGTGATGAGGAGATTGAGGCAGAAGAACTTGAAAAGCGAATGTTGAAGGACCGGATCAAGCTTAAGAGGATCAAAGAAAAACAGAAGCTTGCAGCACTGGAAGCTACAGAAAAGCAAAAGGCTAAGTCCACCACGGACCAGGCACGGAGGAAGAAGATGGCACGTGCTCAAGATGGCATTTTGAAGTACATGTTGAAGCTTATGGAAGTCTGCAATGCCCGTGGCTTTGTGTATGGTATTATTCCGGATAAGGGTAAGCCAGTTAGCGGGGCATCAGATAATATTAGAGCTTGGTGGAAGGAAAAAGTGAAATTTGACAAGAATGGTCCTGCGGCCATTGCTAAGTACGAGGCAGAGTGCCTTTCCGTGGAAGAAGGATTAGGTACTCACCATGGAAACTCTCAGAGTGTACTCCAAGACTTGCAAGATGCAACATTAGGATCTCTTTTGTCTTCTTTGATGCAACATTGTGACCCACCACAGCGCAAGTATCCACTGGAGAAGGGCATGCCACCACCTTGGTGGCCAATGGGAAACGAGGAGTGGTGGAATAAATTAGGGTTGGCTCAAGGTCAGAGTCCTCCATATAAGAAACCTCATGATCTGAAGAAGATGTGGAAAGTTGGGGTGCTAACTGCTGTCATAAAGCATTTGTCACCTGACATTGCTAAGATTAGGAGACTGGTTAGGCAGTCCAAGTGTTTACAGGATAAGATGACTGCGAAAGAGAGCTCGATATGGTTAGGTGTTTTGAGTAGGGAGGAAGCCTTCATTCATCAACAAAGCAGTGATAATGGCTCATCTGGTGTTAGTGATTCACTGCCTAAAGGTCGTAGAAATAAGAAGAGGCCTTCTGTTGACAGCGATAGTGATTATGACGTTGATGGCACTCATAATGGCTTAAGATCTGTTTCGTCAAATGATGATGGGAGAAAGGAATCCACTGATACTGTGCGTATTGAACCTGCTGCACATGATGCTATACCTCAACCAACCAAGGACAAAGAACATGTACAAAAGCATCCGAGGAAACGAAAATTAAAACCCAGAGCTGATAACCAACTGGCAGTATTATCTCTCGGTGAGCGTACACTTGTTGATCCTGAAAGTATGGCCGTGGATGAGAACAATGATGATATACAGTTTGGTCGCTACTTGATGAACGAGAGACAGATGGAAAATAATGAATCAACACCTACTGGACTCCCAGAAAACAATAATCATGGTCAACCCTGCTTACTAGAAACTGACTTGAATTATATCTGCCCAGAGCGTTCTTCTCATGCTATCCCCATTAGCCATGTTTATGCTGATAATGGATCCTTAGGTCATCCAGCAACTCAGAATGATGATCTCATACCCTGTGCTTCTCATTTGGTTCATGATACTCAAGACTTTGATTTGCAAAATGCACCTCTAGTATCCAAATTCAACAAAGAAACTAGAAGTTCTGCACTTCATCATGAACCTGGAGGCCAAGAGTTGCTTTGGCAACCTGGGCGTGAAGGTTCTACTCTACGTCGCAACTTGGATAACTCTGGGCTTCATCATAGATCAGCTGATAGCGTTTTTACTCCGGCTGCAGTTGAATCAAATCATCAAAGACAACAGCCAGTGCCATGTTTCAGTGAAATGTGTTATAGATCTGAGGATTCAACGTTCCAGTTACCAGTATTACATAAGAATGGAACTGATATCCCTGGAGGAAAGTTTGCACCTTATGTGGAAGATACATTTACGAATGAACCAGATGGGCTGGCTGAGACCCAGTTTCAATCCCCTCTTAAAAGCTTGTCACCTGATTTACCAGTATATGGAGCATTAAGCCTTTCCTTTGATGGTACAAGTTCGTTAGACACAGGTGATTTTGACTTTGAGTTCAACGACAGCTCGATTGATGGCAGCAACTTTGCTGCAATGATGGAATATTTTGCCTCATAGTTGTTTTTGCCTATCCACTGTTAATAGGTGAGTCATTGGTCTTCGAAATATTTCCTACTAGTTTATAACTTTGACATTTTCGTGATTTATCACATTCTTTTCCATACCAATTTGCAGGGTACATTTTAAAGTAAAATTATGCTCGAGGATTTAACTGAAATGCTGCACTGAATTTGTCACTGTAAGATGCGAAATTAGTTCCTAGTTAACTTCATCCTTTTGGTTATTCATTCAGTTGCTAGCACAAATCAGCCTTTCTTATTAATGTTTTTGTTTTTTTTAACGTGGCCTTAATTTATAAGGATGCGTAGCCTTGTATGATTGTATCTCGACCGAAAGAGTGTAAATAAATCAGTACAAAAATAATAATTAATGCCACTCCATTACTTAAACGTAAAACATATCATTCAAATTGTGAAAAAAAAGTATCATCAAATAGTAAAATAATATTTCATCCGTCTTATTAAAAGTTTTTTTTTTCCACGTAAATTAAAGAATAATGTAAAAAATTATGAGATTCATATATTTTAAAAGTTACTTTTTTGGCAATACTAGGAACAAGTTAATTAATGAACAATTCGAAAAGAAAAATGAGTTGTTTTTAACGAAATAAATGGAATATACGATATTATTTATTCGAATGTTCTTTAAGCATTATGCATTACTAATAATTAATGTGGTCATATGCAAATACAACTACAATGAGCTATGTGTGGCATATATCCACAACAGGAGGTAAGGATATATAACCGATGATGCAAACACACGTAGTGAAAAGAGAATTTAAGCCAAAGCACCACCACGTATTTTGAGTGAGAGTTGTGAAATTTTAGATGCGTGTGGGAATAATTCTGATCAGTGGCGCATCTAAAAAATAATTTATTAGGGTTAAAATAAAATAATTTAGTAGAAGCTAAAATAAAAATAAAATTACAAAAAATAATATTAATAAAATTTAAAAATATAAATTTATAAGGTATATTTTTTTGAAAACATGAGGGTGGAGGCTAGAACCCGCACTAGCCAGTAGCCACCCCCTCGATCTGCGGCTGATTCTGATAGTCAGAGAACCAAAATTAAATAATATACTTCCTCTATCCCATGAAAATGGTCCTGTTTTATTTCTCAATGGGTGTACTTTATGGAAAAAGTAAGACCACTTTCGTTTCTCAATAGGTGTACTGTATAGAAAAAGTAAGAACACTTTCATGAACAGAGGGTGTACTAGTTTCACATATCAGGTAAACACACCTAAATGCTAGTCTCAAAACACAAATTCATGGCGTGGATGGAGAAAGCATCTTTTTATTAATACTCTTACCACTCTCTTTGAGCCGCAACTTTCATGGATAAATGAAGTATCTCTAAATCTAAAAGCGTTTCCCAATCTAACGTCTTACTCTCCCTAATGCGGGTTGCAATTCTATACAACTGAATTGCATTCGATACAAACATCCAAATAAGCAAATTCTAAATGCGACTAACAAAATGCTTCTCTTTACATCTAAAAACTGCAGTAGCCATTTGAATGTTGGGCCAAAAAAGGGAAGCAACTTTGTTGTAGCAAAGTGCTGTGACAAGAATTTGAGAAGCACCAAACTGCAGAATGTAGAGTTTCATGAGGACGGATCGTTTGCTTCAACGCTCCACCAAAAGCTAACTGAAAAACTTTTAGTAAGAGAGCGAACATAGTGCCACCACTTTGGAGGGATGTACAACATATCGCCTTCCTCTAGTACACAATCCATGAACTCCAAATCTGATATTTTAGGGAACTGTTCTTCGTCTATATCATCCAGATCAACCTTCAAGGCCAAGAAAATACATTCAACATTTTTTAGATTCAAAGACAATAAAGTAAACTAAGCCAAAGGTCAGCTGTAAAGAACTACCAATTACACTTGATGAATCAGAATCACATAGTATTAGTATTAGCACGACTAGATAACTGCATAGTGCATACAACATACATGCACATGCGTATTTGAGAGATAGACCGAAAGCACAGTTTCACATTTACTTGAATGAGTAGCGAGACATACAAGCACATTACCTTACTGGAATTAGAGAGCATGGTCTCAGTGTGAGGGTGAAGTTCTTCTGATAGTGAAGGAGAATAAAGCCTAATATACTTTTTACCAGCAACCTAATAATAGGCAAAGCATTACTCATGAGTTTATATGAAATAGACAGAGCATCAGCAAGAAAAAATAATAGCCCATCAGTATTCTGAAAGTAATTACTCCGTAATAGAGTATATGCCATCAAAAGTTAATGTCGCACATCTAATCGTTTAGTGGCACAATACCATATAACGACAGCGTGCTAGTTGGAAGCCCTGCCTTAATACAGACCATGCACTGAGTAAATCCAAGCCCTTCCCCTATAATATTCTACATATCATATACTTGTTTACACACAGGGAAAGCATGCAATCTCCTTGGTGTCTATGGAGTGCAGAACTGAATCTGCCATACCTGGGCAAGTATATTATGGTGCGGATCATGATGCAAAGGTGTTACTGTCCCAGGTGGACCAAACCAAGCATTAAGTGACTTGATCTCTCCCCCACCAGCAAAACAGTAATCAGGTATAACAATATCCTGCTTTAGTTCTTGTATCTGACATTTAGATATTACAATGATTAATTAGAAAGTATGACTTCTGTATATGACCAAGTATCGTTTCTACAATGATATGCATGCCTGATCAAACAATTGATGTTGGGCTAAATAAGTCATGCCCGCAGGAGAAGAGTAACCAGAGTGGATCCTCTCCAGAATCTCCGAAATTGTGATCAGTTCTTGCTTCCAATCTGCTGATAAGTAGTTTTTCCCAACCTGCACAGTGGTTGTTCAGTGAACACCGAATACCTCTACAAAAATAGAAAACTGGAGACAATCAATGATCGAGGACTCATAAAAGACAACTTTTTATGCTAGCTTTATCCTGAATTATGGCTGTGTTCTCCCAAAAAGGACAAAATACTTCCTTTCCCAATTCACTCCATAAGTTTTCCGATCCATTTTTTTCGCTAGTATCAGCACACTAGATCTCCCAATGCACCCATTTTCAGACTAGTACCTTATGATCTTCTTCCAAAACAGTCAAAAGCTGTCCTAATAGATTTTTTCTAACAAAATACGCTTTTGAGTTCAAAGACATTATAAATGAAGAATGTTGGTGAAATAACAAAACATGATAATCCTTATACAGACATGCACAAAATAGAAAATAAATGGAACTTAAGCCTCAAGTATAGTAGATGCCCACAAGGAATAGACTGAGATACCTCAACTGGAACAGTCCGGAAGCCTGCAACTTCTTTTATGTAATTCATGTCACTCCATCTATCCTTGGCTGGCCAATGATTCATAGAATCACTAATTATAACAGGCAAACCAGGGAAGAAATGTTCACACAAGAATCCTTCCAGTGACAGACCATGCTTTTGCACCACTGCCTTACTAGAAAGTGACTTCACAGGTGATAACCTAGTTGCCTGCCAGTTCAAGTGTCCAGATAACAGCAATTGAAACCATCATTTTCCGAGTCCGTTAAACATTCCGAAAAAGTAGAAAAAAAATTCAAGATTTTTTCTCTTGAGTAGTACTCCCTCCGTCCCACTAAGCTTGACACAATTCTCTTATTTGGACGTCCCATTAAGCTTGACACATTTCTAAAATAGTAAAAGTTATCCCTTTAAAAAGGTGTGGATCCTACCACTTTTATCATTCTTACACTACTTTATACACTCTACTTAATAACCGTGCCCAAAAGTTTTGTGTCATGCTTATTAGGACGGAGAGAGTATGATTAGAAAATGTAAGAAAGAAAGATCAGTGGTGGTTGCAAGGTCATATACACAATGGAATATACTTGCACCAGAAGTAAATTCAATAATAAAGAACCATTTTATCCCTAAGAATTTTTTCTGTCCACAATTAGTTGGCTTTAACGCAATGCTTCTGTGTAGGTAAGTAATCCCCATTATTTCACGAATTGAAAAACGCCTAGTTACTCATTGGTTGATCCAATCTTGCTAGTGCCAAAACCAGACACGAAAATTGATCGAAAGGAAAAAGTTGTCACCATTTCCTATGATTGGGCAAGAAAAGTTCACCTTTCTAGAAGCACACAATCATATATCGTCTGAAATAAAATGTGACTACCAAAAACATTTGAAGGTTTAGGGTTTGATAGGAGTTGGTAGGGTATCATGTTAATAGTGTAGCCAGCAATGATCAGTCAGAGTAGATACAAAATTGCCTAAGGCGAATTAGAAACAGAACATCACAAAACTAAGGTATGAAATAAAGAACCGGATATATAAATATAAGAGTTGCATGTAATCATACTGTCGCACCAATACCAACCTATTGTTTTCTGGTACAGAAGCAATGGAAGAAGAAAAACAATGTTATTTATTAATCATCGGAAGTTTCTCCTTTAAAGGAGAGAACATTTACAAATTATGGAAAGAGATCATTCTAATTTGGGTGTAATCAATCTCGCCTCATATTTCTTGTGGCTTTCCTTCCTAACCTCTCTTTTCCTTCTATCATTCTAACACCTATAAGCCTAGAACGCTTTTCAATTTCAGCTTTACCGTGTGAGAATACGGAACACGCATCTTTAGCTAGCACAATCAGCATCAACTGGTTGCACTCTTAGGAATCACACTATTCCCAAAAGACAAAAAGTATGATATATTGATAATCTGAAGGGGAGATTGAACCTTTTCAGGGAAGGAAATAGAGAGAGAGAGAGACATACACGAACCTCACCTCCACCAAGTCGAAATCTGTATACCACTCAGTCTTCTGCTGCCGCCCACCGCCGTTGTTAGCAGGATCCTTCTGTCTCAAAGCGTCGGTGACTTTGCGAATGCACAAATTGAGATCATCCCGCAGCGTAAATCCGCCCATTATGAGGCCCATATCGAGAGCGCGAATAGCCGCCTCGGGGTCGCCAGAGCAGAAATGGCATTTGGCGACATGGAGGCAGGACATAGAGTAGGCATCCCGCCAAATGGGGAGCACCGAGTGCCAGGGACCCGAGTGGAGCTGCTCCCACGCCAGCTCCCTGGAGGCCTCTGCTGCCCACGTGTCGCCAGCGGCGGCCCGGGTGGCCATGGAGGTGAAGGCGTAGCCACCGTCTTGAGTTATTTGGTGCAGAAGCGAGGAAAGTAGGGAGTCGAGGAGTGGGGTATCGAGGGTTGCCGCGGAGGAGGCGGACATGGGCGGTAGTAATTTGGTTGTGAGTAGAGGGAGAGTGAGAAAGAATGAGGGTGACAGGTGGGAGATATTTGGAGCGCTTTTGAAGGTAAATATCTTAGCTTCTGAGCTTAGGTGGATTGTGGAAGGAAAGGAAGATTTTTTCCGGAAGGAAGAAATAGAGTAGTAATTTCATTTGATATTTATTTGAGGAAAGGGATATCATATGTATGTTTACGTGGAGCGGAGTATAGAAGAGAAAAAAAAAGCACATCATTCTCGAACATTCCAACACAAACAAATATTTTGTGACATAAACTCCCCTATCAATCTATGATCCCATAAAGGGGCTCACTCACATAAAGCTTTCCTTTCCTATCTCATAATTTATAATGCAATTTACATTTTAATTAATAGTTTTTAAATCACTTTTATACTCTAATAAATTATAATTATTAATTATTTGAAAATATATTTTTATTTTTCAATTTATAAACTTTAAAAATTAATTAAAATAGTATTTAATGTTAAAAAATAATTATACATTTAATTTAGGTGAGATGATTCCTAGTATAAAACATAAAATTAAATTAAAATTTAATTGCGAGACAAAAGAATGAAACACTAAATTTTATGCCACTCAAAAGCTCCAACCATTCACCATTTTATTAAACGGGTAACTTCTATATTAGCCACTTTAATATTATACACACAAATATTAGCCATATATATAATAATATTGAAATAGTAGCCGCTATACTTATAATACCCCTAACCCCTCCCTCCGTGAGTCCAGCGTGACTCCTACCCCTCCCTTGAATCGCACTACAATTACATTACACTACATACACTTGAATTTTGATCATGCATTTGTTTTATTTTTCAAAATGTTGGACAAGTCAATGACTATTATGATGATATATTAATATGGCGTAGCATGCATATACTCAGCCTTTTTACCCTCACAAGAGTCAAGAGACGACGTTAAAAGAAATACTAGTAATTATTGTGTTTGTCGCTCTCGCTAGCTCGCTTCAAATACTAAAACAAGTCATTACTGCTTGACTCATATTCTTATCATATACTGTACTTATTATTTTAAAACAAATACATTATTAGTCAACTGTTTTATTTTTGCAATTTAATTAATCCATATATATTCAGTACGTACTTGGAACAAGTGTTACATGAGCTCTTAAACATCATCATTAAAGCTAAGACGAGGTCGCAGAACCACATAGCAAAACATATAGTATTATTTAAGCAAGCCAGCGTCATAGGATTGAAAGGGTCTACCTATAATTAACATATAGTATATAAACAAAAAGCAAACATTGCACAAATTAATTAAAATAGTCAACCCTAATTACTCCACATGCATAGCAAGCTATACCAAATCAATTATACCTCATGATGATCGTAGTATATATTTGTTTTCTTTTGACATTTACAATATTAATTGTCAACCACTCCGACTCCGACCATCATCATATTCTACAGGCCGGCCGGTCAGGCAACAATATATATATATTATATCATGTAAACAAAAAGCCAATAATTAACAAAAGAAAGAAAGAAGAAGATAGAGAGGTATCTAGAGATCGAGAGCAAAGACCACATGCATGAGAGAAGGTAGGTAGGTAGGTAGCATGATAATTAATTAGAAATCAAGGCCAGAAGGAACGATCGGTATCGTTAAAAGAGGACTTGGGATGGTGGGACCTTTTCCCTCGCGATGAGGAAGAGTAGTAGTGGCTCTGGCTCTGGCTCTGGCTCTGGCTCTGGCTCATGCGCATGTGCACCACCTCTGCCTGCGCCTGCGCCAGCTGAGCCTGTAGCGCATCTATCTGTTGCTGCAGGGACGATATCGCTCCCACGCACCCATACACCGGATCCCTCACCCGAGCATTTGCTTCGTACACCATTGACCTCACCGCATCGCCTCTTTGATCTTCCGCCAATTCCTGCATGCATTCTCGTTTCCTATTTTTTATTACCTATGTATGTATGTACGTACGTAGCATGCATATCCAAGAATATAGCTTATAAGAATTTATATATATAGTTTGCATATAGCTACTTTTATTGTACATTCTCCATTAATTACTAAATCAATTTATGGTGTGAAAAGATTATTAATCTTAAAAGTATAATTAATTTCGTCAAAATTAAACTTCACATGTGTTGTAATTGTAATCATGAAAATAAAAGCGAGACTACAAGTTTGAACTCTAAGCCATTGAAATTGGAGAATTTCGTTGCATGTTTTATGACTTTGTGGATGATATGATATTTGAAAATAGTTGACAAATAGCAATGAGTTGGATTGAGATTGACGGCACCTTTTGACAAAAGAATTGAAATATTGGATAGCATGTGATAAGAGTTATAATTGCATTCGGTTCGTCTATTTAAATCAAAGTTGGCCTAAAATTATGACTCTCTGAATTATATCTCATCAACCGTGTGTGTTACACAATTTAAAATTAAATGGCAAACGAAATATTATATATCATACTTGGAAAATCCAACTCCAAGAATATATATGCACAGTGAAGTTGACTGCACACACACACACACATATATATATATTGATGATTGAATGGAATGAATTAATGACCTGGAGCATCTTGTTAACGTTGCTAGCACCGAAGACCTTATGCACACTTGCAAACTTGTGAGGCTCCTCCGCCGGAAAATATGGCGCAAATACACAATCCTCCCCACATCTCCGCCTCAGTAGCTTGCACGCCGCGCATGGTGTCGACGCTGCTCCTCCTCCTCCTTGTTTTCTGCTACCGCTCTCCTTCATCTCTCTTTCTCTTCGTCTCTTCCTAATTAGTATGATATATAGTTTATAAAACACAAGTGAAGACTAGCTACTTATATATAAAGCTGATTAAAGAGAGATGAGAGACACAACACTATTTGCAGCTATAAATATGCCTCTGCTTTGGGGGCATGCATGCACTGCAGGCGCACTTGCACTTGCACTTGTTTTTTCTTTTCTTTCTTTTTGCTCTTATTCTTATTCAAGACCACCACCGTGGACGTGGAGTGCATGCCAAGCGGCCGGGGATATTAATTAATATATAATGTCATATATACTATATATCATATATGTTAATTCATCAAATTAATCTATTAAGTGCATGTGAGACCCCTACATGAATTTTAGATAATTCATCAAATAAATCCACCTCATTTTACTTATTGTCTCCAATTCCCTTTATATGTGTGCATGGGACTGACTGGGTGGGCATGAATGATTCCAATTTTAAGCCATTCATATCATATGTACCAACTGATTTCTCACTTTAATAATTTACATGTATTTGTTCACCCTGCATAAAGTATATTTTTAGTCACATATATATACGTCTGTGGGTAAATCCGCTAATTTTTGTAGTGATGACTCTTCTTCGCCATGGCTTTTACAAAGTTAGATGTTTACATAACGGAACCAGAAAAACTGCAGTAGGTTGACTAATGCTGCTCACTTGCATAAACACACCCCACATACTGGGGTAATTAATAAGTACGTAGTTTGAGGCTAATTAAACATCTATTAGTCAATAGTGCATGTAAGATATTACAATACAATAAAACATACTCCTTCCTTAAAAACTGACCCACGGATTTCAATAAAATATAGTTGGCTTAAGTGGTAAAAGTATTATTAATTATTAAAATATAATTAATTTAAATGATAATGGAGATTAAGATCTAAAAAAAATATTACTAAATATAGAATATAATTGATTTAAATGTTAATGGAAATTGAGGCCCATAAACAAGTGTAATAAATAGCAAAAAATAAGAGGTACAACAGACGAAATAGCGAAGATGGATGTTTTTAAGGTGAAGTAATGTTTAATTAATTTGGAAAAATGATTAGTTTAAGCATTAGATGTATAAATAAATAAATAGAGTGGAAGCCACGGTCGGTGGAAGCTAATTGAATTAGGGTCCGAAAAGGCGTGCGCTATATTGTAAACGCCCGCTATTATTACCATTTGTTTATCTTTTTAATTTTAATAACGTGGACCCATCCACTGAAATTAATTATAGGTTAACTAACAAACTATAAAGCAGTTACAACACTTATATCTCCCAAGCTCTAATTTAATGGACTAAAGTGTATTATTTCTATTTAATGAGCTTGCTAGATAATAATAATAATAATAATAATAATAATAATATACAATTTTTAAAAAGGAATTTAAATTAAACTACATCATAAATTCTAAAATTTAAATAATACTTAGTATAATAATTTATTTTTCTATAAACATTCTCCTTTTTAAATTGTAGTTTTATTGTTAGCTTATTTTTAAAATAATAAAAAACATTATTTAAAAGTTATAAATCGTACTCCCTCCGTCCACCAATGTAGTCTCCTTCTTTTCTATACGCAAACTAATACCTTACTTTATTTTCTCTACTTTATTAGTTTTACCATAATACCTTTACTTTTTTAGTTATAAAATTTGCCAAAAAAGAAAATGAGACTACTTTTGTGAGACGTTCCAATCGGGAAAGAGGAACTACATTGGAGGGACGGAGGGAGTACTATTTTTTATATTTTACATAATTTATTGATTAGCACATATTCCATATGCAAATAGCAAAAGTACCCTTTTGTATTTCATTTTTTACAAGCCCAACAACTTTCCTTTTCGTTTTTAAAGCTTTGAAAATAAATCATATACCAAAAAGATATTGGCAAATAAAATCTCTAGCATTTGATATAACATAAAATTATCTTGAAAAAAAATGCAACCTTGTTTCATTTCTTATAATTAATAAGCTAAGCTGCAAAATAAAATGAAGGAATTAAATAAGAGAAAAAATAAAAGAGGATATAGATACAAGAGTAGAGTGATATAATATTAATAAGCTAAAGAATTGATACTCTACTACTCAGCTCAAATTTATATTATGAATTAATAAATTCATTTCTCATGTTTAAAATATTAAATATTCATAAATTAATTGAAGTTTGTTCACAATTAAAATTAATTAATAAATTTTTAAGAGTGATCCATCTTAGACATTTATTACTTTTGGTGTCTCAGTAACGTAGTCCACTTTTAGGATTGAGATGTCTCAATTATTTTGATTTTTGACAAAAAAATAATTGATAAAAGTAAACTCACTTTTAACATTGTGTTTTAAAACTACATTATTAAAACAAATGAAATATTATGTTGAAAATAAATTCAATCCGGCGGTAGTCTTATTTGCTTTTAGTCTTTTACATGCAACATGCTTTCACAATATATTATAAAAACAAACTTAGAACATCAAATGATACAATTTTATTGGATAATTAGCTAGCTAACATATCGAGGAACTGAATACCAAGTACAGTCGTCGTTTATATACAGTAAAAACCAACCTCACAAATAAAAAACTACCACAACATGCATGGCAACTTTTAGAGAAAAGTTTTCAAACCCAATTATTTTTTAAGAGCAAAATCACGTAGTCCGAATGTAAATTCCCCAGCAGTATCACGTGCAGCCGTAACATCTGCTTCACCACTCACTACCTCCTCCTCATATGAGTCTGAATCTCCCTCCTCCTCCTTCAAAGGGATCACATACTTGTCATCTGTCGTCATCATCCCGAGGTCCGCCTGCGAAGAGGGGGGTGACGTCGACATGGCTTTAGCCCTAATGCTCCCCACATTAGCGTTGTTGATGCTTCTATCCCAGAGGAAAACATGCATGAGGATCGGAACTCTGGTGTGGCGGTGCAACGACAGCTTCTGGCTCAGTGAGACAGTATCGAAGCATCGGATCGCTCCCGTCGTGGAGACCATCCACGGCATCACCTTCTGGTTTGATATCCGGGACACCACCAGCAGCCGCGACGACTGGGACGCCTGCCTGTACAGACTGCTCAACCCCGATCGACTTGACGGTGTGTCGTCCACCCCGTCAATCCCGGATGATATGTAGATAAATCCCTGTTCATTCATACAATTTGATTAAAATAAGAAACTCACATACTTGTATCATTTGCTAGTATAGTAGTAGTAGTACAACTGTACGTACCTCTTCTGTTCGGCTGATGGCAAAACCGAGCCTGGTATCAGTGTCTTTGATCCTGATCTCGATGGGGATCTCACCAGCAAGAGGGGAGAACCACAAACGAACGGCTCTAACAACGCCTATGTCGACGCCATGGTAATCCTCGAAGCCGTAGAGGCTGGTGTTGGCGATGTTGGAGAGGTCGGAGAGAGAACCAGCGTTGACAGTAGAAGAAGCGGTGTCACCAGAGATCTTAGTGAGAAGGGATTCAGTTTGAATGTTCATGAAGACTATGGGAATCCCAGAAGCTTGAGAGGCGTTGATCCACGCATGGGCTCGGGCGAGGGTGTCCTCAAGGTCGTTGTAACGACCACTCGCTTTGTCGGAGGATTTTGGCAACAAGAGAATGGAGTAGAAACTGCTCGAGTTGGGAATGGATAGCAACTCCAACAACCTCCGCTCCCATGGATACGAAACGTACCCGTCTTGGAGGGGGCTTCTCTCTAGTGCACTCACCATTCTTGACCTCCTTAAAGCTGTACCAAATCGGAAATTATCTATAAACGTTCTTACATTCTATTCTTATCACCTTGTTTTCAAATTAAGTTATTAGTTCATAATCATAACTTCTCCAAATACATCTATTAATATTCTGATCCCATTCAAAAATAATCTCATCAGTCCTACAATATATATTAAGTTATACCCCTTTAATTATTTCCCTTACATGTATTCTACTCCCTCCGACCCATTTTACTTGACGTGTTTTATATTCAATTTGATGTATTATAATAATAAAACGTGTCAATGAAAGTGAGGCGGAGGGAGTATTATTTATTCTCGTTTTCTGTTTACTTTTATGCCTTAAAGGGCAATGGAAATGTACTTTGTTATTTATGAAGAAGATGGGGATGGGTCTAACTCCTAAGTGAAAGTGGACTACTATGCTACCCCATTACAAAAAATGGGTAGACCAGGCAAGTTGAATTCTAGAATGATTAGATAGATGTATCTAAAACTGAAGTCAACATATGCAACGCGAGAATCCGAGATCGATCATCAACTTTGACCTCTTGGATTGGCTTACAAATGCTTTTAGAATTTTTTCCATTGGATCGATTCTCAACTATGCTAGTTTCAAATCAATCGTCTCCTGCATGCTTTGGTTTTAGACAGCTAATCTAATTTTCATTTGCCACCTTAAATTACTTTTTATAAATAGTTTCATCCCTCACTCATACCTCTTGGATTTTTTTTAGAACCAATGATGAATATATTTTATACTTTGTTATAATATTCAACTTGACTTCCGACACTTGTATTCATAAGCATTCATATATAGACAATTGGCAAACATCATCATCACAATGTCAAACTATCTACAAAATTTATCTCTTCACTCAACAACATTTTAAAAAGTAGCTAGCAAGACAGAATATTTTTTGTGTTAAAAACAATTTTAGAAAGTAATTGCAAAAGAAATTAAAGAGAAAGAACCTAATAAGATTCACAATATGAAGCATTAAGCAATCATCAAATATGAAAGGCGGGAAAAGTCAAAGAAGGAGGGATTGAGTTGAGACCTTGCAAATCCAAGCACTGGCTCTCGGTGCGATCGATGAAGGCGACGGCGTAATTGGGGTCGTCAATTGCCCGGAGCACGTACTGCCGCCTCCCGACGAAGTGGTCTCCGGGAACTATGCAGGCCTGGAGCTCCGACAATTGGGCGGATCCCCGCCTAACCCGGACCCGTATGGAGGTGTCTTTCTGCTTATAGGAGGTGTGCAGGATTTTCTGCAGCCCAGATTTACCGTTTTTGAAGGGAGATTTGAGTATCATGTTCCCGATTCTGAGCTCCTCCACTATGTCGCCGGTTTGCAGCATGTCGCCGGTCCATTCGTCGGCTTTGGAGCACCCCTTCAAGCACTCGACGGAGAGAACGATGGTGGTGGCTTTGGCGGGAGAAGAGCTAGTGGACGTGGTGTCGGATGAAGACGACGTCGAATAGGGTGATCGATCCATATGCATTTATTGGGGCATATATCTGCGGCGGAGTTCCTAGTTCCAGTTAATTTAGGGTAGAGATGTGTCGGTGTACGGAATTGGGGAAGGGAGGGCAGTTGAAGTGGGTATATGGTGGTGAGGAGGGAGAGAGAGAATGATTTAAGAAAGGAATACAAGTTTGAAGAAAGAAAGGCGTTGAGAAAATAGTGGCAATTTTCACACAGATAAGATACAGATACAGATTTAATTCAACAAGACGACAACTCTCTTCTATTGGATTGGTGTCTGCTGTTTCTTTATTCTTACATCACTTATTATTATTATTTCATATACTTCAATAATTAATATATGGAAAAAATAAATTAAAGAATACAAAAACAAGTGGTGATAAATACTCCTAATATATTAACAAATGGTTGCGCATACAGCTTTCTGGAATTACGAAAAGAAAAACTAAATCCAACCGGAACAATAATTAATCTACAACTTGCATGTACTATACATTTCAACCCTTGAATTTCTATCAGAGTATTTTATTTACCTAAACTTACATGTAATTTCAGTTAGAGTTTAGGAAATGAATGTTGAAATCATATGGAGTATTTCTTTTTGAATTTTAATTTACTAAGTTATTTTCATATAGTTGGAGGAAAATTTAATGATGATTATACAAATCTAAGATAAATAAATGATCATTAAATTCATGACCAATTCGACGACCCAACTTGTATCTACCTTCTAACTCACTAGTCCCTTTGATTTCTGATGCCCCAAATCCACATATTTCTTAATTTCAGCTTCAAGCATCTTAATTCTAATGATGATGATGCATATTTTACACAAATTTATTGCCTAATGGTACCGTGGCGTGGGTGTAAACAATCTATTTATAACCAAATCTTTTGTACTGATTCATGTAAACAATCAAATTATATCGCTATTACTTATGTGTATATCATCATTATATATTTGTTTTTCAGTTATCAGACATCATCCTATATTGTTAGAATTATTAAACTCCCTAATTAAGTAATTAGGGATGACACGGTGTCCGGATTCCCTATGCCCATGCTTGGTCAATAGTTTTACTAATGAGCCAAAACCCTGATCATGGTTCTACAGATCTGGGAATCAAGTCCAACCTCAGGTTTAGGTCAAGGTCATATTTTATGCATTTTGATAGGACACAAGTTTTAAGAAAATAATTTAACTCATATATATTGTGAGTGATGTTAGGATTCCATTTGAGTTATTGTATTTAATTAAATTGTGTGTATAAAGTGGATGGTTCCACTTACCAAGAATGAATTTAGTAACAAATTTGTGAACGAATAAAGTCTATAATTTTCATATTATTATTTGTAATAGTACTCTTTATGTCCCAAAAAATTGGTCTTGTTTCATCAGAATTGTAAATATTTTATCAACTTTAAAAATCAATTTAAATGGAACAAGTGAAATAATATTTAATGTATCTATTTATAACTTGATTTGTTACATCTCAATATTGTATTTCAGAACATGTAATTTTAATTTTGGTATTAAATTTATGAATTATTTGGAGCTTCATTAGATAAAAATTTGTCCATTTAATAAACGAATAACTCTGAGTCTCGAGCCTAAGTCAAATTATCAAATTATTTTTTGAGTTGAACTCAAATATAATGATTTGAATCAAACTTGAACGAATCTACTAATTAGTTCCGAACAGTTGATAAATGCAACTTGATTTTTATGTATGGACTCAAAGTGGAACATAGTAGTATTAGTATTAGGTTAGGTTAGTCTGAATATGATTATAGGCCCAATTAATATCAGTAGTGGTCCTGTCATGAAACCATCTATGATGAGGACGTCTCATTTTGGCTGCATCATCACCTTTTCTCTCTTCTCTATATAACATTATATCTCAAAAGAAATTAGAAAAATTAATTGTATAGATATGGTCACAGAAAACACAAATTATGTGAGTAAATCTGATTGGGCACAAGAAGAAGAATCACATAATTAGGAAATGAACTGCACCAAGACATTTTACTTTTGAATATACTCATACATATATGATATATGCACAGCAACAGCCCATTTTCTTTGATAATTAATGCAACTTCACATTCACCATATTTGTGCACAAGAATTGTGGGGAAATAATAAGTTGGGATGGGTTGTGGAACTTAGAACCGCTCCACATGATAATTAAAATATTAATAAGTATTTTAAGTTATGTGTCCGCCCTCACATGCTTATACCATGTGTATTAATTACTTAATTATTGGAGTAATTAATTTGGAACAATTATACAAATTCATTAAGGAATAAAATCCCTCAAATTCGGAGATATTAACTACACCAGATAATCCTTTTCTTGAAAAAGAAAATCCTCCACAATGGGACGTTGTTCATTATTAGCTTAGCTTAAGTTTGTTCCAATTATTCACTAGAATTAATAATTGGGACCGAATCAACACATATGGTCTGAGTATTAATTTTCGGACTTGGTTTCATACTTAAGTATTAATTCTCAATTATATTGATAGAGCATTTTAGTGGGTGTAAAATAATATTACAAAATGGTTTTTAAATATTATGATTCGGAAATAGAATTATATTCATTAAGTTTAGTTACTAGATTCGCTCAATACCTTTGAAATAATAACTCGCTAGTCAAAATATGGTCAGACATGATAATTTTCTGTTTCAAAAATTTTAAATTTTATGATTCTTATCATGTTCGGGATTTCAGTACTTTTAAATTACAAAATAGAAAAAAAAAAAAAATACTTTTTTCGATGGGATGAGATCAAGTGTTCCACATTTGTGTTTCACAATCAAATTTATCATGTTAATTAATATTTTTATAAAATAAAAATGTGATATGATATAATGAATCACAATTAACAATTATTTGAATTTTACTCTAATTTTGAACTTATCAACTCTAAAATCAATTAAAATTTATATTAAATGTTAAAAAATAATTATATCCTAGCTCCATTTGGATATGATGAGGTATAATATTAAAATTTGATTTTGGAATATTAAGTATTTGAGTGATTGTTGATCTGATTTTGGACAATCTCCATATGTAATTTAGAAAAAGATTTAAAATATGTGACAGGTGAGGTTGTATTGATCCATTAATCTTATCTCCTCCTATCCTAATTCCTAACCAATAACCATGTTGACTTGTACACCCCTATTCAAACAACACACGTGGAGGGAGAAAAGCGTCATTTGAGCAAAGCACAGTATTTATATCCTTCCCCCACTCACTTGAACGTGCATGATTCATGATCGCAGTGAAGTAGTATTACTCTCACATGCATGCCAACCTCTGTCAGACTGTAACAGTTTTATAGCAGACACATAAAGAGTGAGTGAGTGAGTTTTAGAGAGAGATAGAAACACAATTACTACCGCCAATGGCCACCTCTAGGTTTCAGTTTCACACCTTCTCAGCCTTAATAATCTTATTCTCTGTAATATCTGCAAGCAATGGATGCCAGCCCTCCGATCGAGCAGCTCTCCAAGCCTTCAAGGCTGCACTCCATGACCCCTACTTGAACATCTTCAGCTCCTGGAATGGCAGCAACTGCTGCCACCGCTGGTACGGAGTGAGTTGCGACCCGGTGAGTCGCCGAGTCGCCGACATCAACCTCCGCGGCGAATCGGAGGATCCTATCTTCCAGAAGAACAACCGGACCGGATACATGACCGGATACATCTCCTCCGCCATCTGCAATCTCTCCCGCCTCTCCAGCCTCACCATCGCCGACTGGAAAGGCATCTCCGGCCCCATTCCCCCCTGCATCACCTCCCTGCCCTTCCTTCGAATCCTCGACCTCGTTGGAAACAAGCTCTCCGGTCAGATTCCAGCTGACATAGGCCGGCTGAGTCGACTCTCCGTCTTGAACGTTGCCGACAACCAGATCTCCGGCACCATCCCCCGCACCCTCACCAACCTCTCCTCCCTCATGCATCTAGACATCAGAGGCAACCAAATCTCCGGCACGCTTCCCACAGATTTCGGGAAACTGAGAATGCTCAGCCGCGCTTTGCTCAGCAAAAACAAGCTAAGCGGCCCGATTCCGGCCTCTGTCTCGTACATCTACCGCCTCTCAGATCTGGATCTATCCTTGAACCAACTCTCCGGTCCGATTCCACCTTCTCTGGGCAAAATGGCAGTCCTTGCCACCTTAAACCTCGACGGAAACCAATTCTCCGGCCCCATCCCCACAACGCTGATTAATTCGGGAATTAGCATACTGAATTTGAGCAAAAACGCGATTGAAGGTTACATACCAGATGCGTTCGGGCCGAGATCCTATTTCACTGTACTTGATTTATCTTACAATAGATTTAGAGGCAGAATTCCGAGATCGATATCGGCGGCGACGTTCATCGGACACCTGGACGTGAGCCATAACCATCTGTGTGGGCCCATACCGGCGGGTGCGCCCTTTGATCACCTGGAAGCGTCGTCGTTTACCTTCAACGATTGTCTCTGCGGCAAGCCCCTTAGAGCTTGTTAGTTTCTTAATGCTTTGGATTAATTAATTTATGTATGCAGCCTACTTTTATCTTATTTCACTATTATTATGCATATATAATAATAACTCTATATTCATAATTATTAATTGCATAAATATTACTTCCTCCCACTAATCTTGGCTCCTTTCATTAAAATAATACACCCATTTGAATAAAGAAGAGACCAAGCCTGGTGGGACGGAGGGCCTCCCACTAATCTTGGCCCCTTTCATTAAAATAATACACCCATTTGAATAAAGAAGGGACCAAGTCTGGTGGGACGGAGGGAGAGTAGTAGATATGATCTCTACTATTTATAATTATATATAACTATTGTAGTATTAAAGTCATCAATTATTAATACTGTAGATGCAGTATTATGAATTTATGAGTGGCTTAATCATGCGACCCAATAGTACGTTATGATGTCAGATGTGTGTACTTAAAAAGAGAAGGAAAACTAAATTCATTATCACGATTCTATTTTTTTTTAATTAAAGAGAGTTACTTGAGTTTTATAAATAAAAAAACTGGGAATGAATATTTATAACTAGGGTCATGTGGTAATATCAAATCTATAAAAAGAAAGACAAAAAAAGTTTTTTTAAAAAATATGCTGACAATACATGCATAATAGAGACAAACATTTCTAAGATTTATATAGTAATAATAAAGGCATAAATATTATGATTCGCAGACATGCATGTTCATTCATTGAATCTAAGAATTGATTTCGGTTTAGCTTTAAGGAGTTTTTAATTAATTGCCTTTTGTAACAAATATTTAATTGCTTTTTATTTCTAGCTAGTTGATTGCCTTGTACTCGTCATAATAAGAACACGAACCGACACAAACAATTCATATTGTACAGAAAATATACACACTATAAATAAAAAACATTGATTCTATTTTATTCTTAGTTTCTTATTGTACTATTTTTTTTATAATGATGTAGAAAATCTACCTCACACTAAAACTAATTATACGATGGATATATACGGTGAACTAACTAACTAACGTACATATAGCTTTTTTGAAGCCGTGTACGTACATATAGTTAATTTGTCTGTCTTTATAAATTTTTGGTTTACAGTATTAATTATACTTAAATGTAATTATCACTCTCCTACTATAAATTTTATTTCAATAAGACGTACTCCACTTTTAAGTCAAAATTATCAAAATTGAATTAAACAATATTCGTTCCGTTTGTTTTTAGGTTTTATCGCATGAAGTTGCAGATATTAAGGAAGTAAAAAATATTTACTTGCAAATTTACTTCATTCAGTAATAAATGTATTCAAACACAATATTTAAAAATAAAAAAATGCATTAAATGAGTTTTAAAAATGAAAGGAAGGAACACTTAAAAAGAGGTATATATGTAAAAGAAGAGGAAATTAAACTAACAAATTAAATCCATAGATATATATTATCCTGATTATTGGAAAAGACAATATGATTATTATATATCAGTAGGTAAGTGAGGTATGGGGGGAGCCGACCAAGGAGACTTGACTTAATCAATTAGAGGCGTAGATAATTAAAATAATTTGCATAAATTATGGACTAAATATTACTCCAGTATAAAATAAAACAAATTTGTGTGGTTCGAGTGTATTGCGGTGTGGTGTTACTTAATTAAATTACAACTATCTCTATCTATGTTCTTTACAGTGTTCCTCCCTTACCCAAACTATTTATTTTTGCCTTTTTTTAAATAAAAAAACCGAGTGTAAGCAGTAAGCACCCACAGACCACAGTGACGGGCCACATCTGTGAAGCTGAGATAATGATGAGTTGAATTATTGGGTGTGCCTGGTTTCAATTCACGTAGCCTAGTTTATTTACTCCGTTCCTCTAAAAGTGGTCATGTTTCCTTTTTGAGTTGTCTCATTAAAAATGATAATTTTTCTAAAAAGGAAACAATTTTACCTTTAAAATTTATCTCTCCTACTTTTTAACACACAAAACTTTACTTTCTTAATCTCTGTGTCCACTCACTTGTTTAAGAGCTAGCTAGCAAGATTCACACCACATATTTGAATTAGTATTTTGTACACAGATACAGACAAACACAGACACAGTCACACAGACATCCATATGTAAATTGTATTGTATTGTATGGTGCATTTTAAAATTACCAATTTCATAACTTTATTTTATATAGAATAAATTATTGCACGCATTCCCATGCATATATATATTATATAGAAACCAACATTGATGAAGATTGATTGCGTGTCTGCCCATCCTCAATATATATAGACAGCAAGTTCATCAAATTTTCTTTTTCATATATACTACTAGTATTTTTAAAGGTTCGAATTCGATGGACATAATCCTTCTACTAATATTTTACTATCTTTTAAAATTGATGTGATTCAGCTTATAAATACTTTAAAATAAATGACGTCTCAAGTTTTGAGATGTACCCAAATATTCCCGCAATAGTTACCCTTGATTTTGAATTTGGGGAAATACAGCTCAGCTTGGGGCCGGGTAGGTTCCCAATGAAAACTTTATCTCAATTCAAAAGGCACAAGAATAAAAATGAGATTTGTCAAATTTAAGGGTTAAATTCAAAATTAGCCATCTAAGATTAAGATAGTTACTCTTATAATGAACGAGACGGATTAGTCTTGTGCATAATGTTAGTCATCTTATATATAAAAAAAGGTACAAATAATTTGGAATGAACGGGAGTTATTTGTTCAATTCGCATCATCCTAGCTAATATAAATTATGCGACATATATTATCGATACGAATAAAATTCGTTCGTATGGTTAGTATATCGTTGCAAAATTTTCATATTAACAGAAAATTCTTTAAAATTGTATCAGTAAATACACTTTAAAAATGAATAAATTAATTTCAAAAAGCTATATTGTATTAATAACAAAGAATTGAATATAGATAGTTGGATGTGTGTAGTACATGCATGAATGTATTGTACTCCATATTATATATATGAGGTCGCATGCAGTGTTGCATTGCATTTATGAATTTATTTATGAATTTGATGTTTATCATAAAAATGGGACGAGAGGGGCACGCGCTCTGTTTCCATAGCTGTTTTCTGTAACCAATCAGATAAATCATCAGTCTATAATTTAATAGTATTTCATAAACCAACTGTAAAAAGAAAGTGTGCAGGGATTTATGTGCTCTCTCATTTCATGTCAGCATGGTTGAAAGAATCTAAAGACCTATGACATTATTATCACCATAGCCATCCAACAAACCATTGGTGGAGTAATAATAGTCTACAATCAATACATAAATCCACACAATCAAACCACCATGGATATATATAGAAAGATCTGATCGAGAAAGACTGAGAGAGAGGTCAAACTAGGCTACCAATTAGCAAACAACAAATAAAATAATTAACGTTAATTGCCTCATCTTTAAATAACTTTTTGTGCTTTTGTTTTTTGTTTTTTCATAATTTTTAAATTTGGCAAATCATTTCACCATTAAATGCGTCTTTTGATTATAGCCCTAACCTCTCATTAGCCCCAAAATCAAAGTCGATGTGATGACATTATTTCAAGCGTGGTACAGTACGTCGTTTTCTTTTAAGAATTTTTTTACCATAACTAAGATTAGTTAAATTTCAAGAAATTCTTACTTTTTTATTTGACAAATAAATATATAAATTTATAATTTTTTTTCTTAATTTCCCACACTGAAATTGGGAAAAAAAAATCAAAATTTATGTTGTGAAAATGATTAATGTAAACTAGCGTATAACCCGTCGACAATCAACGGAAATCATCTTATATTATATATAATTTGTAAATATATAATTTTTTTTGAAATAATATATTTTTAGCCTATTTTCTACAATATTTTAGGTTTAAAAAATTGAATATTTTATATTAAAATGATTATTTTAGCCTATTTTTTCTATTTAAAAGTGATATAAATTAACAAATTATTATAAATATTATTAATAATTTATGTTATTTATAAAGTATTGATAAACAATCATGTTACATTATGATTTATTAACATAATTGCAAATTCATGCTACTTAAAAATTATATTGTTACAGAATATACGTGTTACATAAATTAAAGACTCGTCCCGGGTAAAATTTATTGGTACATAATCACTTTATATCGTAATTTAAAAATTGACTCTTTATTTGTTTGATAAAAATTAATTATTTGATCAAATCAAATAAATATTAGAATTAATACTATTTAATATGATTTTTTAAGATAAATAATAATACTGGATAGAAGTGATGTTAGATAGAACCATAAAATTATATCATTGCAGAATAAAATTGCTACATAAAGACTCATCCCGTGTAAAATTTATCGGTACATAATCACTTTATATCGTAATTTAAAAATGAACTCTTTATTTGTTTGATAAAAACTAATTATTTGATCAAATCAAATAAATATTAGAATTAATAATATTTAATATGATTTTTTAAGATAAATAATAATGCCGGATAGAAGTGATGTTAGATAGAATTATAAAATTATAATAATAATGCTGGAGAATAATTAATTAAATATTATGATCGATTGAACTTATTTAAATCAAGAAATTGTAAAAATGACCAAAAATATTGACTTACCGAAATAAAGAAATCGTGTAGAACACAAATTATGATGATTGTTTATTATATAAAATATAATTAAATCATATTAATGAAATTATGATATATAATAAGAAGGCTTACGTGATATTAAGGAGAAGTCTTGAATATGTATTCCTTTAATTAAATTATATAAATCGGATCATAATGCATATTTTTTGATGATGGAGAAGCATTTTTTTTCTTCCCTGTCATCTGCTTCCATGAAGGCGAACAAGAATAACGACTAATAATTAAAATTGCATCAATTGTTTATTGAGGAAGAGAGAAGACAAGTAGAGAAGGAGGTGACATCACTTTCCTCGCAAATTCCAATTTGGTCAATAATTGCCATTAGGGCAAAACAAAAAGGAACATTGAGTTAAGTGGATTATAATTATGAGAAAAATTAAATTTATAGAATGTTATTGAATTATAGGCACAAGCTTCAATGTTTTGTCTACCAATGATAATTTCATCATCAACCTCATTGGTAACGCTCTTTTTTAAAGTATAGTCGGCACCTAAATATTTTGCAGGGTTAATTTCATTGAATCGATGTCGCCCATTTAGCATGTACTCAATTTCATGTTTAATAAAGTTGTAAATTTTGCATCATAGCATTTGATCATAGCTTTAACACCAATGGTAGTCTTGTAAGTCGAAATAATAACTTGATGGAAAATTGTGGAGAGTGAGTTGGATGAAACTTACAGCAGAGAATTAATTAGCCACCACCCCAACACAATGCATAATTACAAGGATAAGAGAGCAGCTTAGGCTGTTGCTGTTGCTGTTGCTGTTAGTGCTGCTGCTGCTACTCCTTGTTCCTGGAGGATCTGTCTTTCCTATGTCCTCCCAGAATACGTGATATCTGAAGACCTCTACTGAAGGCTTGGTTGAACAACATTCTGGTTTGGAACTCTGATACGAATGGAAACCATGCAAGGAATGCCACCGGTGTGAACAGAAGTAAACCCATCACAATCTCATACCCACGAGCTAGCGTTCTCACCGAACCCCAAAATCCAGCTCTATGAACAATCGGCTTACATGCTTGAGCAATCTGTTACAAGATATGGATGGAGTAATTGAGTGCTCCTTAAGAACATGTTTGGAAAAGAGGGAAAAAAAAAGAAAAGAAAAGGATTAAAAAGAAGGGTGCACGGAGGAAATGTTGCTTACCAGAAGCAAGCCCCAACCGGTGGGCATGAAGGCAAGTATACAAACCAAAATGTCTCTCGGCGTCATGTGAGGGAGGACGATCAGTATAACCAGGATAGAGATGAATGTCACAAAGATTAAACCCTTGATAAGCCGGAACACGAGTTGAAAATTTGCACTGAACTTCCTCCGCCCGACAGAAATTGTCTGGAAAAGAAACCGCAAAAATACATAAAATTCCAAACCCATTCATAACAAAATCTACCATTGTCACAATTAGAAAAATATCAAGAGATACTAGAAAAGTATTAGATATATGCACCGAGAGAATTAAAAGCACAATTGTAGAATATATAAGAATTAGGCCACTTAAATGAATCAACATTGTGTACTCTAAAGGATATATTTGTATAAAAGTCACAGAAGGTATATAAGGTAGGCTCAGACCCTTGGACTGGCTACTTAAGGTATTTGAAAGTTCGCGCGTATATTTAGACAGTTTCTTTAGTGGGGGGTTGCAGATTTCAAATATTTAACGCCAAAAGGTGAAACAAAAAGGCAAAATATGGATGTTCTTCTTCTCCAGTTTAATTAAGGTATCTGAAACTGGTAATTAACTGTCCTCACCTTCATGACAAAAAGGATCATAAAGATCACCAGCCATGATACGCCATATACCTGCAATATAAGTAGTTTTCATAGAATTAAATTGCATACTACCAACTCCAGATGGATCAGTTTGTCAAGGTATAGAAGAAAACAAACCAGAACACTTTTGGAATTCTTTGTGATGTTCAAGTGATATACGAGGCCATACTGATAAATGAAAAATCGTAGTGCCAGTAATATCTCAGCAACAATACCCCGTTTCCCAGAATGACGGAGATGATCTTGCTCCTCCTCCCACCATGATTCCCAACTTTTCTCTGGGGGAACACCAATACCTCCTCTATTACTGATCCACTTATTCCAATCAGTCCAGTCATCAACTATCTTCTGCCACTCAAAACCAGAAGGATTGAAGAGAAACGGAGCAAAAAGCCAGGTTCCCACCATAAACCACATAGATACAGTGATTAAGATATATGAAACAGCACCTCTGTAGGTCTGACCAAATATTTGATAAACAAGAAGCAATATCATTAACTCAAGCCCCTTAACAAAGTGGCTACGTGAGTAGAGCCGATAGTTTTCAGCAAATTTGGCATGGAAGACAACAAATCCACGACCAGTGGCCCTATACTTTGCACCTCCATGAAGTAACGTCCTTCCATAATAGTGGGTTTTAGTCCCAAGTGAGAAAGTGAAAAATACCGGAGCCAATTGCAGTTGCATCAATATGAATTCACTTAATGCAGTGCGAAACCCCTTTTCTAATCCAATTTCCATCATCATAGGGAGAGCCATCAGAAACCCAATTTGCACAAAGGACTGAGAGGCCAGAGCAATTTCAAGAGCCTTATTATCACGAAATCCAGGTTGCCTGGTTATTTCCTTTTCAAGGCCACTAAGAACAAGATAAAGTCGTCCATAAAGAAATACATACACAGTGAGCACAGTAATCTGTCAGAAGAAATGCAGCAAGGTTAGAATGTTATAAGAGAAGCTCAAAAACCACTGCTACACAATTCATCTTGCACGCACCAAAGTACTGAAATAGAAACCAATGGTTGTGAAATAGCATGATAGCATTCGAAAGAAGTCAAAGCGATGCCCCAGTCTATACAAATCCCGACTCAATGTTTGTTCTCCATTTCCATTGGCAATTTTTGCCTCAAATAGAGATATTTGGTTAAGGCCAACATCTCTTCCTTTACCAACTTGTATGTACTCATGATGAGTTACATTGCCCTCACGAAGTGTAGAATTGAACCCTACAATGTAGCAATGTCAAGCAATTATTATCCATAGCAAATAGTAAAAAATAGTTATAAACATGTTGAGAACAATGAGATCTATGATCATACCAGCAAATATGTCCTCACTCAGGTTGATAATCTTGGAGGCTTTGCTCACTCCACCTCGTGTAAGGTGAAACAATCTATCAAATACATCAGGATGGCCATAGTGAAACCGGACCCTATACGGAAACAAGAAGGAAGCAAGAGACAAGACAATCAGTTGCCTGAGACAAGATAAATTAATAGAACTATTAAAGAGCAAAATATACCCAGAAACACTACACGACATGCATACTAAACTAGTTTCATCTGTGCAGAAGCTCGGTCATTGTACAAGTGACATCTCAAGAATCAATAGAACTGAAAATTACTGCAATAAAAAGTCTATTGCCTGGGCAAGCAAATTTTTGGCAGAAGATATGAGGGTGATGCAAGCAAGAGAACTTACTTGAGAGGGTTAGCTAGCAGTCTCTGTCCAATAGTAACGAAACTTGTCTCTTGATTAGACATAAACCAAGCAAGAGAAGACACACTGCATCATGTAGTAAAAGATAAATGAGTCATGTATGGAAGAATACAGGCACATGCCAAGACAAGCTAATTATGGCAGAATCGGCTACCTTCCAGTGAATATATGTTCCCTCAGGCCGAGAATTGATGGGTGTCTCAGATCATGCCTTTTAAGAAATTCTTGAAGCAAGTTTCTCATTTTAAAAGCTTCTTCCATGTAGTTATCCTAGTTGGATAATCATGTCAGGCCTCAAAATTGAGAAAATCAAAGCCAAATTGGCAAAACCAAATATACCTGATTCATATCTATAGTTTGCAAGCCTTCTCCACGTGTGAAAATGATGGCATGATTCTGGTTTTCAGGCTTTCCTTCACCCAGGATAGCAGGGCCAGGAAGTTTTATACGGTAGATTATCTACAGACAAAAATTCATCAAATTAGTGTTTATTAGAAAACCAATCATAAAATGTATAGTTGTCTGTCTGCTGAAGAAGTCATGGCTATACAAGAGACTAAAATAAAAGCTTTTGTTTTTTTCATTCATTCATAATCCATATAATATTAAATATCAACTATAGCAGAATATACTAAGTACGTTCTGACTGCGCGAGGAGTGCAAAGAGTCGGAAGAGATTTCCTCTCTTGTATTTCTTCAATTATAAGCTCAATCAGAATCTACAATTTCCCTCGTTCTCTATCAAAATAGTGAAAAGAAAATGAGAAGGATTGAAGTTATTTATATGGCTAGCATCTAGGTTGCATGCTCTCCCCTCCCTAAAACCTTGTTCTTTTATCTCTCTCCGGCTGGAATTTATTGGATGTACACTGTCCTCCTGATCATATTATGAAGAAACTTCCGTGTAATAATTCTCAAAGTAGCTATCAACTAATTTCATCTGTTGAGTTGTAAATAATCTCAAGCACCTGATCAAGATTCTGGCCTGGCTCTGAAGACTTTGACTTTGGCAGAGCAGCCTTCACTAAAGTGGAGTAGTACACCTTGTCATTAATTTTCTTGGTTCTGTCTTTACTAGGTTCTTCAACTTCATCTATATATGCAACTCGAAGAGATGGATACCTGTTCAGAGAAATGATATATTAAAAAATGTATTAGGAGAGCCTCTAAACCTCAATAAACTCGTACGTTGTCATAAGTTTTAATATATCTTGCGCTCGAGGATCTCCGGATCGTTTCTGAATGCCATATGATTGGCATGAGACAACATATGTAAATTTCATATCAGCCACGGCTTGACATTGTGTCCACAACGACCTCTCTCCCTTAATCTGATCGTCATTCGTCTCAATGGCCTTGTAGCCTTCCATTAAATCTGTACAAATGTATATATAGATACTTACACTGTCAACTGTTTAAATTTACAGAAATGAGAGTTGAAGATAATAATACCATCATCCTTGGCCATATCAAGGAATGCCTGAAGTTCCAGAGCTCTGCGGTAGTACATCATTCCTCTAACTGTCAGTTTAGGAAATGCATGAGTATCCAAAATTCATATTAAAAGTAAATCTAAATGAATATCAATTATGTGGTACAGCAGCATGGCTATCTAGTATCAATAAATCCAGCAACAACAGAAATAATGTTAAAAGAAATGTTGGATATGGAAAACAAATAGATGTAATAAGTTGGTGAATCAATTAACAGATACTTAGACCTTCATGCATTATCCCATGTTATTTATGATGTTAAATAAGTTATTTAATTGGGCCATCATAGATCACTTATCGGAACTGAACGAATCAACGACAGTTGTTCTTAGCTTGAGGTACTTCGTGACCAATTGCTTATAGTTGTTAAAATGACTCAAAGAACGCTGAACACAACTGACAAAAAAAAAGGAGGGGGAAATGCAAGTTCCTTCTGTTTAGGCTTATAGTTTAATTCGTGTTGGCATCCTATATGTATGTCTTTCTGGTATCATGGGTAACACTGTAAATATGATCTTCTACCTTAATCATATAGTGATTTTTGGTTCTACCAAAAACAGCAGCTATCAGTAATCCAAGGACCACTTAGATGCTGTTCACATGATAATTTTTCACCTGGTAAGAATGATCAAAGGAACGTAGAAATCTTAACTAATGGAGACTGGACACGGTCTACTGACAAGCACTCCACTTTGGAAATTCAGTGCATGGGGTAATTTTGTCACATTGCAAAGTAAGAAGCACTAGTAGGGAAAGTAGTGCCGAAGCTGAGTTTAGTGCAATGGGGAATGGAATTAGTAAATTGATATGCCTAAGGAAATATTGGTTGATCATGAATATCATTTGATGCACCTATGATGATGCTACATTGGGACAATAAGACAGCCATTAGCATTGCTATAACCCTATGCAGCATGATTGAACTATACATGTGGAAATAGACCGTTGCTGGGGACATGTGCATGCCATTTGTACCAACCAATCAGCAAAATGCCAACATTTTGATAAAGGGACTATTCAAATCACACTTTTCATACCTTAATTAGCAAGTTCAATCTCCACGACTTGTACAACACAACTTGAGGGGGAAGTTGAGGTTTGTCGCATATACGCTTATAGTTTAGTTTGTGTGGGCGTCTTATGAATTAGGCTTTTTACATCCTTTGTTACTCGTAGAAAATGAAGGTATATCTCTTACAAGAACAACCATTGACCAATTATGTATATATATTGGTCTTTTACACTGAATGAATATACAAAAATCTGTATCGACCTAAAACTAAATGAGGAAGCTACAAAGTAAAAAAGCGCACCCAGAAATTTATTTTTACATACCAGTTCTGGTCAACGTTTGGCCCCTATATGAAGCCCAAAGTCGTAACTGCTCTTCTAATTCATCAGAGCCCCTTAGTTCTTCTTCATAACAGTCAACACGTTCAAGAAAATTGTTCCATTCATCTGCAAGATCTTAGTGTAAGGTTGGCTTACAAGGAAAATGTGAACCTTATAGCATTCTGAAGCACAAACCTGGGAAAATTTTCTGCAAGTAAAAGAGAATGGAAACACCATCTTCATTTGGAACTTCCAGTTCTGGCAATGAGAAAAGAACCTCCTCCGAGTAATATGGAGTCAAAACACTATATGTTGGGAAAGCTTTAGTTATTTTCACACACAAAAACAGAACTGGAAAGCCTAACTGGTGATTTTAGACTGACAAATCACCTATTAGCAAACATAACAAGCAGTTGAGTAACTAATACAGATTGAGATCATTAAAATTTGTCTACTAGGTCACGTCAGAGATAAATATTGATATGGCTCATGAGCCACTGGAAAACAAAAAGAGTAACTATTTGACAAAGTATATAAGGTCATAAACCTAGCAAAGAGATCACACACATTGAAAATTATAGGTTAACAACTTGCCTTCTAACATAATACAAGTGTTTATAAAGCAGGACTGGACTTTGAGCTCTGTGATTTTTTTAATTGCATAGTGGCAATCTAAAACTAAACTTAACTGAAAAAACCTTATCCAAGAAAAGCCACAATATTGTCAAATTTAAAAAGGACTCGTATAGATATATATCCAAGTTTTACGGAATAAGAGGATAACTGAAGTGCTGTAGATGATACATGATTTTCTAACCACATATAAATGAAGCAAAAGGCAAACCCATAAATAAACTCACGAGAATGATAACATATTGCGGACTTTAGGAGCTGAAGGCATGTCCATGAACAAGGAATTAGAGAAAAAGGAAATGCGTCTTCTAGCTTCCAAGTTTGATGGTACATCCATTGCAGATTCTTTGACCGTCAGCAATAAGTACAGCCTCTTGATCTAAAAGGTGAAATGAAAATGTCAATCAAGTACATAATATTAATAAGTTTACCAGAATATGCAATTGAATTCTATATACCTTCTCTTTCCAAGCTTCAGATTCAGGAGCTGGAAATTTAATGGCACCAGCAGATGCAAATAACTGATATTGTTGATCAAGAGGGACCATTCCTTCATGTCCAGATCCACCATGAATCGAATCTAACAAGCTAAACATAAAGGCAAATAAGAACATTTCATCCAGGCCTCAAATTTTGATACATGCATTTTGAATAAGCATTACTTAGATATGTGATCTTCCATCATTATATCTCGGGTCACAACTTCAAGCATGTCTTGGAAAAGGATTACAATTTGATCCCTATCCTCCTGCTTATTTTCCAGCTGCAAACGACAAAATAACATCAAGATTGCACACCACACGTAACGAAGTAAACAAGTTAGTTTAAGAAGAGAACAGCGGAAATTCCTACCAAGTATTTGACAAGCTTAACAAAAAGGTCATATAGAGTAGGAAGAGCATTCAGCTTGTATTCAGTTAACAGTTTATCGTCCTCAATATGCTTGTCAACTTCAGAAAATATATATTCAATGACCCTGAAAAATAAAAACAAGTTGAATAAACAGAGGGATGTAAATGATTGGGAGGTAAAACTGCAAATCTGCAAATACTTACTCTTTCTCGCGATTGCCACGAACTAGAAACATAACAATGTTTCGAAATGAAGCATAGCACTCGCAGACAGAAGAATACATGTAATCATCAGACTTAATCCTCTTTTTCAGTTCGCTATCCTTTCCGTTACTGTCTTTGGCCATATCAACTGCTATTGGGATCTATCAATTTCCATTCAAACCAGTTTTCATAAGAAAAATGATTTCTGAGTGCCAACTCAGTACTTCAATTAATCAGTGAAGGATATCAAACCAAAATTTATGTCTAATTCTCATATCAAACGCTGTATGTCTACATTCTAAACCCAAATACCAGTCTTGAAAATAACTTCCAGACGCCATAAAAAAGATTTCACACCTAAATATGAAAGCCTACTAGTGCTGAATAAGAACTGGATGAAGATTTATTTGATTAATTACACACTATACATGGGATATCATATCATATATTAAGCTATTAACCTTATTACATTGACGTGTAAGCTTTTTAACGTCTTCAGCATATGCACAATGCACCTATGTAGAATGATGATATAATTTTCATGATAAAAGAGCAAGGGAACTGTTACAATCCCTTTCAGGCAATTCATTCTTGTTAGGGGCAAATGTCAAAACCATGTCATGTGCTTTTATCCTTTGCCTCTCTTCATTTCTTAAATTTTTTAATTTATAACAACAAAAAAGTGACTTCATAAAAGCTTATAATTTCCCTAGTGAGGATGCTCTTCACTTTATCGATTTATATTAGACACCACGTGGAAAAAGTTTGCCCCATTTGCCATGGTATGTTCTTGTTATAATGGAGCTAAAAACATGGAGAGGAGAAAGACTTTGATGATTTATCAGGGACCCCAGAAGGATGATAATATCAGCCACAACTCCAAGCTGGATTGGAAAGATCTTATATAAAAGGAAACAAAGGGTCAAAAGGAAAACCTTGCTAGCAAGCAAAAACGGAGGCCATTGCATCAGCTCCAGATCACGATCAGCCCAGTATGGAACAAGTAACAGATCCATTTCCCTATCATAAGCAAGTTGAGCAATGCTCTATAAGTATATATATATATATATATATATATTAAATGAATCAACAATATGACCATTTTCACACTGCTCAAACTGAGCTCACCTGTTACTTATGAGATCCTCCTCTCTAAAACTTGTTATTATTTTGTTCCACAGCTGAGCAAACCGTGCAGCTTCTTTTTCCTTACTCGAAGGAATCTGATAGGGCGATATTCAGGCAGGTAAAAATCAACTAATGTCATACTCGTGCATTTATTTTTTTAGATAAATGAAAATGGAACTGAAAAATGTTCTACCACTTCAAACTTGCGGGAAAATGTGGCCTTCAGTCCTTTCTTTTTTGTCAGCTCAGATTTCTCCTCTGGGATTAAACAAGCATTAAAAGCACCAGGTAACGACTGAAACCGGGATCTAAGCATTCCTAATGTTCGAATCTGCAGCCACAAAAAGTAGATAAATAAATTAAAATACCAATGGTAAACCGCAAAACCATTAATTTTGTGGGGAACCAAAAAACTCAGTGGTTAACACACTTCTAAACATATTGATCAGTTCCTTCAACAAGTGAAACTTCTTATAGTTGACAAAATTTCATTATTATTCTTTCCGTATTCTACTGAATGAGCAAAGCTAAAATATTCATGTTGAAACATCTAACAATGCCACAAGACACTATATACACAGATCTGGTACAGATCGAGGCTGATCATAATTTATATAAATGTTAAATATCACCAAGTGGAAGTTTTCTCACCTCTCCAAGGCGACGAAATGCACCATATATACCTCCAAAAAGTGTTGAGAATATTGCATACCATATCTGGCTATCCATGAAATAAACCTGGAAAGAAAGTATACATGAATCTCCAAGTATACTAAGAAAGAGGTGATGCTGTCATAGCATCATAAGGCAAAACACAGTATTAGAATCAATTAATGGTCCGTACAAGAATAACTGGGGCCCAAAGTGCAATTACGACACCAATGTTCTTCCTTGCTGCAAAAATCCCATGGATTTCATAATTAGTACAAATATGAGAGCAATTATTTCATTCCAACAGTATCTTGTACATATTTTTGTATGTGCTTGAGAATATCGTGGCTCCAGATCATAGTCCTGTTTATTACCTTGGGGAAAAAATTCATGCCATTGATAAGTTGATATATGAACTTCCATGATAGCATTGGTTGGATTCACCAGAGGCTTTATCTGAAATCATAAGATTGTCCACCAATAAACTAGTTGCATCAAGTAAACTGATTTATACAAATATAATAATTAGAGCTTGTTTAGTTTAACGAAAAAATAGAGACCTTAATATTTTAAAATACATCCAATAGGTAATGTTGGCATAATCAGATATGCTTAGAGCTCTAACTCAAAATCTAAGCATTAATACTATGATCCTTTTGGCACAGAATAGGAAAGAAACTAAGTAGTCAGTTGCAGACCTTGGTGCGTGGAATAAATAAAACACAAAGAAACCGGAAAGACAGGTACCTCAACATAGAAACTGAAAGCTAATTTTGTTATGATAAGAAGCACCCAGAACAAAGTGTACCTGACAAGTACAAAAGACAACAATTAAATATCACATTAAATAATGACATGCAAAACAAACAGATTGTTTAACGCCTTACTTGAAGAGAGAGAATGTGCTTTCATGCATTCCCCTTCCAACATAAAGTCGAGGCTGTAAATATATTGAAACAGGAAATTACCATTTGAATTTAACTAACCACACGAGGGATACGGAAAAGAAAATATAAATAAATTTGATATATTGCATACCTGTGACCACCACATCGTTAGCATCACAATCTTGTAATTGGAACTTTCCAGGAAACGGCGAATGAAGGGGAAAAGGAATAGCATGATAGAAAGCATATTTGGTGACAAGTAGATAACAACAGCCAAGATAAATAAAGAATGAGAACTTGAGCTATTGCCGAACCAACTTTTGATAGTTTGGGCAAATCCAGGTGGATTTTCCCATGTATAAGCATAAGTAACCGGGAGAATAACCACCCATGCAGCAGCAGACACAACCTTTAGAATGTAACGAAGCTTGACATGGAAAGACATGCTCCTTCTAGCTTTAAAACTCAGAATTACATCGAGGATGGCTGCAATAACCATTCATTGGATATCAAAGGGATGACAAAAGATTTATTGTATATGAAAATGTATCACTACAAAATCCATAGCATAACGAACGTACATGGCCAAAACTTTGATTAAACCCTGGTAAGAAAACTCAATTTTTCTTTCACTGAAGTATCTGATCCTATTATCATAACTATATGTTGAATGTAATTATCTAAAAGTTAGGAGTTAATTCATCAAGTTAGCGCCAAGGTCAGCCTCGGTTATCACCACCCGACTAACACTTGGAAATTCAGAGGTCATTCTACTCACTCCTGACTCCTCTATCCATACCAGTTAAGTTCCTATGATTTGGCAAGTCCTGCCAATCTCATAGGAAAACATCCATTTGGATGAAAATGTCTACCAAAGGCAATGAAGTTAGGACACAGAGCACGAAAGATAACTTGTCCACCACTTTGATCCGGATTCAATGTCCCTTGATAACACAAGGATGGATAAATATGATACTAATGAGTATTTGGTTCCTACTCTAGATGATTTTGACAAGCTTTCAGTATAAAGTAAGGGGGTTTGAAAGTGCATTATTCGCCTCATAGGAAAAAGTCCATTTGGATGCAAATGGATATATGACAGCTTATATCAAACCTATTAAGTATATCTCTTTGGAAAATAATGTCCATCCCCACAGGGAACGTTCATTCGGATGCAAGTGGATCTTTACACCTAAACATAAATTTTAGAATGTATATATTGTATAGTTTATTAGGTTTACTGCTTTCTTCTCTCCAAGTGTAGCTACTACTCTTGTGTAGATATACATGTACTCTTTTTGTTCACTCATGCACTGGATATTCCCAAAGAATGTCTATACATCTATTAATATATTAAAACAGAGCTTTAATAACTACTTTTTCCGTCCATAATTCAGTGTTAATTATACAAAATAGCTAAACAAGATTGTAAAAGGCATATAATAGCCACCAACATAAAAATATTTAAATGAGGTCCATTACATTTCAATTTGGAGTCAAAATACACATCCTTTCAGTTTGTTTTCAATGTTCCTCAAATTGAATCCTAGTTGGCTGCCGAAAATGCAAAAATGCCAGCATGGCTAAACCAATTGACCAACAAAAATGTCAATTTGTTTATAATTTGTATGGCCATGCTGAGACTTTTGGTTGTGAGCTTGAATTCAATTTGACGGACATTGAGAACAAATTAAAAAGTTGTGTACTTTTATGTCAAATTGAGATACCATGATATAAATCAAGATTTAGAAAAGTTGTGTGCTTTAACTACAAATTAAGAGATCATGATAAAAACTGGAAAATTATTTTGATGTCATCATATCATAACTATATACTAGGCTTGCTAAGGAGACTAGTATGTTGGGAGCCTATTCAACTCCTACTTGGATTGAAAAGAGATGACACATCGATGGACTAAGGAAGATACCAAAGACTTGTTGGTAGATTAATATCCACATGTCATGCATGGCTAGATAGGCTTATTCTTATGGATGAAATCTGGGCGGATATTATCCGCCCGATCCGAAACCGTATCCGATCGAGATCTAATTTGGGATGAAAAATTAGTATCCGGTCAAATTCGGATTCGAATCCGAAAATTTGAATTTGTATCCGGGATCCAATTCGGATTACATAATATCCGCCCGTATCCGAAATTTCCCGTATTTTGTCGGATATTATCCGCATAACAAATCCGGATATCTGAATTTTTAAAATATTTATTATTTATATTATATATATGTGTAACAATCTGATTTTTTAATTTAGTTGCTAAATGTTATTTTAAAATTTAATTATGAATATGTGGAATTATATATATATATATATATATATATATATATATATATCACTACAAGAATTTGAACCTTTACCTTCACTATAATAATGTGTGAGCATATTGTCACACATAATATTAATATGTGTAGGTAAATGAATTAGACAATTTAAAGCTTTTTGTTACATTTAATATGTGTGGTTAAAATATTTTAGCAACTTTTATTTTTTGACATTAAATTATTTATTAAATAATTTTTATAATCTTATTTTTAAATTTGATTTGCTTATGTGGCAAATTAATAGAATTTTTTACCCACACATAATTAATCACACATATCATGTGTAGATAATTAGTCACACATATGAATAAAAAATGTGTAGATAATATAATTATACATTTTTCATCAATTTGTCACATTTGATATGCGTGACAAAAAAATCTTTAGAAAAATTTTATTTTTAACCACAAATTATTAATTTCTCTCAATTTTAATAATTATATTTTTAATTTTCATTTTTAACCACATTATTAATTTCTCTCAATTATTAAACGTTTATTATTTGCAACAATATTTATTTTTTAACCACAAATTTATCAATCTCAATTCAGATTGTTTTATTAAGATTCATTATTTTTAAATATTATTTTTTTATTATAGACATATGATTAAACAAAAAGATTATTCGTTCAATCAACAAATGTTATGATTGAGATTAATTTTATAATAATTAATTAAGATTAATACAAATTCGTCTAAGTGCATAACAGCATATATGATTAAACAAAAAGATTATTCTCCCCACCTTTTATACGCAACCGTCTAAATTTTCGTTATTGTTAGTTTTTTTTAATATATAATATATATTATTAATGTCCTATGAACTACAAGCGACATTCCAACTGCTCAAGGTTTCAACCACTGTGCTGAATGGAGGAAACTTCCTCTTGGAAGTAATACTGAGGCAAGTGAATCTCAAGCCGAAGAGAAAAACATAGATTCAACCAAGTGACACTAAGCTCAACCCCTCGGCACCAACCAAATCAATCAACTCTCAAGAGGTAACAAAATCCCATTAGCATAAAGTGTACAATTATAAATCTTGTAAAACTGGTTTTGTGCTCTATACTTTGTAATCACAAATTCCTTTTTTTATTTTTATAGAATTTATTATAGCTTGAGTTGGTTTTGTTTTGTTGACGTAATCAGCTAGATTTTAATAATATGTGTAGATATTATATATATGCGTGTTATTTATTCTTATTTTTAAAAGTTGGGTCTTCACAGTGTTGGCCGCCATTAATGGAAGAAGAGTCACCGTTGCTGATCAACCTTGTCGCCGACGAGGTGCCTGATGCCTCCTACAAATTGTATGTTGCATATATTTTGCACCTTCGCCAGTTAGTAAATATGTTTTATTTAGATTTGATAATGACTAATTTTATGTATATGGTTTCTTATGCAGGGAAGGTCCAAGTGTGGTTGCATCGTTCATAGTAGAAAATGCTACTGATGTTGGTGCGTGTGATAAAGAAGTGCATGACAAACCTCAAACAAAGAGACAAAAGAAAACTACATCAGAGGTTTGGAATCCCTTTGCTAAGGTCAAGGAGATCATTGAGAGGGATGGCAAGAAGACTGAGATACTTTGGGCACAATGCAATAGATGCAAATACAAGTCTAGAGGTGAGAGTAATAATGGAACAAAGGTATTATGGAACCACTTGAAGAATAAACACAATATTATGCCGCGTCAACAACTGCTGAAAGTGGAAAAGAATGACAGTGTCACAACTGTTGAACGTTATAGGTATGATCAAGAAGCTAACTTGAGAAAATTTCATACAGCAATAATCATGCATGAGTACCCTTTCAATATAGTTGAGCATGAATACTTTGTTGAGTTCATCAAGTCTTTGCGTCCAAATTTTCCAATGAAGAGCAGCATCACTGTTAGGAAAGAACTAATGGAAATCTTTACTCAAGAAAAGGAAAAGCTCTATGAGTATTTCAAAACCGTGAAATCTCGCTTTAGCACAACTATGGACATGTGGACATCGAATCAAAACAAAGGCTATATGTGTGTCACTGTACATTGGATTGATGAAGATTGGTGCATTCAAAAGAGAATTATCAAGATCATGCATGTAGGAGGACGACATACAGGTGCTAAGTTGTCAGAAGCATTTGTTGCTAGTGTTATGAGATGGTTTATTGAGAAGAAGTTGTTTTCTTTAACACTTGGCAACGCATCTGCAAATGACATTTGTGTTAAAGATGATAATTCTGGGCTTGGAAAAATATGCCCCCTTGTTTGTGATGGGATGTTCTTTCATGTGAGATGTGCTAATCACATACTCAATCTTGTTGCTAGAGATGGTCTTGCTGCAATTGCAAGTGCAGTGAAGAATATCCGTGCTTTTGTTGTAGCTATAAAGAGCTCTCCGTTACAGTGGGAGGAGTTTATGAAGTGTGCAACCAAATGCCGATTGGATACAAAGAAAGGTGTTGCACTAGATGTAGCTACGAGGTGAAACTCCACCTATCTCATGTTGATGGATGCTTTATATAACAAGAATGTTTTTCATAGGCTTCTTATCTTGGAGCGCCAAAGGCACCATCAAATGAAGAATGGGGTAAGGCTTTATCTCTTTGCAAATGCTTGAAGAAATTCAATGATATTACTGAGCTTTTGTCTGGCATGTTGTATCCAACCGCAAACATGTTTTATCGGAACTTTTGTGAGATTAAGCTTTTGCTGGAAGAGTGGCTTGTTAGCGATGATATCACCATTAGGACAATGGCAATGCCTATGATTGTCAAGTTTGATAAGTATTGGAAGAAGTCAAATATTGCTCTTGATGTGGCTAGTTATCTTGATCCTAGATTCAAGAAAAGGATTATAGAATTTTTTATGAGGAAGTTTCATGGTAAGCTCGAATATCAAGCTCAAACGGAAAAGATAATGAAGATTGTGAAACAACTATATCAACAATATGCTTGTGATGCATTGGATGCCACAAAGAGTTCTGCTATAATTGGTAGTCATGGTGAAACTTGTGAAGCAAGTTCTTTGTTTATGGAAAAAGACAACGATGAACTTGATAATTATTTATACCACAGTGATGGGGCTGGTGCGGCAGCAAATGACTTGGAGAAATACGCGGTAGAACCTCCCTTAATGGTGCCTAAATCTGAAAATTTTGATATTTTACCCTGGTGGAAGGGTCGTCTACAGGAACACCCTATTCTCTCACAACTTGCTAGGGATGTGTTAGCCATGCAAGTGTCAATTGTTGCTTCTAAGTCTGCATTCAGTGTCGGTGGTCGTGTTATAGATCCATTTCGTAGTCGTTTGGATCCGAATATGGTAGAAGCACTAGTTTGTTCTAAGAATTGGATCGCTGCATCCAAACAAGGTTAATTTTTAACTTCTTGTCATTTTATATTATAATTATGTATGTATATTCCTCTAATACATGTTCTAAAAATTTCAGGTTTTCAAAAAAGTATTCCATCTATTATTGATGATCTTGAGATTTTGGAAGCACTTGCAACAAATATAGTGAATGAGGTTTATCTTTATTACTTTTTAAATAAATTAGTTTCCAAGTTAGTTACAAACTTGAAATACGAACTGCTTATACAAAAAAAAATGTAGGTTGAAGAAGAAATGGACAGTTATGAGGATTGACAAGGATCCGAGACTTGAGGCCTCCATTTTATTTTCAATAACTATGTTATTTTATTTGTTAGCACTTCATGTCAAAATTTATATGATACACTTATGGTATTTAAACTTTGCAAACTACTTTTTGCCGATTTTGAATTCTCAAATTATATTTCAAGATGCATATTTCATTATTGGTTGATACTTTGCGTTTAATTATTTAATTTATTTTGTACTTTCTTGATCCTAAAAATTGTATTTTTTTTAATTGATACAATTCTTATAATTTGTATTAGTTCTTCTATAAAATATTGTGTCAACAGTTTTTGCATGAAATATATTATACGATTATATTTATTCGAATCCGACCCGGATCCGTACCATATCCGTCTTGTATCTGTATCCCGAATAATCCGAATTCGTATCCGAATCCGAGAAAAAAATATGAGTTAGGATACGGGACAAGCACTATCCGCCCGTATCCGATCTGTTTTCACTTATGCTTTTAGTTTTGTAAGTCAATTCATGCATAGTCCCACGGAAGAGCCTAGGTTAGATAGGGATATAGTTATTTATGTATAACCCCTGAATTGGTCACCTTCTTAGTGAGCTTGGCATGAGTAGTTCCACATGAATCAATATGATGTGCAATAATCAAGTGGCAGCCAGCATTGCCAAGGACCAATTACCATTTACCAGTACGCCGTGACCATACCAAACATGTAGAGATTGATAGGCACTTTATCTCTAAGAAGATTGATAATGTTATTATTCTACTTAATACATCACTCATGCCATCAGATAGCAGAGGTCCTTATAAAAGCTCTACCTCATCCCGAGTTTGAAAATTTGAGAAGCAAGCTTGGTCTGTATAATCATTTATAGTAATTTTCAAGCTAGGGTATATTTTACTACCAAGCAGGTTTTAGAGCCATATTTTCATTATCGCCAGCACCTTTTAGTTTTAATAGGAAATAAAAGATTATATACATCAACTGATGTATCATTCAAATTTATATAGCAAACCCTTTCATAAAGAGAGAAAATCATAATTATATACTACAGTAGAAAGAGAACATACAAACATACCTTGTCCTAGCTTCAATATTGCTGCAGTTATAAAAATGCTTAGTGCTTTCTTGAAAACTTTGGCATCAAAAACTGAAGTTGGTTGACCACCATTCCAAGCAATAATGATCATAGCCTTGGCATATAAAAGTGGTTCACAATGTCAGCATCAGAGAACAAATGAAACTAAGAACGGAATCCACCAAAAAAGTGAGAAACAGGAAGATGCAGACCTGCAAGCATAATATGAAGAAACTCCACATTCTGTCGAAGCTTCTAAAGATATGCCAATAAGACCTTATCTCCACAAAATCAACTTTTCCCACCCATCGATCTCTTGTAGACTTGTTTTCCTAGTTAGGAGAAATTTTATTTTTTATTCAGTTGCACTACCGATACATTATAGGGAGAATGTGCTTCAGAACAGAAAAGAGGCTACATAAATGTGCAAAACTCACCCCATATATATGTATACCAAACTAATCAAGTGCTAATTGATACTGAAGAGTTCAAAAAGATGGTCACTTCATAAATTAAACTGGAGACTAGTGGAGTCAAACTTAGAAAAACATAGGCACATAAACTAGGGTAAGATAAGAATAGCAATTTCATTGTTTTACTTAAATAGCCACATAAAGCCAATTTAAAGTGCATGGTATTCAACACTGGCCCATATACTTAAGCCAACATTCGCAAAGCCAAAATCTTCATGACATGGATGGGGTAAGATAAAAATGGCAATTTCATTTTTTACCCCATTCTTTTCATCCCGAAGTTGATCCACAGGATTACAAAAAAAATCAGCATCAGCACGCATAGGCCATCCCAAGCGGAAACAATCCACGGTCCTAAATTTTCAAAAAGAAAAAATAAGAAAACTTTTGAAAGGCTAGCCAATTCAGCATATTAACAAATCACACATTACCAAAAGTATTCGTTAAGATCATCATAATTTCTCCACTGTGAATGTTTTGATTTTGCTATTTTGCTTCTGGAAGCTTCCTGGAAAACAGAAAGATTAAATTGAATTGGAAAAAGAAGAAAAATAACATTATACATGATGAAACAAAATGGTAGAATAATCAAAAAAACATTCAGTTTGAGATTCACCCGAGCAATGACTTGATAAATTGGAGTGACAATTTTTCGGAGGAAAGCCTCTTCCTCTCCTCCATAAGCTGGTTTAACATTTTCACCAGTCATTGGACTAACATTTCCAGCAAGCATCCCATAAAGCTCAAAAGCCATCTGCACACATACAGCTTAAAATGAGTTCTAGTATCCAGTTCAGAATATAATTTATTTCGTATTAAGATTTACATGTTTAGTATGAGGCAGAACATATGGTTCCGATTACAATAAAGTGAGACAAATAGGAGCAGATGTATGAACAGTGAAAAAATTATTATTCAAACCAAAAAATTGAACAACCTACGAATAGCTCTGAAGAAGACAAATGAGAAAATAAAATATGATAAAATTTCGAAAGAGGAGAGAGTGTAATAACTAGAATGAAAAATAACAAGAATAGTATATAAGCATTACACATGCTGAACAAAAATTGTAATTTCATGGAAAATGTTTTGATAAAATGTAAATATTACTCGGTCAAACTGACAAAATAAAAGAATTCCATGTTCAATCTTTTATACCAGATAATATGTTGTTATCTCTGACTGAAACTAAGAGAGGAAAAATATGAACCTAGAGATCCATAGCAGAAATGATACAACACTTCATGTATGCAATTCTTTTAGCAGTTTATTTACATCTCCAAATTTGCATTACAAAAATACTCCAGTAGTTGCATAAGATAGTGGAGAATAACGCAAACTCAAAAAAATATTTATACTAGATTTAATTTAGTCCATTGGATGTAAAGGAAATCAGCTTCTCCAAAAGCATACATGATGATATATGTAGCAGAGGCATTCTGGCATGAATCTCAAATTAGCAGCTTCTCCCCATATTAGAAGATAGAGCCCCATGTATAACAATTTACGTTGTTGCACCTCCTGCTGTATTGTGGGTAACCTGCAATTAGAACAAGTGAAATAAACAGCAAACTACTTAAATCTGTTTGAATTGTCATTTTACAGAACTACTCAATAACTTAGTTCACATCTAATTTAGACTCCATTATCAGATATTCATAAGAAAACCACACTATAGGCCCAAATTCTCATTATGTTCGGAAATCAAGAACACAAAAATTGATAATATTTAGTCTAAATGAATCCACAATCAGAAAATTTTGATAGAAAGAGTTGCATTGCATGGATAGCGGTCTTTTGAATTGCATTCTTACCAGAGACTACTTTTGCGATCCAAATACTTGCACCACTTCTTGTAGTTCTTGAAAAGCTTCTTCATCACTTCGTCTAGAGCACAGTCATCCAACTGAATTCCAACAAAAATCATTTAAAAAGTTTCCTTTGCAAATATAACATGAGATGAAGCTGGTTCAATCAATTAAGCTTTCTATCAAACTCTTAAGACAACTAAATCACGCATTCCAAAACTTCAAGAAGATGAGGTAGGACAAGCTTTTGCTCTTGTAAAACATTTGATTTAAGCTATAACAAATGTAAATGATCCAGAAAGCTTATCAATGGAAAACACATATAGCTAAGATGTTAAACCTTGGGTTGTTGATCTGGCTTAGGAAACTGCCGTATATGAACATTTGCAAGTAGCAAAATTAAATGCTCCCTTTGATTAGCCACACTATCTTTCTGCAAATCAATGAGCAGTCAATAGCAACAGGATTCAGTTATCAATCTGAAAAGATATCACCAGAAACTAGATGTATATGACTAAATATCACTCTGTGTGACGCCCGATGCATAAGAATAAGTTTCATCTTTATGTAAATAGGGGTAGATCAAAGATGTTAGCAGAATTCACTCTGCTTCACCTGGAAACCAAACATAGCTTGAAGCCAATCGAGGATATCCTCATCCTTTTTCTTCTTGTAATCCTTTGGCCAAGGCAGACCTCTGGTATTCCGAAGTGCAAGTACAGCAGCTTGGATCTGTTGAGTATTATGTCAGATAATATCATAAAGGTGGAATGATGAAGCTGGAATAAGTAAAAAAAAAAAGCAAAAAAAAGACAGATAAACTTAAATATATACCTCTGGATATTTCATAATTGCCTGATTTGCACTGTCAGGATCTAGAGGTAGAATGTTATAAGGGACATAAATTTCTGTCTTCTCCGCAACTTTATCATGAGTTTCCAATATCTATATAAAAGGTTAGCATAATCAGATTCCATCAAAAAGAAATATTTCAATGTGCATAACTTTGCTCATGGTGATTCGTGAAATCAAGAATATGAGGCCAAATGAATTGAAAGAATATTCATTTACCTCACGATCAACTTCCACAGATTGTGTCTGATTAACTGCTTTCAAAACTTCAAACAAAACATTAGCCGTTTGGTATGCTTTTGTCAGCTGAGCACTGAACATATTCAAAAAGTTAATAGGTAGACAGACAGAGAAAAACTTTAAGGAGTATTTGCACCAGCAAAGATGTATAGGTCAAAGACACTGATAACTTTACCGATCAGCTTTATCAGCAGCATTTTGCAAAGCTTGAATGTACTTTTTGTAATAATGCTGATAAAAGCTCTGCATTTCACGTGCATCACTTTTTTTCACTCTTCCCATCAAAGTTGGATCATTTTCCTGAACAAGAAGAAGCATATACAAACAAGACATATTGAAATATAATCTGCAATTCAAGAATGTAATACATGACACATGATAAGAATGAAAATAAATTAATCAAGAATTTGAAGAAATTCAAACAACAAAACTCAGAAAAAAAAGTGTTCTACATATCTGTTTGTGGGCTACAAACATACAGAGAAAGAAAAATCTCCATCGGGCAACAGGAAAGCCACACTCAGTGCAACTGCCCCAAAATGATACAAGTATAAGTGGCACGTGATGAGTGACACTTAACAAGTTCTCAAGTTCGTAAATAAATCAGTTTCACATAAGAAAGATGGAAGAGAGCCTCAACAAAGGTAAGATACTTAATACAACAAGATGTTGCTAGAACTTGCAGCTAGAGAAAATTAATAGCTTAAGGCATTGTTGTTGTTGCTCAATTTGAAAGCACATATTATAAGTTTGAAAAAGTTTATAATGCACCACCAACAGTTCATTCAAAGCATAAATAGAAGTTGTTCTCAAACTTACCCTTTCTAGGCGTTGCAAAAGAGCAGTTTTAAATTGACGAACACCACGTCCGCTCGAAGTGGGATCCAACCTATGAGCTTTCTCAAAAGCATAAAACCTACCTACATTATTGAAGAATTGAAGCTTATGTAAATAAGAACTGATATATTAAAAAAACATACTATACTTCTAAGTAGTATAGGTGTAACAGCAAAAGAAAGTAAAATGAGAAAAGGATAACTAAGGATCCAGCACACACTGAGTACATGGACATGTACAACAACATGGCCCATCCACATGCAAATATATGTATGAAATGCATATCTCCAAGCTTACAAAGGTATGCAACACGAGGATTGCTGGGCTCGACTTCATTGGCAACACGAAGAATGGGGGCAATTTCCACTAAAGATGACGGAACTACTTCACTGTCAAAAATAGACTCTCCAAGATTCCCAACCGTCTGTGTGCGTGTAATCCGCCGCTGCAGCTGTGGGTTCTGCTGAGAGGGCCCACCTCGTGATGTCATTTTTGTTCGCAAGCCCCTTCCTCAACAAAGTATCTCACTGAATAGATTCCTATATCAAAAAATAAATAAATAAATCCTTTCCACTAATAATTTAATTTCTTGAACATTTGAACATTCCAATATGAAAGTACATAAAATCTCTTTGGCAAGGTATTCTAACCAATATCCTCTTGGAAACTATCAAAACCAAGAAAAAGACATATATGCACCCAAAAAAATTGCTTTCAAATCCTTTATTGAACCCCCTGAACATTCTAAATTCCACAAGAAAGTACACAGGAAAGCTACAAGGAAGGACAATGCGATCAATAACCTCATTAAAACAATCTCGAAATAACATGGAATAGCTTATATGCACATTACCAGTAATGCGCTTGTTGTTAGAAATAAAAAAGGAATAACAGAGCACATCTACATCCTCAGCGACCCAAATATTAACCTTTTAGAAAAAGTCGTGAATGTTATCCGATGGCAACAGACAAAAGGGGAGAAAGGATATCTTCTTCTGAGACAATGCGCAATATTGCATTCTTACTTGGAATGAACTCAACTCATTTCCAGAATCCATGAGGCCGATTAGGACATTGAGCACTCTTAAATCTAATAGTGCAACAAACGATGAAGAAGAAAGCCAAAAAGCACAATGAGGTGTATGCAGATAATTACTCAAAGTACAGAAATCGAGCCTGCATCAAGTGATGGGCTACCATATCTCCATGTCTTCAGCAATAGTAGATAAAAATAAATAAATGCACCGGCAATGACGGTGCCTTAAGGTGAAAGAATGAGAAATAAAGTAGAGAAACAGAGGAGAAGAAAATAGGGAAGTTGGATATACCTGAGTGCGTGCATTACTTGGAGGCTTTGCTGTGGATATTCAGTTGGAAAAATGTTGGAGATAGGAATGCAGCAACCCTAAGAAATAGAGTGAAAAGGCCAGTGGGTAGAGAGCACAGCACACTGCCTTCCAGTAGCAACAAAGTAAGAGAGAGAGAGAGGGGGGGTATGGGAGAGATGAAAAAGCGATTATTTATATTTTGAAAGGAGGAAGAAAGTGAGTTTGAAAACGAAAGTTGATTAAAATTTGAGAGTACTGCGAAAGGAGTACGTGGATTGCCTGCCAGATTGGTCTCTTTTACCATGGAAATATGTACTTTTAAGATTCTTTCCACCATCTTTTTATATTATATACTCCTAATTTACGCATTTGAGTTTATACAGATTTTAATAAATAATTTGAATATATTATAAGTAAAATAAGAACTTTACACTAAATATTTACATATAAGTGAAATAAAAATCAAAATCAGTGGTTGAATATTAAATCATATTATCAATCAACTGAAAATTTCACATTATTTATAATTAAATATATAATGAATAATTAAAAAGTTAGAATCAACAATATAAATATAATTATTAAAAATAAAATTATATAAATTTTTCATGGACGGAATAATAAGTAGAAATGTGCACATTTTTCGTAAAAGAAATGAAGTATATTTTAACTCGTGTCATGCCTAGCTTCAGAGTTTATTAACCTAATTTTACTAATTTTAATCTCTAAGCTTAGCTTACTATCATACAGTTCTACAGTTGTATTACTTTGAGGCATAAATTTAAAGATAAACAAAAAAATCATTCTTTCAAGTTTCAATCGATCATCTTTTAGCCATTATTTTAGAGGATATAAATCAAAAGCAGCCTAATATCATAATTTGAAAACTTGTCATTTTTAACAAGAACATATTTTTGACGATTGTAAATGAAAATATAATAATAACATAAAAAACTTTATGAAATTGGGAGAATTCGAGTATTAATTAAAGTAATTTGCATTAATATTGGTTAACAATCGTATCAATATTTTTAAAAAAAAATCAATTTTATACTCTAGCTATTCAGACTTGTGCACGAATGCTTTTAGTGTTGGGGGACAGCACATATCCGATAATCATAATATTCATTCAAATAAATTAGTAAGTAGTAGTATTAGAATTAGATTGCGTCATATAGATATTATAAAGTAAATAAATTGATAAATAAAAGCTATGGACACAAATGTATCATTTTTGGTTATCGACAGAATTAGGAAGAATCAATTGCAAATTTTCGAAATGAGTAATTAGACTTTTAAAATTTGAAAGTTGGTTCATATTTACAAATAACCCAAAGTTGGTTATTTATTTTTGTAACAGATCCTTAAAAATAGCATCCAAGTACAATTTTTTTATTGATTTTCATTTGATTTATCGATTAAAATGTAATTTAATATTAATTTAATATTTTTTAGTAAAACTTAATAAAAAAAGTATAATAATTTGTATACTAACGTGGTATTGTCAAATCACTTGTGGGTGGTGGAGCGGAGAGTAACTAGATCAATTTAGTCAAGATATCCCGTAAAAATAGTCTTATCCCGTATGGTCGATTGACTCGATTAGTGCATATGTTTTTTGTTTTTTTTAATTTAAAAAAAAAAATTAGATTACATTAATATTAAATTACATGGTCGCGTCACGGACGACTCGAACTCGAGACCTTAGTCTTGGTCATTAACCTCACTATCACTAGACCAACACACGCACGCCCGATTTAGTGCGTATGTTGCCACTGTACCGATTAAACGTAAGAAGCCGTCCTAGTGTCGCGCGAAGAGCGCTAATCAGCCTCTGAACCTCAACACCCAGTGTTTCCAAACGTGCTATTTCCTCTCTTAAAATAATTGAGCGAGGGAGATAGAATTCAAGATATTCAATTATTTTTAAAGATTTAGTCATTTGCTACAATATTCAATTCGTCATCCAAGATAATTCCTAGTTACTAGATCTATTTATTTTCTATTTTACTAAAATAGTGATCATATTTTACTGTGATATGATACAAGAACAAGAGAGTGGGTAATGAGTTGCTTATGTACACATTTTTGTGAAGCTTGGTGGGGGAAATACAAGATCCACACTCTATGCAATCTTTATATTTTTATGTAAATAGTTTTACGTATGGAAAAGAGCATTTTTATTTATGCCATGAAGGATTACAAAACATGAATGAAAGGTCGTTGAATTAATGAATAATTATTGGGTTACTTATCTTGAGAATAATTTTTTTATACATGCAAATATATTAAATAATAATGAGTTGAAATTAGATCGATTTCATAATCTGAACAAAAGTATGTAAATTTTCAGAAATTGGAACTGCAGGTGCAATTAGATCGACATGAGTATATAACATGCATGGAGTAACATTTAATTTCATGATGCATTTGTCATCAAAATAGGTGGTGTGCTGGGCACATACCAAGATAGAGATTGCTTCGATTTACTGCATTCATTCATGATTACAACATAAGCATGCACCAACTTTAAGCAACAGTTAAATATTGGATTTGGTGTTGTTGCAGCATCAGCAAATATTGAAACATGAATGCTTATTCTTGATCATCACATGATTTAATTTCTCCATTAATCTTGGGTTAAGTCATGACTTCCCACTAAAGCTTAATTAGTACATTAATTAATGGTCTAAACACATTCTATATATCAATATATGCAGTTTCTGATTACCCACCCATCAAAACCGGCCATTCAAGTGAAGCACTCTGATTAATTTGAGTTTCCAAACACATTCTATTGGTTGTGCCAATGCACATGATCATAGTACATTTGCACGTACCTTGATCAACAAGGAACTGATCAAAGGTACTTGATGTTTGTGTGTGTATTGTATCTCAATTTTGTGACTACTCAATCCAATTTAATCGGATTCATCTATTTGAATACAGATCATAATCATATTGAAGACATCTTGGCTTTACTATCTCGAGTGACATCAGGATCTGGTGAAAATGTACAAGTGAATGATAACATTATCATTTGCATCTTAGGGCAGCTTCTCCCAGTTTCCAGTAATGTAGACGACTTATATCTTTTGGTGGACTGCAGTTTCTCTTAACACGGTTTCACCCTTCCAATGATATCATAGTACTGATGTGCTGTTGCATTGATGCTGATGCAGGCTGCAGGAATGGGATTGCTAGAAATATAAACAAGTCAAAGCTCCTAGAACTGCTTCACAGTGAACAGCTAATATTGAGAAAAAATGCAGTGTTGCTTCTGACTGAACTTATTTGCTTTAACAGGTATTTAGTTGTCTTCTTTAACAACCATAGTTACGAACCCAAATTCTTTCTAGGGTTAAGAGACTTTTGAAATAACTTAGTTTGTGGTTCGTTTAAGGGCAACGCATGTAAGAACAAGAACCGCGACAGAGATCGTTTACTGACTTGAAGGAAATAAGTGCAATGCGATTGATCATCCAGTTCGGCAAAACACGCCTAAGGATTATACCAACCCAAATTCACTATAAACATAAGATCAGAGATACAAGAAGTTCCTACTTCTACTCACTCGTCTCTCTTCTATAGAATATTCTATAGTGCCCAAAAGATACCCAAATAAACCGAAAGAGTAATATTCGATCACAAGGGGGGACTGAGGTGTTACTCTTTTTACACGAGATTACTCACAACCCATAACTAAACTGGAATAATGATATATAGATATTCTATTCACTCAATCTCACATATTCGTCTCTACAGTGCGTTGGAACTCCAAACTCCAATGTTGCCCTTTTATAGACGCCTAATCCTATCTCCAAGTTTGTAACAACGAAGTGGGGAAGGGTGGTTGATTTGTTCCACAAAATCTGAATTTTAAGCTTGACCAAATATATCTTTTATCTCGTCCATATTTTTCTCAACGGCTTCGTCATCCTCTGCATTTGCATGTAAGACAGAAATTGGAACATATCTTATATGTCGATACACAATATGTCACTTTATGTATCTCACAACTTTTATGGTCAATTATTTGATAACCTTCTAGCTATCTCTTTTACCATTTTAGCCTGTAAAACTCTTATGCTTTCATAAGATCTAGCTGCCTGTCTAGGAGTACTATTTAATATGGAAACTTGCTTTAGTTAATCTTGTTTGTTTGACATAGTCAGTCTTGACTTTCAAATGCATTTTTACAATTTTTACAACAGTGGCTTGGGTGAGCTTCTCGCTCACTTATACACGACACGAAATATTGGCTCTTTGCCTTCTCTCCTCTAATATCACCACTCAAGCAAATACCTTGAACATGGCCTAGCTTAGCTAGAAGTGGAGCAAAGGATTCTCGCTTATCTTTCTCTGCTTAATTTCAGTACCATCACAGGTCACTAGTTTTCTAGCATGTCAAGATTTGGATACATAGTGAACAAAGTTGGTTACGAAGTTATGTGTTTTCCACTCGACTGAATGTTTTGATTTGCAGAATGCCGGATATTGCTGATGAAAATCGGTGACGAGATTCATTCCTCTTTAGATGAACTGGCGGAGGTAACATGGACAGCTGCAGAGCTGTATACTATCATACACAGGCAAAGGAGGTAGAAGAAGCTATTGAAGAAAACAAAACCACGCTTCTTTCTTTCTTTCTTTCTTTCATGTATACGTTTTATGCATTTTAAGGTGTAATTGTCATTCTCTTTTAGCAATTCAATTGAGAATGATGTTTCTTGTATAGTCATATAGATAGATTGTACTATTTGAAAAATGCAGCCACTACTTAAATCTTTCTATAGGAATTGAATGTACGTATATTGCTCTTAGAACTCAACTCCATTTTTCAACATAACTTAAAAGTCTTGAAAACTTTTGCATTCCTCTGTTGCTGAAATTTTGTTCTGGTTTCCCTCCAACGTTATATACTGTTATCGGATTATAGTATCGTTGTTATAAATATTATTCTAAGTTTTTATTGATTAATGCATTGTTATTTTGACAAAAAAAACTCTCATGCAGTTAGTCAAAATAGACTAATTTTAGTAGGTCGAGAATATTGTACTATGATATAACACCACATTATTATATTACGAGTTATTAATGGTTATGGAAGTATATGGTAGAGTATTAATATAAATAATTTTGATTATTGAATTTGATAAGAAAAGAGTGGTTTTTGAAGGCCTCGAGATTTCAACTAGGTCGTGAGGGAACATTATATTATGCAAATGCAATGTAGCAGCCAAGAAGAAAGCACAAGGGTTGATATTTGGTGTAAGAAAGAAAGGTGAATCTTTTTAAGTTTTCACTTTATTTTTCCCAAAGAAGGATCTTATGTTAAATCCATTTTTATTTATTTAATAACACTTCACACCCAATTTTTACATTCTCAATCGAAGAGTAAATATTGAAATTTAATATCAACCTTGAAAAGTCTTGTGGACAATTCATTCATATCAAGTGAATATATAATAATTAGATAATATGAAAAAATATGGGGCATTATTGAAGCAATAAGGAAGAAGACAGGCATAGGAATATGGGGGCATGCAGGCATCAGCAAATTCAAAATACGGTCCACAATCAAAAGCAGCAGCAGCAGCAGTATGTCTAAATTGAGGACCACACGAATGAAATGAAAAGTAATGTAGGGTAGGCTTATTAGAGGCTACCCATTGAATTGAATTGAATTGGCCAATGCAATGCCATGACAACCAGGCAACAAACCCTAAACAAAAGTATCATCAATAAATACCATTAATATTAGTTCATTATAATTAATTATAATGTGTGCATTACTAGAATTTTCCACAGCCCATTTATGAGATAATCAAGTAACCCGAAATGACAACAATACCCCCCCCACCACCTAATTTACAATGAAACAAAACCATACGCCTTTCCATGAACCTCTTTGTCTTGCCTTGCCTTCGCCGCCTCCTGTTCCGTTCCGTTCTAACCCCACACCAGAAATGAAATGAAATCAAATCATTTAATTAACTCAAAACTAAGACGAAATCGCGTCAAACTTTGAGAAGCTTCGCCGCTCTGATGACCGGATTTTCCTTGGCGATCGCCTCTCGCCCCGCCGCCTTGTAGTCGTAGCTGCAGTCGTGTCGATCTGAGTACCTATGTTCCGAGCAGAACATCTCGCCGCATCTGCATCGGAAACCCATCAACCCGATCCGCTTTCTGCACCCCGACCCGGAACATCGGCTCACCTCTTTCTCCCTAGGTCTCTTCAGAGACCCCCGGTTCCCCAGATCGGACTTCTCCGGAGGCGCCGAGGACCCGGTTCTGGGGTCGGAGGAGGTAGGTAGATCCGGATCCGAGGTGTCCGGTAGCCTGGCGGAGGGGAGATGGGGCGGAGGTGAGGCGATCATCTGCGGCGGGCTGCATATGGGTAGGTTTTCCGGGACCTTGAGCTCGGTTTCTTCTTTGTCTCTCTTTTGGGCCATGACAGCCGTTTATCTTGGTAGAAAATTAGAGACGAGAGAGAGAGGTGTAGGGTGTATGGTATGCAGATAGATAGAGGCGAGGCGCTGAAGAAGAAGAAGAAGAAATGTCAAATATTGGGTTGGATTGTGAAAGGAAAAGGGAAAGGGAAAGGGGAAATGGGGGAATCTGAGGGGGGTTATGGTTATGGTTATAATAAGATTTGGGATGAAATAGTATCAAATCAAATATATTGGAACGCGTTTATTTATATAATGGAGTAGTACTTAATATGGGCAATGCATCAGGAGTTTCTGCCGTGTCTAATGACCTTCCTACCCCTATCCCCTTCTTCTCCTCACCTTATTTCCCTACTTTATAGAATAAATAAATAATTATTCCATATATACTCGATTCAAATTTCCCCTTCCAAATTCCAAGAAGAAAACAATTTTTCTTTAAATTTATTTTACTGTACAATTAAATTAAGAATGGTGGAATTTTAAACTTCATCAAGAATAGCCGTTATGCCTAGCAAAAACAGATGTGTAAATTGAAATAATAATAATGGAGGATTGTTGTAATATTGACCAGTTCAATTGTGTTGACGACCTCTCTCATTTTGTCATCTTCTTCCTCTCCTCTCCTACCCTTTTCGGTACCATAATTATATTAATCAAATCGAATTAAACAAAAGCTAAACTATAGGAAACAAAAATCGGACTAGTCAACCAACGAGGTTATTGGATTATTAGTTAATTAAACAGAATCGAATGACTTGTGAATATTTAATTTTATATGTACATACATAACATATACTACTACTTGAATAAACTACAAATGCGAAAGATAAAACTAAATTTATTGGCTAGAAAAATCAATCTATACGCTGTACAAGTCTTAAATGGATTCAATTATGCATTAGTTATATACAAAATTATATTACTAGTAATAGACAAATTGTTGGAGAAGGTGAGGAAGATGAGCAATAAAGTCTCTCTCCACCATGCACCACTAAATACTTATGATTTCACTAATTAATTAATTTGGTCATCTATATATCTAATCTAAGCCGTTGTGATTCCTGTGTATGTGTAAGTCCATCTTCCTCGGGAATGTGCAGAAAAAACACAAGCATTTCTTCCTTGTCTCTATCTCTTTTCCAAAACATGGCTTTTGGAAATGATCAGGTTTTTATTATTATTTCTCTAAATCTTTCTTTCTTTTACATGCATGGCTTTTGGAAATATTAACACACATTATTGTTTGTATGGATTTCGAATGGCAAGCTAATTCTTGAAGATATATAGTATTGATTGATATGTATTAGCAATATATAGAGTCTTCTGTATTTGTTATTAATGGAGGTAGGTGGAATATAAATGATGTAAATTGATGGTCAGGGAATGCTGCATGCCTTTTAATATAAAGGCTATAATGGTGAGTTGTTTTGCATGCTTCTCATCTCATGGGAAATCATCAAAGAAAAAGGGTCCATTCCCTCCCTCCAATTCCCATCAACATCCATCTCCAAACGTCCAACACCCCAATTCTCGCCCCCAGCACCCTTCCAATGGTAATAACTAATAATTTCTTTCTTTATCCTATCTAAATCATGCATGTTTTGTTGTACATTTATTATTACAATGCAATGATGTTGTATTAGTTTGCAAGGCCTTTGTTGGATATGGAGTGAACTGACTGATTAATGTATTGAGGATATGTATAGAACATGCAAGAAAGGCAGAAGCTACAAATAACAAAGCAACAGCAGCAGTGAAAGAGGGAGGTGGAGGAGGAGACAACACCAACATTGCAGCTCAAACATTCACATTTAGGGAGCTGGCCTCAGCCACTAAGAACTTCAGGCAAGAGCATCTTCTTGGTGAAGGCGGATTCGGTCGCGTTTATAAGGGCCGTCTCGAAAAAACAAAACAGGTGCACTACGTACTTACTCCTAGCTACATTTTCTTTTGAATAACAAATATATACATAGTTTTGTAAGTGAAGTAATGGTCGTGAGCCTTTTTATATAGTTCAGTTGGTAGCTGTTAAGCAACTTGATCGAAACGGGCTGCAAGGGAACAGAGAGTTTCTTGTGGAGGTTCTGATGTTGAGCCTTCTTCACCACCAAAATCTGGTTAATCTAATTGGCTACTGTGCTGATGGAGATCAGAGGCTTTTAGTGTATGAATACATGCCATTGGGATCCTTGGAAGACCATCTACTCGGTTTGATCTCATCATATATATTTACTTAACTAAGCTCCTTGGATTACATTAAACTATACTTGATTTAATTAATCATAGAAACATTATATGTTTGTTGAGGACAGACCTTGCACCTAACAGGGCTCCATTGCCATGGTTCACTCGGATGAAGATCGCGTTGCATGCTGCGAAAGGGCTGGAATATCTGCACTATAAGGCCAACCCTCCTGTGATCTACCGCGACTTGAAATCATCAAACATCTTACTCGACAAGGACTACAATGCTAAACTATCCGATTTCGGGCTGGCAAAGCTCGGACCGATTGGAGACAAGTCTTATGTATCCACAAGGGTCATGGGAACGTATGGCTACTGCGCCCCCGAGTATCAAAGAACAGGCCAACTCACTGTCAAATCAGATGTGTACAGCTTTGGGGTTGTTCTTTTGGAACTGATCACAGGAAAAAGAGCCATTGATAACAGAAGGCCAACTGAAGAGCAAAATCTTGTGACATGGGTGGGTACATATGGGATATATCTAATTTATATGCATTTCTCTCTAAGTAATCAGAATGATTCTAATGGAAGGAAACATTTGATAGGCTGAACCGATATTCATGGAGCCGAGTAGATTCTCAGAACTGACTGATCCACTGCTGAGAGGCGACTACCCGAAGAAGAGCTTCAATCAGGCAGTTGCTATATCGGCCATGTGTCTTCAAGAAGATGCAACAGTACGGCCATTGATAAGCGATGTGGTGACGGCCCTCAGTTGTCTCCCGTTGCAAGGTGAGACGGGGTACTCGCGCCCAGTTTCACCTCCATCTCCCCTAAACATCCACAACAGCAGTGAAACAACGGAGCAGGAGCGACAAAGAGCAGTTGCAGAAGCCATAGCATGGGGATCTGAGTCCAGGCATATCTCCCAAAACTAGCTTCTCAATATTACATGAACACGAGAGGGACATGATCAAATAGATTCATTCAGCTTTTGTCATTTCATAACTTGTAACATTGGTATATAAATATACATGTATTGGGTGGGTGTGTTTCATATGTTTCAATTGTCAAATTCACATTAGCATATGTTACATAATGTTTATTAACTACCCCTTCACTCCAACAAGTATAAAACTTTCAATTGTTGTGGTTATGGGAGCTAGCATTGATTCTAGTACACGACTAGACTAAACAAAACAAGAACAGAACAAAACACAAAGATGTTCCTCTTATGAGGAACACAAAAAATGGAGACTTTAATATACACATCAACGGAATGCATCCAGTGAAAATCTAAATTTAGACATGGTTAAATAGAATAATCTTTTGTCTTGTATTATTATATGGAATAGCAGCTACGGATAGAAAAAGGTTTTTACTTTCACTTTTACTCCTCCATGATAAAGGTAACCCCAGATTTTGTAATTTCCATTATATTATACTCTCATACAGCAATTCATTCGTCTTAATCACAGTCAACTCAATTAGTGATGAGAATTCGTAATTTAGCACACAACTTGTCATATATAAATTCACTGCACACTAAACTCTAGCAACGTTAAACTTTAGTCATATTAATCCCTACGTACTTATAAAATTACGTCAAGGCCCCCTAAATAAATAGCGCCTTACAGGCCAGCTCGAATATAGCTCTGGTTGATTCTGTGTGATTGTCACAGCAACACATTTCAATATATGTCTACTAATGTCATTTGATTCTATTGAATCAATCAACAGGCACAAATATAACTTTTCAAGCGATTGAAAGCATTAAAATAGCTAAGTTTTGTATATACATCCATATAGCTAATAAACTATCATGCTTGCATGCCTCCTATTTCACTCTCCAAATTCCACATTCCCGGGCTTTACCGACTCTTCAGGTAAACTAGGATTCTCAGTTGATTCAGACTTTGGATCAAGATCCTTGTCCTCCACCGACTCTTCCGGTAAACTAGGATTCTCAGTTGTTTCAGACTTTGGATCAAGATCCTTGTCCTCCACCGATTCTTCCGGCAAACTAGGATTCTCAGTTGGTTCAGACTTTTGATCAAGATCCTTGTCCACCGATTCTTCCGGTAAACTAGGATTCTCAGTTGGTTCAGACTTTGGATCAAGATCCTTGTCCTCCACCGATTCTTCCGTTAAACTAGGATTCTCAGTTGGTTCAGACTTTGGATTAAGATCCTTGTCCTCCACCGATTCTTCCAGTAAACTAGGATTCTCAGTTCGTTCAGACTTTGCATCAAGATCCATGTCCTCCACTGGCTCTTCGGGTAAACTAGGATTCTCAGTTGATTCAGAATTTGGGTCAAGATCCTTGTCCCCCACCAGCTCGTCCGGTAAACTAGGATCATCAGTTGGTTCAGACTTTGGATCAAGATCCATGCCCTCCACCTCTTCAGGAATCCTAGGATTCTCAGTTGGTTCAGACATCGGATCAAGATACTTGTCCTCGGCTATCTCATGGCAAGAACCAGCATCACCATCATTTGATTCAACTTTAGCATTTGAAAGGGAATTCTCTACCTGCAAGTCGTCTACATTGGCATATTTGTCAGTACTAATATCTCCATACCCAACGGCAGATGGGCCTCCAGAAGTGTGATCATGAGTTCTTGGGGAAGTATAATCTGATGCTACAGAGTCTTTCTCAGCGGAATGAGAAACTTCAGTAGTCAAAATGGGAACATTGGAGGCAGGACTTTCACGTGCATGTTCATCAGACTGCAGCAGTTCAGTAGATTCATTCTCAATTGTGTCCTCAACCACAACAGGAATGGCATCATCTGATGCTACTGAGTCCTCCTCAGCCGAATGATATACTTCAGGAGTCAAAATAGGAACATTGGAGGCAGGATTATCCTGTGCATGTTCATCAGATAGTAGCTGAGTAGATTCACTCCCAATGGTGTCCTTAACTACAACATGAACAGCATCCTCTGATGCTACAGCATCTTCGTCAACAGAATGACAAGCTTTCGGTGTCAAAATGAGAACATCAGAGGCAGGTTTTTCATGCGCATGTTCATTGGCAGAATGAGAAAGCACAGTTGATATTGAAGGACTACCTCCACAATGATCCTTATCATCATGTTGGGTTTTGGTATCAGACTCTTCACATTCTCCTGTACATAGATTCTAAATTTCAGAATCATAGAACTCAGAGTTCTAATTGCAGCATCTGTAGCCGAAATCAATCGCAAATTATTGAAAACAGCATATCTTATAGCAATGCCTAACTTATTGTTCTTACCCGCTTTTTCCTTCATATCTTTTTCCTGAAGTGGATCCCCTAGCTTCTCCACACCAATGCTTTTATCTTTGGCACAGCCTGCATCCATAAGTTAGAAATAAGACTTTCATTAGGCGGGTAATCAATGATGTGTGACAGATGACAAATTATTAATCCACCAGAAGAATGCAACATTGTGTATGAAACTTTTTGCGTTATACAGAAAGCTCAGATGGCTAGAATTTTGATAAAGGAAAATTGTTCGCATGCTAACAAATATTTAGAGAAATGAAAAGAAAAAGTGGGCCAGAGTTGCAGATTTTCATGCCAGATATAATATAATTCGCTCCTTATTAATAATTATGTCCCACAATCCTCTAAATATATACATACCCAGCAAAGAACTAGAATATACTGCTTGCTTACCGCTTATTGTAGTTCATGAGTAATCCGTACCAAAAATTGAAAAGTGACTCCCTTTTTCGTCTAACATTAGTCCATGATCAAGTTTTTCATGAGTTAGCATGGTGGATAACTACTTCATTCCAGAAACCATATGATAAGCAGGACAGGACATAAAAACTAAAGAGAATCTTATGAGGGGATTAGCTTATCATCTAGAATGACATCTGAATTCCACACCTACTCCACACACCTTAAAGGCAAAGTTTCTTCTCGTCCATCTTGTTATAAGCGGTTATTAATGAATTTCATCAGATTTGAAAATTACAATTTATATAAATTTAAATACACACATGATATATAACTTAGGGTAAGATTTGGACTTGGCTAACCATATGACAGTCATTACACACAAATTAAGGGTTCTGAGACATGCAAGACATCTGACTGACAACCATCAGGTTGTACGGGTTAGCAATAAAAGGCCAGATATAAAAGTAAAGTCTCTACTCTAAGGATCTAAACAGGCCTTATGATGTAAAATATATAGAAAATAAGAATAAATTTGAGTAGTACTGTAGTACTGAATTAACAAGTTATCACAGACTCACAAGCATGGGTTAGCATATAAACCATAAAATATATAATCTTTGCAGATCTCTGGAAAATGTGATGATATCTATTCCAGAAACCATAAGAAACTTATCAGCAATCAACACGTAGACTTTATGTTCTCAAAGGACAGAGAAACCTACCCTCAGGAACTTGCACTGCAGAAGGATTTGCAATATCTACCTCAGCAGCATGGAAATTCACTAGTTCAGTTGAAGCATGAACAGAAGCTGCTAAAAAGGCTCCTTGTTCTGAGGATAGCACAGCACCAGGCACAACTGAATCTGGTTCAGTGCAGGCTTTTTCTGTACTAGTACTGACAGAAATAGAAACATTACTAGTGGTGGCAGCCGAAAGATTCACATAAAAGTCGGTAGTAGGAACAGGACCCCCATCAGGAGTATCATTTTCATTTACACAATTTCCAGATTCATCTTCTGTGCTATTCATTATTCCAGAAATTGAATTCGGCTGTTCCCCCTCAGACAATTTTATCAATACTATGGACTCATTCAGATCAGATTTTGCGGAAGAGTCGCTACGACTGTCACCTTCATTTCCAGAAGAAAACTTGCTACATTCACTGGGCAAAAGTGTAGGTTCAACAGCTGAAGCAAAATCAATGTTTGCATTTTGCAGATCTTGGTATTTGCCTGTGTCTAGTGAGTCATCAGTTACTCCGATGTTTTGACATGCACCATCAAACTTGATAATCTCATCACCAAGAGGGATTGATCTAGATGTTTCATTAGCATCCTCAGATTCACCACTTTTCAAGCTTTGATCTTTGTCCATCACAGTAGAAGAGTTGATATTTTGTCCTGCTGAGGATTGGGAACCTTCAGATGTTCCACATTCAATATCACTTTGTGAAGGAACAGGTACTGGAACAATAGAAGCATCCTCAGAGCGCTCCTTAATACCAAGCTCTTCTTCTTTATAAGATTCCCCAGTACCCCCCACAGACTTGGGAATCAGAGAACTGGATACTCCAGCTGTGGGATCTGATGTTGAAGGAAAATTATAAGATAGTTTAGATTTTGATGCATGTTCTTCATCACCATGATCGTTGTTCGGTTTATCATTTTTGGCTTGTTCCTGAGGAGGGCCTTGTAGCTTATCCTCGTGAATCTCCAACTGTACAGTTACACCTGAAGTAAAAATCTTTAATATCAATGGACCGTATTAAAATTAAGCACATTAAGAATGCAATCAACTGAAAAACAGCGTGCCAAGCTTATGCACAATAAATGATGAGTCAGTCTATGCTTGAGTCTTAACCAGGCAAGTTGACCAGTTCGCTCAACCCCCAATTGCTACGAAATTTTTTGCAAGTTTCAACCAATAAGTTGACCGCAAGCTCTTGCCCCAATACCCTAATACAACAGGGTCCTTTTATAAAATTTGTGTGCCGGTGACAGGTCATTAAAGGCAACTAACTAATACTCGAGGAACATCTTTATCAAGTCAATACTGGGTAGCTCACTATCAGCTTGGTTTGATTGTGGCCATATATATTTGCAATGTAACCAATGTATGATTTCACAAGAAATTACCTATCAATGAGCTTAAAAGCTGGGAAGCTCTCAATGAGCTTAAATTTGCAATTTATACGGTCACGAGGGGTAAAGAAATAACAAAACCAAGAGCCTCTAATCAATTTTGTATAGATCTTATAAGCTGCAATATAACACCTCTCATGCACTTACTAAAGACACTAAAGTCCCATAGTGTAACACAACACTAACTCAGTTGAGAATGTTAAAATATTAGATAAATAATTTCACAAAGTTATTGCTTCAGCAATTAATTCTCATGCACTTACTAAACTTTACACAGGTGATAACATTTAAATTTCTTTATATTAGTTCCAAAATTAAGTACAAGATTACCACAGAACAATCTCCTTAAATAAATTGAGTACTATTAAAGTACCAAGTGCACCTGAAACCAAAGTCCTAACACTGTCCTCTTATGAAGCTCTTAATAAACACAAGTGCTCGCAAAATGGATGGATAGAACATTTCAGTTAGAAACTTAACAGCCACTTTCCAAAAAGAGGAATGCTAAATGGACATCATGAACGCAATATGTATTGCACCAAAATAATCAGTGGCCAAATTACGGAGGCATCATGACCTGTTCTAGAGATTATAAGATCTATTCAAAAACATATAACGCATTTACTAACACGTAAACTTTACGTCCTCAAAGAACAAGAAACCTACCCTCAGGAGCATGCCCCGCGGATGGATCCACAATATCTACGTCAGCAGCATTGAAATTTGAAATGGGCAAAATTCCAGAATCTAGTTGATCAGAACTATACATAACCACAGGATTAGCTGAAGTATGCACGGAAGCAGCTGAAGAGCCCATTATGGCTCCTTGATCTGACAACACACCAGCATCACTCGTGCACACAACCGGGGATAGCATAGCATCAGGCAATACTGAATCTGGTTCAGTACAGACTTTTTCTGTACTGGTACCAACAGAAACAGAAATATTACTAGTGGTGACAGCAGAAATTTCCACATGGACGTCGGCAGTAGGAAGATGAGAAGAATTATTTTCATTCACTACAGCATTTCCAGATCCATCTTCTGTGCTTTTTATTGTTCCAGAAATTGAATTCGACTTTTCTCCCCCAGATAATTTGATCGATACTAAGGATTCATTCAGATTAGAGCTACCGGAAAAGTCATTACAGCTGTCACCTTCATTTCCAGAAGGGAGCTTGCAACTTTCACGAGGAAAAGGTGTTGATTCAGCACCTGATGCAATATCAATGTTTGCATTTTGCAAATCTTGGTATTTTCCTGTCTCAATGGGCTCAGATGCAGTATCTTTGGATGCTGATTTCAAGGGAGCATTCTCAGTTGCTCCTATGTTTTGACATGCACCATCAAACTTGTTAATCCCAAGAGGCATTGATCTAGATGTTTCATTAGCTTCCACAAAGCCACCACTTATCAAGACTTGATCTTTGTCCATCGCAGCAGAGTTGATATTTTGTCCTGCTAAGGTTTGGGAATCTTCAGATGTTCCACATTGAATATCACTTTGTGAAAGAACAGGTACTGTATGAATAGATTTATCCCCAGAGGGTGTATTCTCTTCTCCATTATAAGATTCCCTACTATTCCCCATAGACTTAGGATCAAAAGAACTGGATGCTCCAGCTGTTGGATCTGATAAAGATGGAAGATTATCAGACAGGTAAGATTTTGATGCAAGGTCTTCATCACCATGATCCTTGTTTGGTTTTTCATTTTCGCCTAGTTCCTGAGGGCCTTGTAGCTTGTCCTCGCCAATCTCTGACTCTACAGCTGCACCTGAAGAAAATCTTAAATGTCAATGGAGTGTGTATAAACGTAATGCTGCTAATGAAATGATCAAAGCATATTTGTTGAAGTGAAAATAGACCCCTCCGTACTCCCATGCACCTTTCCCTTTCCCCCTAGATTGCAGGAGTATTGATATAACAAGATTTCACATGCAATGGTTAGCATATATACTATTACATAAATAATCTATGCAGAGCTCAGAGTACTGAAACAAGTCATGATAATATCTATTCTAAAAAGTATATGACCTTATTAGCAAGTAAACTTAATGTCCTCAAAGAATAAGAGACCTACCCTCAGGAACTTGCCCTGCAGAAGGATCCACTATGTCTACCTCAGCAGCACGGACAGACAAAGCTCCAGAATTCAGTTGATCAGCATGAACAGAAGGCGATAAAGGGCTCATTATTGCTCCTTGTTCTGACAATACACCAGTATCATTCAGGCGCAGAACTGAGGATAGCCCAGGTGAAACTGATTCTGGTTCAGTGCAGACTTTTTCTGTACCGGTACTGACAGAAACATAAATATTACTAGTGTTCACAGTGGAAAGATCCACATGAAAGTCCGAAGAAGTAGGAACAGGAACCTCATCGGGAGTGTTATTATCATTCACTACAGCATTTCCAGACCCATTATCTGTGCCTTTCATTATTGCAGAAATTGAATCTGGATTTTCTCCCTCAGATAATTTGGCCGATAGTAAGGATTCATTGAGATTAGAGTGTAAGGAAGAGTCAATAGAATTGTCACCTTCATTTCCAGAAGGAAACTTGCTACTTTTACCAGGCAAAGGTATTGACTCAACATCTGATGCTAGATGGATCTCAGCATTTTGCAAATCTAGGTTTTTACCTGTCTCTACTGTGTCAGATGCAACCAAACACTGGGTATCTTCAGATGCTATTAAGGGAGAATTACCACTTGCTCCTTTGTATTGACATGCACCATCAAACTTGTTAATCCCATCATCAAGAGGCATTGATATAGATGTTTCATTATTAGCATCCTCAAAACCACCACTTTTCAAGCCTTGATCTTTATCCATCACAGCAGAGTTGATAAATTGTCCTGCTAAGGTTTGGGGATCTTCAGATGCTCCACATTTAATATCACTTTGCGAAGGAACAGGTACTGGAACAATAGAACCGTACCCAGAGGGCTCCTTAGTACCAAGCTCTTCTTCTTTACAAGGTTCCCCGATATTTCCAGCAGACTTGGGAGCCATAGAACTGGATGCTCCAGGTATTGGATCTGATGTTGATGGAAAATTATCAGATAGGTGAGATTTTGGAGTAAGGACTTTATCACCACGATCCTTGTTTGGTTTTTCACTTTCGTCTTGTTCCCGAGGAGGGCCTTGTAACAAATGCATACCACTATCCAACTCTACAGTAGAACCTGAATAAAATCTTTAATGTCAATGGAGTGTATTAAAGTTAAGCACATTAAGCATGCAATCAAGCTCGCGCTAATGAAGCATATGAACAAGAAAATAACAAGCCAAGTTCAAGCCACAAAATGAAGAGGTAGCTAAGTTTGAGTTTCAACCACACAATTAGACGAGCAAGCTCTTTCCAAATACTAAAGGTTGCTTCGACAGAAGTTGCAAGTTTCAACCGGGTAATATGACCAACAAGCTCTATGTTTAGTTTCCAATAGATGCAAAGATGAACACGAATATCATTATAAAACATAATTATGACAATCAAAATATGAATAAGTAAAGTTACAAGAATAAAATATTCATATTATGTACCATACTAAAAGACATTAATAAGTTAGCATAAAAACAAACTTGTGCGATAAAGTTATACCAATATAAATCTCTATATATTTAGTGTCCATTTTAAGTGCAAGATTACCACATAGGAGTACTAATAAAGTATCAAAGTGCACCTGAAATCATGTGTTAAAACAGTCTTCTTAGGAGCTCTTCATGAAAACAAGGGTTCGCACCTAAATTCTATTTTATAAAACTAGATGGATAGAACATTCATTTAGAAACTTAAACAGCAACTTTGCAACAAGAGACTAAATGAGGAAAATCTATTACATACTATAAACAATTGCCAGATTATGGAGCGTATCATGACCTGATCTAGGGATGTAAAAAATCTCATGCCTGGATAATCTCCGAATGCAAGACATCTTAGGGTGGGCAACTAGTCTAATACTTTACACTATAATGTAGAAGTGTCAGCATAAGTAATAGAAATATCAGATGAGCATGAAAGTTGGTTCAATCAAGTAGAAAACCAACATAACTAATAAGCACATCATATAACGATGAAAGCTGGTTCAATCACAGCAAATACCAAAATGGGAGAAAAATGAAAGATCAACTTCCATTGGATCTCTAAACAACATGGGGGAGGGGTGTTCTATCGCCCTACACTTAGGCTCAAACTTGAAATATTTAGCCATGACAAAGTTAGATGTAGTTATTATATAGAATAATAGTATAGATTCAACCAAACATCTGAAACTAATAAAGATGCTACCTTTAGGCATTTGTTCTGCTGAAGAATCTTGAGTGTCTCGTCCAGTATATGGAATTGCATTTGTCAATTCCTGAACCTTCTCATGTCTTACAGTGTCTTTTCGTCCAACAGAAGCCCGAGTTCTTTTCGGTTGAGGCTCACTTGACACTAAGTCAGGACTGGTTAATACACCAGAAACTGTGGACACTACAGGATCCTGCCTCCTTCGCCTCCTCTGTGGTGCAGCTGGTGCCTCTTCCCGAGTTTGAGCAATCTGCCCTCTCCCTCGCCCTCGCCCCCGCCCTCTACCTCTACCCTGTGTTGTTGTAGAGACCGAAGGGGCAATAGATTGTGTAACGGTAAGACCAGAAACAGAGGGAGTGTTAGGTTCAGGATTTGAAGTGGGCACAATGCTGGGGTCCGCCTGATTTACACAAGTTGCGGCCACTGAGCCAGTAGAAGCTTTATCAGAAGCCAGTACCGAGCTAGGTGTAACTCCTTTTTGCTGTCCCAGATCCAAGTTGCTTGGATCAGAAGCTGATGGAAGAACTGGAGCAAGTGACGCAGAATCAGATTCAGCACCCACTTCTTTTGCGTTGCTAGTAACAGCTACAGAGATAGAACTTGCGGTAATAGTGTTTGGGGCAAGCTCTCCTTGTATTTCAACAGCTGGGTTGTCAATCACAGTTGACAAAGGAGTTACTTGAAGTCCTTGTAATGCTGCAGTCTGTCTCTTGCCTCGGCGTCTGGGAGCATGAGCTTCTCCACCTGTCTGAGACTTCCGACCTCGTCCCCTACCTCGACCAAATGATGAGGGGGGAGAAGCTACTAGTGAAACAGGAATGGGTGGAGCTACTAGAGAAGCAGGAAGCGGAGAAGCTACTAGAGAAGCAGGAACAGGAGAAGCTGTAAGAGAAGCAGGAACAGCTACTAGAGAAGCAGGAATGGGAGAGGGTACTAGAGAAGCAGGAATGGGGGATTCTACTAGAGAAGCAGGAACAGGGGAAGGGGGAATAGAAGGTCCAGAGTTGGGAGGGGCAGGCAATTTCAACTCTTTTGTATTCTCAGTGATACTCCCGATATGAGTAGTACGGACCATAGAATCAGGACCAGTTCCTTCATGGATAGGTTCAACCTTAGAGACAACTTCTGCTTTTACAGGTCCCAATATTCCAGGAGAAGGAACTGATGGAGAGACTTCCACCACTCTTTTTGGCCTGCCACGCCCTCTTTTGGATGGTGGTGTAGCCTCATTTTTAGGTAGCACCAGAGTCTCCAGAATTGGATTCTCAGGCAGTTGAGGCACTGCTGGTGCCTGCATCTCACCCTTTATTAAAACAGTACTGTTGGGAGTGACTGCCAATAATTTTCTAGTAATTTCGTCCTTCATCCCAGGAGATTCCGGAGACTCAGCCTGACACAGTCTTTCAAATTCTTCTTCCGTCCATTGCTCTTCATACGAGCGTACCTACAGATATAAATAATCATAAGGCTTGACCATAAGCAAGGCCCAATAACATAAACTGCATAAGAGATGATAATGTACAATTCACTTAAACAGACCTCTCTAGCACGTTTGCCTCTTCCATATTGTTGGGTATCAAGGCCTCCAAGATACCCTCTTTTCCTTTTTATCCCAGGATCAGGTAATACACTACAAACCGGTGCATCAGAGATCTTCATCACTTCATAGAATGATTTTAAGTCATCATCTGTTAAGAGCCGAGAGGGCAATGAAGTCATGTCCTTGGAGGTATCTGACCCCTCCGAACCACACAAATTTTTCCATACAACCTGCATAATATTATATAGATTTCTTAAATAACATCAGTCCCTTCCATATAAAATCACTAAAATTACTGCACAACATTTCCAGGATTTGAACCTACCGTTTCATCAGCATGCCTCTGTTTGTCAAGTGATTCAAATATATCAATTTCTGGTTCACTGAAGAGAAAGTTGACATTACAAAAAAAATATATTAGGGGAGAATGCATGCGCAAAGGTAACTTGAACACTAACCCTAAGTCAGCCAGTTAGTTTAATGAGATAAGTTGCCAATCTCTAGTAAGTTCTTCAAATAAATATAGTAAAAGAACAATGAGTCGAATATCTATACATTATTTTATACTAAGAGGCTACTTAAAGATTTCTTGAGGGGAATTTGTAAGAAAGTGGTCTGTTGGTCTGGAGAACTTTTTTATTTAGCTTCCTTTGGTTATGAATGAAGATTATATATTATTAAGAGATCATAAGGCATTACCATAACATTACTAGCAAATTTTTATTAGGTTGATTCAAAGACATCTGCTCCTTACCACAATCCCTAGTTGTGTACGTTAGTTTGCAGCAAATTATACAATATGTATACAAATAAAACATTAATATGTGTGTTACCATCACCGAGAAAATAAAACTTGCCTGCGTGCTATGATGTAATTAAGCGAATCATCGTCCAGAACAGGTGCAGCTTCCTCTTTCTTGCACTCCCGTAGGAGAGACTCTAAGTATTCTCTACGATCCTCCGCACTAAAATATATTGCTCCAATTATAATTGACAAATATCAAGTGGTAGTGCAAACTCACAGTCATTTATTTTATTTAACCATGCACTATATGCACACCTGGTATTATTGTCAAAAAAACCAGCAGTTATACTCTGATTTGCAACCCCAAGTTTGTGCTCAGCGGAAGCTCTAACTTGTTCCTCCACAGTTTGGACCTAATCAAGAATGAAGCAATATAGCAAATAACATTATCTTTTAATTGAAGGAGTAAACACTATACCATGCCCCTCATTCATAGCACAAAAAGAATGATAAATGACTCCCAAAAACTGAAAAATTATACTTTGGAACTAAAAATAATCTACATATTCCCCAGTTTTCCAATACCATTACTTCTGCATAGATACCACAGATAAGACATTAATATAAGAAACATGATCATACAACTGAATTACTGAAATACTTGGAAAATGTTCATACACATTGACATCAGAAAGAAAGAAAAAAAGCAGCACAAGGGATATTAAGTACACAATTGCATTGCTTTAATCTCCAAATATATAATACACATAGCAGACTAGCTATGACTATGAATAGCATTCATGGAATTTAAGCTACAGAGCAGTGATCAGAAAGAAGCAACTGATCAATTGACTACTTACAATAAGAAACAAGGAGGAAACCACCATCCAAGTGTGTCAGCATATTACGAGAAAATGTTTTTTCATATTTAACACATTTTACTGCTAAATTTCTCTTTAACATATACTTCGAAGAAAATCAATAAATTTAGTGAGCAATCAGACAGCTATTCTAGTATACAAAACAAATCAATTGCCTTAATCTCCTGAAAAGCAGATATTAATCAAGTTAGCTATCTGATCATTTGTGAATATCAACAGAAAAATAGAAAGTTGTGAGAAATAACTGTGGGCTGGGCCGCTGGAGTTGAGTGAGATTAGAACATGATAAACTTCGAACAAGAAATGCTTAAAATATATCGATTAAAACCAATAATATTACAAAGAAATTATGATTGGTTAGGCTTGGTGTAATTATAAGAAATTATATATCACTAAGGTAATCTGAAACTCAGAAACATAATGGAAAACAATATGTACTTTAAAAATCCAAATATTTGTTCCCATTAATAGAGAAAGAACCAAAAAGTTAATAAAGGTTTGGGATTAAAGTCTTTACTGTTTCTAAACGAAGAACAAGAACTTCTTTCTTTTGTCCAATCCTATGTGCCCTGGCCTGAGCTTGCAAATCAACCTGACCAAACATAAACAATGTAAAATGAGACTTATCTAGAACCCAAAGTGTTTATTACTGTGGAGAAAGGCATTTATTTGTAACCTGGGGATTCCAGTCTGTATCAAATATAATTACTGTATCAGCTGCTTGAAGATTCACACCAACACCTCCAGCTCGAATACTATATAATACGTGTTGAAGATAATAGATCAGTGTGAATATCGACATGGCAATATAAAAAAATAAAGTTACTGGATGTAGAAAGAAAATCAGTCGCTCTTTCTCTTTCTCTACTTCAGTCATTTCCATAACTCACTGCTTTATTCAAGAATTCAGACACCAGCCACAACAAAATCGGCAATTATTAAGCCATTTACTCAGATAATCTATATCTATACTATACTCCCTCCATTCACAAAAAGTGTACTTTTATTACTCATTTGCGTCGTCCACCAAAAGTTTACTATTTTCATATTTAGACATGGTCTCACAAAACAATCAATATTTTAATCCAGACATATATTCTACTCTGTGGGCCTCCACTAAAATCACATTTTATAGCTTTTTCTTAGAACCTGTACTGACTCCACCACACATTTTTCATGGACGGAGGGACAGTATATAGAAACACAATCATTCTAAATGTAGTAACCTTTTCAGCCCAAAATTACTTTCAGAATCTGCTAGTTTGATGTTCACCTCTAATAGTCAATTTTTATTTAATGATTTTTTGTGCGAGTAGAAAGAACATGGTATTCAACGATTCTAAGATAATAACTAATTAAAAATACATGTCCATTTTAAATAAGTATATATCAATTTTATAATTTAAAGACTGAAATATTTCCTACAGGCTACAACAAATGATGCCATTATGTTCAAAATTTCAGTATACATTAATGCAAAAACAATCCTGCAGAAAAACCTCACTCAATCTGTTGGGATGTCCATCACTTAATAAATTAAAGTGCAAATTTGTACAAAGAATAAAAGAAAACCTTAGGATGCATGTACCTGAGTAAAAATATGAAGTAGGGAGAATCGGGATGATTGAAACGATCAATGAGGGCACCTCGATCACCACCAGATGTATGCCCATCCAACCGAAGATATTTATACTGTTTCCAGCAAAGATAGTCCTCCATAACATCAAGTAGTCTAGTCATTGTTGAGAAGAGAAGAACCTGTAAAACCAAAAGACAGCCATGATTGGGCAGTAATACTAAAAAATGCAACTTGTAGCCCACGCATACATCGACAAAGGATTACGGATAACTCAAGCAACCTACTATCTCCACATCTTCTCATCACACCCACAAGATGCAAAAGACGCAAAAAGAAAGGTTAAGAAGCAAAGGCCTAGAAAAAGAAATAATAAGGATTGCAAGCTCCTAAATGAAAATTTCCAAAGCAATGACAAGAAATTGAAATACCAACGAAGAAGATGGTGGAACGAAAAACACAAAGCAGAAGCCAAGGCATTGAGTGGAGGGCAAATCATGTATTGAACAGTAAGCCATGGAACTCCACATCAAAGGTCAATGAAGTGCCATAACCAATACTTACAATCTTTCAGTAATAGATAGATTTGCAACAACATTTCAAACACTCTGCATATTTGAATAAAGGCACTGACAAACCAAACCCACTAGTTCAGAGGTGCACAAAGACAGACCCATAAGCAGATACGAATAAGTTCAAAGATTTTAGGACTACCAAAAACAAAAGAGAAAAACTGAAAAAGATAAAGCATCACTGAAGTGGTTAAGAAGGCAATAAAACAGAATTCAGGATACAACTCGTGTACACAGCATATCAATCTCTAAGATAGGACTATGCAAGCAAATCTGAATAACCGGCAGCCAACTTTTTACAGCATAAATTATTATCATATGCCATAAATAAGAAGCATTGAGAAATGCAGAATCAAATGTTTTGTGCAATATAACACCATCAGCAAAAAAAAATATTATAGCAACAAGTTCCGTGCTAGATGCCACCAACAGCAATGAAAAATGAATAAATAAGAAATTCCATACATACAGTAACAAAAACTTACTCGGTGATCAGTTGCCTTGAGTTTGGGCAATATTCGATCCAACATCTCAAGCTTCCCACAAAGTCTTATAATGTTGGGAAGATAATGTTTTGGAATTAGATCATGAACCTAATCAAGACAACATAGAACTTAAGTGAATCAAAGCACCAAAATGCTTAGAAAAGTATGCAACAACAATCCATCAATTAAAGGTAAACAGTTTTATCTACTTCAAGAGAAGAGACAAATATTCAACTTATTAGAAAAAAACTTTGAGTTGGGCAGTGGGAGATGAATCATTCACACCTCTACTGCACCAAGTTTAAGTTCAACAAGAGAGCATCACAGATGGGAAAATGGCCAAAAACACCCATCTTACTTGTTAAGAGGGAGATCGAGAGAGAGAGAGAGAGAGAGAGAGTACCTCCTCCACATGGAGTTGACTGAGATACGGGTGGTTGCATATATTTCGTAGCTCCATGACAGAGTTGTGCACAGAACGAGCCTGATGATTGCAAGTTAAAGGAAACAAAAAATGAATCATCATCTGCATATATTCAGTTGATGGGAATCTATACAAGCGTACACGACACCCATGTTTCACAACTGTCCTTGCTTACCAAAGTGTGCATGCAATAAAATACATCTATCATGTGCATAAGGGTGTATAGCAAAACAGACAACACCATGATTTAGGCATCCACATATATAATAAAGACAATGTTCCAAAGGAACCTAAAAAGATTACAGAGAGAAAACCTTTGAAGTTCCAATGGCACCAAGATTCTCTTCAACTCTCTTCATCAGTAATTTTTGATATGCAGAAGCTTCACATCTAATAAGCCTTTCAGTCTTTGAAGGTAATTCATTCTCAACCTGAACAGGTCATTTGAAGTTACAAGAGAATTAAAAAGACAACAAATTTTGAAGCATAATGCCGAAATGTACTTCCATGAAGTTTTCACATCTGTGGTGACTAAATAAATGGTACACAGCAGAGGCAATGGGGAGATTAACATATACATATATTTGAAAAATGTATTTCCTCTCTAAGAAAGAACTGAAGAATGAACAAAAGAGTTAACCTCAACCCAACAATGAGACATCACCCGGTACCTTGTGTTTTAATCTCCGTAGTACAAATGGTCGCAGAACTTGGTGAAGACGATTTATAATCAAGAGATTCTCCTCTTCGGAAAGCAAAGCCTGGTTGTGTGATATTATTAAGTATGAGATAAAATGTGAAGAATAAAAACACCAGAAAAATGTACTAGTGCATGGCCTTTAGTAACTTACTTCATCCGTGGAATTGTCACCATTACTCTCAAATGGTTTATTAAACCATTGAGAAAAATCTTCAGATGAGTTGAAGATGTTTGGTAGTAAAAAGTTAAGTAATGCCCATAGTTCTTCGAGATTATTCTGTAACAGCGACCAGGAATAGAGAATATATTTTAGATCATACCAAATAAAGTACGTCGATGATGAGTTTTGACTAAGTAAAATGCATTCACAGATCGGAAGCTAATGAAATAGCAAACACAACACCTGTAATGGAGTTCCAGTCAGAAGTAATCTGTGATTGCTGCGATAATGTTTCAAATCAGCATTCAACTTGCAGGAAGCATTCTTAATGCGATGTCCTTCATCAATAATGACATAATGCCATTGTATTTTACTCAGTTTTGGCCGATCATGCTTGTTCATCAAATATTCATATGTTGTCAGAAGGACATTAAATTTCTGATGAACAATTTGTTCCCTGTAATGAGAAGGTCGCAAATGAACAGCGGAAGGACATAAAGAAGTAACAAGATATTAAAGATTATTTCAGAGAGATTACTTAAATAGTCTTCGACGTTCTTCAGGCGGGCCACAATAAACAATTTTGTGAACACTAGGAGCCCAGAGATTGATCTCCGACTCCCAACCAGGTAGAACAGAGGATGGTACAACAACTAGAAAAGGTCCTCTGTCATTCTTATTTTCCATTAAGTAGCAAATCAGTGATATGACCTGCGAAGTGGATTTTGTGCATATAACATTGTTGTCACATAAAAGAAGGGCAAATATTACTTTATGTGCCAACTTTTGAGTGTTGTTTCAATAATGTCACAACCTTATAAATTACAAATTAATACCCAACTTTTCAACATTTTCAAAGGTTTGTCCTAACGTGGGACTTCCTGCACACAAAATATCATATGGCTCACCAGAGTTTTGAAATATAGAGCATAAAAATGCTTAAGCACATAACCTGGCAATTTTCCATGTAGGACCAAAACAACAGCATGCCAATAAGATAGCAGATGTCGGAACGAACGTAAATGTCGAAATGTTTAAAAGTTAGGAATCGATTTGTAATTTATTAAATGTAGTGACATTATTGAAAAGAGCCTCAGAGATGAGGTTGGGGGCATAAAACTTATATTTGTCTAATAAGAACAGGGAACGAAAAAGGCCAGATTGGTCAAAGGGCTATAACTTCATATAATCAAGCATGTCACACCTGAACAGTTTTTCCCAAGCCCATTTCATCTGCTAGTATGCCATTCAAATGGTTATTGTAGAGAGAAACCAGCCATCTAAGTCCATTCATTTGGTACCTTATAAGAAAACCAAAATACAGCATTCAGGAATCAAATAACAGAAGATTCTTGTTTATACACCAGCACTAACAACATGGAAAAGAAAACAATTTAAAACAGAGTAAACCCAGAGAAAAACAGAATATTCCTGAAAACCCAATACAAAATGGAAGAAAAGAGGAAACTCACTCCCTTAGTCTTCCCCCAACAAGTCCGCTAGGCTGGTCTGCAATGTTCTCCTTTACACTATCAAAAATAATCACAAAACCAACAACAGAATCAGCATCAGCAATCAAAGCAGAAGCTTAACTAAGGTCCATGCATGACGTACTACTAAAAGATCTACAAAACGTCGGAATATAAGTGAAACTAAAACCGGGAAAACTTAATGCAGTAGTATATCCGGAATAAATGCATTTAAATTTTAAAGCAGTAGTTATATTTTTCAAAACTAAATGATCAATATGAAGTAGTTATATCGAGTCAAGATCCATTCTCATTACCTATGTGCCATCAAGTAATATTTTTCATTGCTCTCCAAATAGTGCTGTGGATAGAAGACCAATAAAAAATTATGAGATAATTAAACAACTCAATTGGCATAAAATGAATCTAGGACAAAAGAAAACCTTGGCCTGATCCTTCTCATCCTCATTCTCAACTACATCTTCACTCTCCTCCGCAGTACCACCCTTACTCTCCTCAATATCGGTCCCAAACTGTCCAGCCAATACCTTAGCATCCTTCAATCTGGACCCAAGTTTTTGCAGATACTTCTCAGTTTCTTTTAGCAGTTTATTAACTCGGTCAGATTTTGCATCCTACAACACATAAAAAATCGACATATAAGAATACTGACTTCAGCATCAAGGATCTCAATTGTGTGCACACCCATAAAGCACCTGAACCATGCGAAGATATCCTTCAACGTCATTGATTTTCAATAGATTAATCTTTTCACGCTGGATCCTGTCTATCTTCTCACGATAAAATCTTTCCTTCCTTTTGTGAAACTCCCTTACATATCTGTTGAATCCTTTCCAACGCTCTCTCTTTATTTTAAAACTATCTTCTAGTCTTTCTCTGAATGAAGACAAGAAAATGTATCATCAGATTAAATGTAGTAACTAGATTTTAGCAGTAGAAAACAATCCATGCAACCCATCGTATAGAAGAATCAAACTACCTGTGAACTTCAACCTCACTGAAAAATTCCTTCTGCCTTTCCCTAATTCTTTTTTGTCGCTCCTCCTTCATCTTCTGTTCATATCTTTCAATTTGTTTTGATCTCCTTCCAATTCGGTGCTTTTTAATTGATTTCAATCTATCCATTTCATTTGCTATTGGTCTAAAAAAATCATTCAAAATATCACTGCACCAAAAGTTATCGAATGTTATAACCAGAAATGAAGGTATCAAAAACTCAAGTGCCCATAAATAAAACCAAAATAGTTGGATTTAGCAAAACGGCAAAAGCTCCTCTGCTTGAATGAGAGGTGGGAGAGAAGCCAGAGAAAGCAAGGGAAACCAAAGGCATAGAAAGGTAACCTTCTAAGACATCGTTGCAACTCTAGTAACTGAAGCTTTTTCAATTCAATTACACTTCTCGTCTTCGCAGAAATATCTTCAGACGAGCTCACAATTTCCTGCAACATAAATGCAATAACAAAATTAAACCAAGAGTAAAGCAAAATATTGTTTTGCCAAAAATTAAGTGAAGCATATTAAATTTTTACCAAGAATTAAATCAGTCCTTTCAAACACTACGAAGAATGCATGATAGCATGCATGCATGTAAAAACTAGTAAAAGAATAATTAGTGCACTTTGCACGGTTACAAATTACAGATCAATCAAATGAGAAAATAAAGGACCAGTTTGGCCTCCATAAATACACCGACAACCTATTAATATATTATAAATTTAGAAAACTAAGGAGGTTTTACTTCTTTAGATATAGTACTAATTTAGGGATTGGTAACTACATAAACAAATTGCAGGATAAGAACAATCACACATTCTTGTGTTAGATTCACATTCAAGAAATAATCCATTTTTATATTAATGCACCTTCTTGAGGTATCCCTCATTTCTTATACTTATCCAATACAGTAAACAATGAATCCAACCTAACCTTGCAAGATTAACACCACCTAAAGGATTATAATTTTCCCGTGATCCAGCTTATGAATATAACATGTATTATCATATGCATGAATTTCATAAAGGATGTTATAAGAAATATTAACAAACTATGGAGATATTGAGGGAACACAAAAATTAACAAGGCCAATTTGAAAAGGATTGCAACAAGTGGGAAATCTTAAAAATCCTTTTACAATAAAAATGCTTCAATGTTTTTGTAAGCAACATACTTACGCCTCTTGGCCATCTCTAGATATGATAGCAATGCTAACCTTTAGCCTATCAGAAGAAGCAGTAACTTTTTGTGCTGTTTTGTGCTGTTTCTGGGCCCAGTTGTGCTCAGCAAGAACTTTTCTCTTCTGCCTGTCCAAAATCCATTTCTCTACAGTTGTATGTTTGGGAGAAGGTTGCCTGTTCGTAGACATTGAAGCATAACCTTCTTCCTGATCTGTCTCTAGCAAAGTGAATGAACATTTGAGTTTCAGTGCACCAGAATAATCATTTCATGATAAAAACACTTACTAAATAAAAGATAATATCATAATTCACCTTTTCTAAGCAAAAAAATGAATTTTAAGCACAAACAAAATTAACATGTGAAAGAAATCTAGCAACTCCCACTCTTCATATTACACTTGTGTGTATATATACACAATTTATACACACAACACACAAATTGACTACTTCAGGTATGAGAGTTTAATTACTTACCTTGATAAAAGTTTCTTACGGTTACGTTGGAATCCTTCATTGTCATCGGAGGGTAATTTAGGCCACTCATTCCTGAGGCAGGCTTCCACTTGTCCTTCGATTGAAAAATAGAAACATTTTTATCAGGGTAAGACTTACCCAGATTATTGCAATCCATCGGATTTTGAGCATCAGAAGTTGTATCGTCTTGTCTTTGTGGCATCCTTTCATTAGTGACAGAAGTGGTAGGTAGTGGTACATTAGCAAGATCATTAGAACACCCATTTACGGATGGACCGCCATCCTCAGGCATTGATTGTTCAAAAGGGGTCATAACTGCAGAGGATACGCATTTGCGCTGGTGGTGGTTCCCCCGATTGTCCTCATGATCCCTTATACTTGAATCTTGTGTTTCCTCTCTTGTAACTTCAGCATCAGTTTTCCCTCTTGTCATTGAATATTTCCTGTCCTGTTCATCTTCAGCTGGAAGAGCAAGTTGACTAATTCTCTCATCTGGATACTTCATAAAATCAGCTTCTTTCGATGGATTGGAATCCAAGAGAGGTGGGTGAACCTTGATGCCATCTGGCCTTTCAATTAACCTTGGAACTTCTGGAGCACTGCTTGCGTCATGAACAAGTTGCTCCTTCCCTTTCTGGTCAAGCAGATCTCTACTAGGCCCATCTGCAGATCATCATGTCATTCTTGAATTTAATTAAAAGTTACTTATATAAAATGAAGCATTTTTACTTACCTTCTTTAGAATATATGTTTCCAAGAGCAATTTCAAGATGAAGTTTCTTCGGCATCAGACCATTTCTAAACATGTAAAGCAACAGTCAGAAAACGAAAACTTGGAGTTCTGGACTAAGCAACACATGCCAAAGTATCTATAGCAAGTTTAAAGAACCTGAAAGCCAAAAAGACAAGGCATTGAGCTCTGAGTTGTTTTAACTGTTGTTCCTTAAATGGAAGGCCTGTGTTGGAAGACTGAGGAACTGGAGATTTCCCAATATCCCTAGAACCAGTAGTTCTGGTCAAGTTTTGCTCTGAAACACTGCCCTGAAAAGAACTCTGCCAAGACAAGGTAAAGCAACTAAACACAGGGCAAACGGATACAGCTTTAAAGACAATAGTGAAAGAAAGGTTGTATAATACACTAAATATTGAAAATCAACAGCTTTTGGAGGCAAGCAGTACCATATTCGCATTTGTTACTAAACTAGAGCCACCATGATCCAATGTCTTCCCAGCTACTTTTCCAGCAGAATGATCACCAAAAGGAAACCCTTCCTTGCTTCTCTCCTGGGATATCTTGGCAGAAAGGCTATGACTTTCAAAGGAAGAGTTACCAAACTGCATCCTATTTGTTGAGTCTACGGGTAAATAAGAACCTGGGGCACCAGGGGAAACACCATGAACCTTGATACCAACGCCTAACACGTTCTCCCAAGTTAGACTAAGATACTCAACATATAGAAAGTAATGCAAGTACTTGATGATCTACAAAATCCAACAGTTCAAAATGCATTAAAATGGAAGAAACACAAAAGTTCCTTACCTCACAAAATTATGCTGCTACTTTTTATGTCATGAAAAAAATTAATAAAGATACTTCCAAAATCTTGTGCTGCGTCACACATGCATAAGAACAATGATACTGACATGATTGGATAGATAATCCCTTGAATTATAATTATATAAGCAAACAGCCCAAGTCCTATTAGTCCCAAGGAAAAACCTAACAACCTTTGAACTACGTTTTGGGGTAATTTGAAATGAAAGTTAACTGGTGTTAGCTAAACCAACCTTTCTTTCAGTTCACATGACTATCATAGCCTGTTTTCTCAAAAGTCAGAACTGATATGTAGTGTCAATCAAATCCTTGATCTCATTCCAAAATCAAAAACATAGATCAAAGACTTACCACCAATATGAGCTGCAGAACCTTGATGCACATCTTGCTCGCCACTTACTTGACCGCTGTGAGTCCCAGTTGATGGGTATGTCTCTGGTGTCCGGCTCTCATTTGCAGATTTAGAGTCTTTAGCAGTCCCAATCCGCTGTGAAGGTCCTGCAGTAACATTAAAGTGCAATTAATAAATTGATATCCATTAATAGGAATCACTAATTTGGTTGCTTAATATATTTACACCAATTTTTACTCTTAATGTCACATTGCAGATGCTTTTTCAGTTGCAATAAAGATTAAAAAAAAATACCAGCTGATTGCTGCGATGCCGCATCTCCAATTTGAGTTCCAGCTGCCAGAGGCAGGCGCGACGACATTAATGTTTCAATATCAAGATTGTGTTCTTTGATAACAGTTTCCATGGCCCTTCATGGATTGTAACAAAAAGGAAAATATGAAATACATAAGCAATATAAGATGCCTAAAAGAACAAATAGAATACTATTGTCAAACGCAACAAAAATGTAATAATAAGTGATATGTTCTATTAGCAACTAACAAAACATCTTCAACTAGATTATTATTTTCACAGATTGTGAACCAAGAGCATATACATGACTTCGCATGACATGGATATTTTAAGAAAATCAGATATCTCTATTATTTTAAAACTATGTTTGTCAGTTACAGGTTAAAACTATTTCGGCACCCACTATTGACAAAGATTATGATGTAATCATGTAACAGGATAAACTGTACTGTATATTGGGCATCTTACCTCGATATGACTTGATAAGGCATAGAATTTTCTTTCCCACTAGACCTCATGTGCTGCAAAATCTGTTAGATCCACATATGATATAACAAACAAATTACTGTAGGCATAGACAATCAAAGCCAAATGGAAAAATAAACAATACAACGTGTTAACAGGAAAATTTTGACAAACCACATAGAGTTTTGTAGCTAGTTTGGAAGGCTCATCTTTAGACTCCTGGATGAGTTTATGCAGAAACTTTGCTGCTTCCAGCTCAACGTTCTGAGGATTTGCCATCTCACCTGATATCCAAATACACAATGTAACCCGAAACAGAAAAATTATAGCAGAACTAATGGTTTATTCATTATTGTTCATTTAAAATCAATTAAAAACCTTCTTCTGCACTCTGTATATCCGATCAGTATAGATGGAAGTTCTAACAAACCATGTAAACCAGCATTCTATACTTACAGATAACTGAATTTGTTGAACTAACCAAACCGAACTGTTCCAGTTTAGTTTGTGGGTTATTTTTGTTTTTTCTAAATAGATCTCCAAAATTAAGGATATTAAATTTCCCGAACACATATATTATCATTCCAGGTTCTAAGAAGATGAAAATTTTATAAATTGTTCAAGTTAAGAAATCATTTTTCTAAGACCAAAACCCGTAAATTCTCTAATCAAATCATACTTTCCATATTCTCATACAATAAAATAAAATAATGATACACTCTACAGCTGGACACCCTTTTTAAGAAAAAAACATCACTTTCCACATATAATGCGACAATTAAAATAAAAGGCAACAAGAAACCCTACAGCCGTGATCATCAATTTTCAGATACTCTTGACACCCGTGTCAAATTATTGGCCCTGTGGGAAAGGACCATAGCCGGATGGTCAGAAGAAACGGTGGGTTGCAGTGCAGGCGTGCATATGAGAAAGGCAGCGATATCAAGACAAAATATCGAGCAGGGAGGTAAAGTGCAGCTGAATGTCCGGGTCGCACGATGTGCCGGAGATGGTGAGCGAACGGTGGAGGACACGCCGGGAGGGAGGACGGAGTGTAGGATGCGAAGGAAAGAGAGTGGAGTGTCGATTACGAGGGTTTCGGAATTGGGGAATTTGGGGTTTCTATTTTGCAGATGTATATGTAAATTGTGAAGTAGAGAGCGGTGAGTCAAACTCTTCACTAATGCAATTAGTGAAAACTGAACAGTACAAACGTTAAAATTATTATTTGTATTTATGCTGTGTTGTTCTCTATAACCAAAAATAAATATAAATAAAAAATAAAGAGTGATTATAGTCTTATTTTGAAGGATGATTCTTTTATTCCGTAGTGTTTGGTTGACATGATTAAGTGTCTTAATTAATTTTATGAATTGTTTGGTTCGATAGTGTATACTGGATATGTAATATCGGAACAATCTCACATAAAATTAATTGTGAATTATGTTGTTATATCTCATGTACAAAATTAATATTAGAAAATCTCGTTGGCGCACTATAATCTCGGATAATCTTGACTAGCTGAATACTTCCTTTACATATTTTTCGTTTTCAATCTCCTTACTTATATTTCCAACTTAACAGTTAACATTTTATATAATATTATTTCTAACAAATAACATTGCTCTTTTACGCATTATAAAATCTTATATATTCCTCTATGGCTACATGTCCTCTTATTTTTTGGTAATACTCAAAAATAAATATTGTTTCGTACTCCCAACTCTGAATAAACGTGAAGTTTTAAATATATATTATGTTCACTAAATATTCGCTTCAACAAATATATAGTATTCTCTTATTTATATTAAAATTGATTTGATTTGATAACAAGGTGCTCATAATTTTAATTAAATCAAGGAGATTCTATTACATTTAAAAAAAAAATGATTGGAGAAGTCCTAAAAAAGTCTCCAAATATAATATTAGATTGTCATACATATATATATATATATAGATATATTGTGTATCATGAACTAAAAGTGCAGATGATGGAATGGTAAAATGTATATTCCTCCGTCCCTAATAAGTGTCCCATTTCAATTTTCAAGAGTAAAATAGTGTTAAAGTTCATATTTTGCCCTTGTAATCATTTGAATATTTTTACTTTTTATATTTTCGATGCAATGATTAGGGGTAAAGAGTGTAATTTAGTTTGTTTTCTTGATAATTGAATTTTGATGTTTGGGGACACTTATTGAGGGACGGAGGGAGCATTTGTTCAGGAGAATATATGCAGGTTCGGTTCTCGTTATCATTTGTCCAAGATACACCAGCTAAAACTTATTTGTTCTTATTAATTTATATTGCAACAAAATGGACTTTACCAAAATTGAATGAAAATTTATTTTTATCTATTTATTTAGATAATTTATTATAATACCAAAGTTAATTTTATTAAATGTAGCATACATAGACACACTCCTTGATATTGATAGCTAGCTACGATAGGGATGTCAATGAACTAGTTATGGACCAAATTTGGATTAGTCCATATTTATATTTTTTTTATTTTTTTTGTTGGGGTTAAAATCTGATAGATACATTCAACTTTAAATTTGAGATTTGTTCTAGATACATGAGATTCACCAAATAAATTATAAATATATTAAAACCGACAACAAAATCATAATAATTTAATTCAATAATACTACATCAATTGGTAAAAATAACATTATAATTGATATACAACAATACAATCCAAATAAAGTCATAACTTCTTGAATAATTTTATCATCATTATGTGTCAAGAAAAACTGTCACAAAATAAATCCTTATTATAATATTCAAGTAAATATTAAATATTACAACTATTTTCAACATCATAAATAAAATAATGATTTAAGAAGTGAAATAAATTTTTGATTAGATTAAATTATATTTAAAATAAAACATGTACTAATATATATATATATATATAAAATAAAATAAGTGACTTCATGGACCGAATTTAAATCTCGAAATGTGAACTTCAAATTCGACAATTTTTAAAAATAAGAAAAAACTCTAGATCCAATTCACATCAGCTGGGTTCAAAATTTGAAGCACCCGTGTCCTATATCTGAATCCAAAAATTTAGACCGAGTCTAAAATCAACTGCCAACTCCTACTTTGTGGGGGTGGAGGAAAAAAAGTAGGGGAGTTGAAGTCGCTCTCAAACTCACCTAAATAGATTGTAGTATTTGTTTAATGCAATCAATAAATTTATAACAAACTCTCCAAATGCATTTGAGTATTAGACTTATGATTGAATGTAGATATTGTAGGTTAATGTGGTTTATTTTTCATACTTAACAACTAAAGAAGAAGAAAATGATAATGATGAACATATTTCGAAGGAAATAGCTAGGTAATTAGTTATGTTGTAATCATAGTAAAAACCAAAGGCAGGCATACAATGTTCTATAAAGACATGGGAAGGCGTTGGAGCCTCAAAATAGATAAGCTTTTGCAAATCGGGATAGCATGCTTTTGAGATGATTGAACAACTACAAGATTAGTCATGTCATGTTTCTTCTCTTTTCTGTGCATTGCTCGCTACTGTAATAGACTTGTTGATTTCATCGATCATTGCTGAACATTCATTCTGTTTGCCCATACGTACGGATGTTCATAACTTGATACTATTAGAAAAGTAGGTACATACATTACTTGTAACAGCTGTGCTAGAAAAGGTGGGTATTCGAGAGTCAAAAAAACACACACGGGACATGTTTTTGATGTAATGTGATTAATCAGAGGTCTGGCTCATGCATATGCTTGAGGTTGTTGAGAGTCTTGTCCGCAAATTCAGCGGCAGATTTAGCAGAATCTTGGACAGTTGCTATGCTCTTGTCCAAGCTCTTCACTACTGCATCTTTAACCTTAGAAGCAGCACTTGCCTTTTCCTCCTTAAATTCAGCTTCTTCATCCCAGCCACTAGGTACGCGGAAACTGAAAAAAAAAAGCACTCACTCAAACATGGACAAAAAACAACAGTATGTAATGTGATTGGTGCTGCTTACTCTAAATTTGGGGGGAGAAACCATGAACGGGTGGCAGTGGGCAGAGAGTAGAGAAGCTTGGCTGCGTCTATTATATTTGTAGGAACTTGACTTCTTTCATCATTATCTTCATCTCCAACTCCAGATCCAGATCCAAAGTTGATTAAGACAAGAAACGCGGCGGAAGCCACCATAACCTTGTTAAGGTTAAGGCTATACATGCCACAACCTTCAACTAATTTCTTTATGCTTTGATGCTCATTTACTGGGTCTGGGGTCTGGGCTTGGTTAGCTTCACCTATATGTATTTATTACAAACTTGATGATAAACATCCTTTTTCTTCTTCTTGTGGTTGATTGACACGTTTAATTCTAGTATGTGTCAGCGCCGCCCTCCTCAAATATGAAGTAATCTTTGGTTGCGTTGCCAACGATTCACAATGTTGCCCTCCTCTCCTCACTTCATTTCATTCAAAATTAGCTACTATTCCTTTACAATCAATTATCTATTGAAAACTCGATTTTGCTCCCAAAAAAATCTATAATCGAATTAAAATCACTTTACATAATTACATGTAAAGATTGATTTCAAACTCGATTTTTCAAACCATGATTACTTTTATTTATGCCGACCTAATATATGTAATTAAGCACTCCGCTAGTATACTGTATGATTGGACGGTACACTCTAACTAATTAATTATATGGAATCCTATAATATTATCAATTTATTTATCATCAAGACATGGGTAATACAACGTTAATTATATAAAATAATCAAACAAGATTGTAAAAGATAAATAATTGTCAGAAATATAAAAATATTTAAATTATGATCATTTAAATAACATTATATTTAAATACGAATAGTATGAATAATATTCATTCATACGAATACGATTTATGCACACGTATAATTTAATAAAACTCAATATCACATATGAATAATACGATTCAATACAATTCATATGCAAATGTAAAAAAAAATTATTCGGATATTTTAGTACAAAAATTTTATAAATAAATAGAATTTAAATATTATTATATTGGTGGATATTATTTATTTCTTAAGAGATTTTTGCCTAATTGCTCATTAATATAATTGTTTACGTACGAGAGAGAAGTTTTGGGATGGACGACTTGGGTGGCATGAATTGTGGGTGAGGATTAAGTATGCGACGATTGCAAGGCAGGTTAGAATTGTTGGATTCCAAATATGTTATATGTATAATAAATTGTTGAATAGTTGGGTAGTTGCGGATCTTGCAGTTGCAGTAAAGTTTGGTTAGAATCTGGTACTCTTATTTTCACTCGACTTGTTGATGTTTGGTAAAGCTACACCTATCATAGTCAGTCTATTGCAACAATAGGAAACTTTTCTTTTAACATACCACTCTTAATCATAATAATAATGACTAGTGCAAATTGCAAAACCCTCTTTCTTGCAATCCTAATTTGCTGCTAATTTGGAACATGGAAGAATCTCATGGACTCCATAATCTCCTTGCTGCTAGAGAGATTCTCAAGAGCAGTATTGAGAAGTCAAGGAGCATAGGCATTGCAGTCGAAGAAACTGGGTCCAGATTGAAGCAGAGCAGCAACAACTTGGGATGTCTGCAAGGAAAAATCAAAGACATGGCTAGCAAATGTGCAGTTTATGAGATTAGAGGGCTTGTTGATGGAGCTATTGGCCCTGCTGCAGCTGTTTTGAAAGTCCTCGATCTCGTCTATGAACTGCAGACTTCGCTGCAGATCCATCCTCGTCCGAGCAGCATCATACGTCTCCAAGAGGCACTCAAGCTTCTTGCTGATAATTGCAAACTGGTGATCCTGTGGCTCCAAGATGTGGTGCACATCCTCAAAAATAATGCAGCCGGTGACGATGATTGGTATCTATCCCGCGTCTTCCGAGTTATTAAGATACTGAGGGAACTGCAGTTATTTTGCCAAGATGGAGGAGTGTTGCCGTATGTATTTGACAGCATGGAGACCGAATACAGGCGTCTCTTGACTCGAATCGATTTTGGAGACACGTCGTCGTTTGAAGAATTGCAGGGCATCACCGAGGTATTAGCTGCTAACAATCGCCTCGATAGGTGCATGTCTATTTACACACAAGTCCGTATTGCAAAAGCCCGAGCTGCCTTACAGGCCCTGAATGCGGAATACGTAGGCATTGAGTTATCTGAGATTGACAGTGTCCAAAACATGGAGACATACCTTAACCAGTGGGACCATCACATGGAGTTTGCAGTAAAGAATTTGCTCTTAAAGGAGTACAGGCTCTGCAGTGAGGTCTACTGCAAAGTTGGAGAGGAGGTGTGGATGGAGTGCTTTGCCAAGATTGCAACCCAGAGTGGATTTATTGATATTTTCGATTTCGGAAGCTCAGTTTGCAAGTGTAAGAAAGAGGCAATGAAGCTCTTGAGTCTATTGAAGATTTTCTCCACACTTGACAGACTACGGTTACAATTCAACGAGCTGTTCAATGGCAAGTTCTGCATAAAGATTCAGAACAAGACAAGAGGTCTTGTTAAGAAAGTTGTTGATGGGGCTAGTGAGATTTTCTGGGAGCTATTGGCGCAAGTGGAGCTGCAAAGGGCATCTGATCCACCAGCAGATGGAAGTGTCCCAAGGCTAGTTTGCTTCGTTACAGACTACTGCAATCAACTTCTTGAGGAGGAGAATAGCTCGATTCTCACTCGAGTTCTGGAGATATCACAGGTGTGGAACCAGGCAAGTTTTGAACAGGGTCTTCTCTCCAATGAAATTCACAGCACAATGAAAGCACTAGACACCAACTTGGATAGTTGGGCTCAGAGTTTCGAAGATACGTCCCTTTCCTACCTCTTTATGATGAATAACCACTGGTACTTGTGCAACACCACAAAAGGAAAAAAGCTTGGAGAATTGATGGGGAAATCTTGGTCGTGGGCATACGAGGAATCCGTTGAGTATTATGCAGCATTGTACCTGAGAGAGAGTTGGGAAAAGCTTCTGGTGCTTCTGCATGAAGAGGGCTTGACCTTGTTCCCAGGAGGCAGGGCCATCAACAGGGACGTAGTCAAGAAGAGGGTCACCATTTTCTGCGAGGCTTTCGATGAAATGTACAAGAAGCAATCTAAATGGATACTCTGTGATAAGACTTTGAGATGGAAGACGTGCCAGCTCATAGCTGAAGCTATTGTTCCACCTTACAAGAGCTACCTACAGAGATTTATGCCCGGATTAGATCACGAAACTCATGTGAAACACACAGCTGAGAGCATAGAGAAGTTAATTGGCTTACTGTTCCAGCCAAAGCTTGGCAAGTATGATGGCAGTAAATGCACAAATTCCATTGGCATCAAGAGTGCTGCTATCACTCACTTCTCCTCTACCCCTGCTGCCGCTTGATTTCAGTAGCCTTGTAAGAACATAGTTCACCCCATATCCACTTCACTGCATCACATATGGATTTCTAATTTCACATGTTTATGTTTGTGATGGTAATAGTATTTCTGGTGCTGTGCGTGAGAGAGAAGTTGATCCCTTAAAATTTACTTATCTATGCAATACCCTACTTCGCAATAACTTCATATCAATGCAATCACAAATCCCTTAAAATTTACTTATCTATGCAATACAGAGCCCTTAAACAATGGTTATTGAGAAACTTTAATGCAAATTCTAACATTCTCAAAACGCTTCAAACATTGGAAGCTACTTCTGGCTCGTGTACATCCAGAAAACAATATAGTTTCAACTCGACACTTTTGAAATGGTGAGTTGACTAAAAACTAAAGCAATTCGATTCTGAACCTATGAGAACATCCCTGTCCTAATATGAGATTGTCGAAAGGCCCAATGCTAGCAACTCATCAAGATGTATGTGTACATGGGGAAAATATGCAATATCGACATCACAATCTTAGACACCAGAAGTTGAAGCTTGAACTGCATTTCCAACTTTCTTTAGATGCTTGACCTTCTTGAATTCAGGGGCATGGAAATTCTTTTCCACTTCCCATGCAAGCTGAGACATGCCATTGAAAGATGATTTTGCACCTTTCTCATCTGCCACTTCTCTTGGAAAAGGTATCCGAACCTCAAATACATCCTTTTGCACTGAAGTCAGACGCACATCAAACCCTAGTCGATCAACCCATGCCATCTTGGCATCCAGTACCTAAGACAAAAGATAGTTCTGAATCCATTTCCATATAGAAAACTTAATCAATTGGTTTTTGATCATTCAGTTAAACCATAACTTGAGAACTCATCATTAAAGAGGAAACACAAGTTCCTTAAAATCTTAAACCACTTCCATGAAGCTTGGCCTTATTTTAAAATAATAATATGCCAACCATAAAGTGAGGTTCTTGTAACCAATTTACTCAGCAAACACAAAATTCTTCAGAGTACAGAAGTGGGGATCGAAAAATAATACCAATAGCCAGCAAAATACAGGACACTTGTATATAGCTAATTCTGGACTCAAGAAGTTAATTCAAGTAGCAAACTAAGCATAAATGCAAACAACTTGCACTTGTTGAAATCCCATCCATGTAAGACAATATAATGTGAAGTAATATCTGATGTTCAGTTGTCTGATCACAAAAAGTAACACAAGTAAAGCGTGAAGAATTTTGGTGAGGCACACGACATACAGATGTATCAAAGAGGCCTGCAATGCAAAAGTAGAAGATCGTGGACAATGACGTAGAGTACTCACCTGGATATCTAATTCCGCATATATGTTGCAGAAGCGAAAAACATCTTCTCTATTGTTAGTATTAATCTCATCAACAATCTTTTCTGCAGAGTTCCGAAGTGGATCTGGTTCAGCCAATGCGTATTCGGACGAACTAACCCAAACGCCATCCTGAAGTGTTACAATAACCCAGTCATCCTACTGAAGCTAACCACATTTTCTTGGAGATTAAGTATTCTCCTTGATAAAATATGTCATACCTCGCCATAATCTTCTATCTGAAGTACCCGTTCAACATCAATGACATAGATGTCACTTTCATCCACTTCCCTGTCAAACCGCTTCGTCCATGCCAAACAGAGTTTCTGTTAAACAAGGAAGTTGGAATGCCAGAAGAGGGTGAGATGTACAATGATAATTATTTTTCATATAAGTATTGGACTCAGTGATGGATGAAGGATACTTAACACGGTCGCACTCAGTTTCCCATTTGAAAGATGACAGCTGATGGCATTAAAGAAGCAGAATAAAACAAAAGGATGTACACTGGATACTAGTCTAATAGATGCATCCCCAATAAGTTTCACGCTGATTTATGAACTTCAGTGAGCAGCCACTAGTAAAAATAAAGAAGCTAATTTCATGCTCAAAGATCATGATACTACTAGAAAAATCAAGAAATCAGAAAAAACAGAAAATATACGTGTCCATACCCTCAGAGCTATGGCGTCTTTGGGTTTATTGATGTTCCCAACAATTGTGCACTGAGGCGTACGCACTCCGCATTGCTCCAACTGATACGCATCAAAATTCGAACCGAATAAGAAGAGAAGAGAAGATTAGATAGACTATCAAGTTTAAATCTTTGCAAACCAAGACACCAAATTAGAGGCAACCTGAACATGAAGACTGCACCTCAAACTAGCAGCAGAAAATCTGGCGTCGACATCATTCAGGCACAAAATGGGACTTCCATTGAAGTCGAGAGCGAAGCGAACGCCGAAGCCCAATGGCGAGCCGTCTTGAGCGAGAGTGGAAAGAGTGCCGACGCTTGATAGTTCCACAATTGTTCTTGAAACCTCAGCTGGAAAAGGCTTGAGATTCTCGCCCGTCAACTCCAATTGCGGTGGTGGCTCTGAAACTACACTAGCAGAAGAGCATTTCAACGGCTGAATCCCAAATCTGTTACTACTTTTTAATGGGTTGCGAAAGGAGATCCTTTTTGATGGTGCATAGAGCGAAACGCGGGGATTGAAACAATGGGTTATGGGAAGGACCAGATTTGGAGGCGAGAGATTGTTAGGCAATTGGGCGTGAGGAATCATACTACCAGTGTTTGAATTTTTGGTTAACCTTTGATTTTCCAAGAAGAAGATGAGTCTCTGAGAAGACGATAAAGATAGAACAAGGATGAAGAGTCGTGTTTCTTTTTAACTAAAGCGCTTGAATTCACTCTCCTGGATGAAGAGTCGTGTATCTTTTTAACTTGCTATTGGTTAATAAGGAACAAACAAGGAAAGGAAAATAAAGAAGGGTGAGTCTCAGTTACTTATGATGTACATTTGTGACTCTTCTGCACTTTTGATCCTACAACTTCACTTTGCAATTCATTTGTTATCTACTTACTAATCTAGTCATTAGATTCATGAACAAAGTAGATATATGGTAGTTGACAGTTGAGACTGAGTGGAGGCATAATTAATAAACCATTACCAAATCTCTTTGGTTTCTACAACAAAACCAGTTTACTTTGTGTTGTGCTAGGATCTGATATGGTGGAGCTTGAAGATGGCTGTAAGGATTGGAGAGGAAATGCAGAAATTGTTTGGAAAAGGAAGGCGTTGACTGTGACTGAGTAGAAGAAATGAATTGTGTTGCGTTGGATGTGTGAGGAATACGTGGCAGTGGAGTTGGTGGGAGAAGAAATAATCTTGTCCGTCCAGGTGGCAGCAGTAGATGCAAATTTTGGAAATACTTTAATATTCCAAATGTTGCCTTATGTTTTGTTTTAATCGCATATTTACCCTATGTTATGTATTTAGGGTAAAGGAGTACTGGGAAGGAATTAATGAAAAATAGTTATCTTTCTTCCTCCTCTTCCTATCTTCTCTCTCCTTCCTCATACACTTTTCCTTATGTTCTGGGTTTAACGAGAAGTCTGACTTATACATTACAAATATTATATCATATTATACTACAACAACTATTACATTGAATACAACGCAACACTTTGCTGCTGCATGTTACAAGACAAGCCACTCTAATTCATTAATCTCTTCTCCTTACTTCAATTGTTAAGTTTGCTTATCAGCTGTGAATAGTAATTTTATTCTACATCATTTACTAGCTCAATCTTGAACATTTGTTTAAGCATGTGAATGTGGTTATTAGCAGAGTTTCAAAGATGAAGAAAGACAAAGTCATCAATTGCAGGCACCTCCCCAATCTTGGTTAGTGTTGCCTTATCAGGTTCTTCATCCACCCCAATTGCCATAATGGCCTTTCCCCCCCTCTCAACACTTCTTCCCACACTCATGAAGCTCACATTCACATTGTCCTCTCCAAGAATGTTTCCCACTTGCCCTATAACTCCCGGCCGGTCTACTTGGCGACACAGCACGACGCTTCCCTCCAAGCTCACGCCCACGCTGAATGCTCCCACCCGTGTCAAATGAGGCACCCCAAGCTTCACCTTCCCCTCGATGCTAATCCTTCTGTTATCCAACAATGCGCTCTCGAACCTTGACTCGACCTCACTTATCTGTACTTGTATCCACTCCACAGGTTGCTGCTGTGAAGACGAGGTAGTAGTGACGACTGCCACCTTTTCCTCACTTATTCTTAGGCGTTTCTGCTTCGCTGTGAAGTCTGCGTTCACAAGGTTGACATGGGCATCAGATATAGGCTCAATGATGCCTTTTATGATCATAGCTCGAAGAATTCTGGTGTCTAAGTCGTCCGGATCTCGCGTGGAACCGTAGATCACCTTCACAGATTGGATTCCACTTCCTCCACCCACAAGTTGTACAGCTATTCTGCCAAGCTTCTCAGATAGAGTAACGTAAGGTCCCAGTTCAAACAAAACCTGGTGACAAGAATGAACCAAACCATCATCACCAGGAGGAAGCATGTACTAGTACATTACAGTTCTTGATTGTCAGTCTATACTAAACAACCTCAGGTGGAAACATGGGAGCATTGAGTGCAGTTGCAGAAAGCTCCCCTCTTAATGCACCAACAACAGCCTCTGCAATTTCTATCGCCACTTCTTCCTGGAAGTAAATTAACAATCACGGTGCTGAAGAAGACGAATTGATGTTGCAGAAAGTGGTTATACTGTTATACTTACCTGTGCTTCCTTTGTGCTAGCTCCAAGATGAGGTGTGGCTGTGACATTCTCATGCTGCGCCAATTTGCTGTCTTTATGTGGGGGCTCCTCTATAAACACATCAAGGGCCGCCTACAATTACTTACAATTACATCATCATCATCAACAACAAAAACTTTCTGATAAGTGTTCATATCAGATTGGCACCTGAGCAACAATCCCAGAATCAAGGGCTCGAAGGAGAGCATCTTCATCAACAACGCCACCACGAGCGACATTAATGAGGCGCACGCCTTTCTTCATCTTGGCAAAGGCTTCATCATTGAAGATGGAGTGAGTTGAAGGGGTGAGAGGCAGGTGCAGAGAGAGAAAGTCTGCAGTGGAGATGGCTTCATCAAAAGAGACTAAATCCACACCAATGGCACGAGCTCTCTCAGCGGGAGCATAAGGGTCGTGAGCAATAACATGCATTCCAAGCCCTTTGGCACGCTTTGCAAACTCACACCCAACCCTACCAAACCCAATCACCCCCACAGTTTTCCCATCCACACAAACACCAAAATACTTATCACGTTCCCATTTCCCTACACAGCAACACAACACTTGATGAATGAATCACCTTTCAATTAATTCAATCTACTCCAAAAATATGACCAAAAAAAAAATCAAATTGCACAAACAAGAAATGGTACCAGCCTTCATAGAGGCGTCAGCCTGAGCAACATTCCTTGCCATGGCGTTGAGCAGAGCAATCCCATGCTCGGCGGCAGCGATGGTGTTGGCGGTGGGGGCATTAACCACCAAACACCCCGACTCAGTAGCCGCCTCTCTATCCACATTGTCGATCCCAACTCCAGCTCGCCCCACCACCTTCAGCCTCCCTTTCGCCGCCTCAAATACCCGCCTCGTCACTTTGGTTCCGCTCCGAACAATCAGCGCATCAAACTCCCCAATCCTGCTACACAGATCCTCCTCTGTAGATAAGTTGTACAAGCACTCGATGTGGCCAAATGCACGGAGCAATTGGAGGCCCGACTCTCCGAGCTTCTCCGAGACTAGGATTTTGGGTGGTGAATAAGGTGGTGAGTTGGAGTTGGAAAGTGCGCGTGGAGTGGAGGAGGAGAGGGAGCGTTTGTGGAGGGAAATGAAGGAGGGGAGATGAGATTGTTTTGTGTAGGGAAGAAAGATTGGTGTTTGATTGGTGATGTTACAAGTGGCTGAGGACATGGAGATTGCTGCTATTTTATTCATTACATTCACGGGAGAGTTGGAGTATGCATCTGCATCTGCAGCTTAAATAGTTCAGATCATTGATTTCAATCCATCAACATGAACAAGATCACTTACTTTTAAAGTAGAATCAAAAAATACATTTTGACTTGTGTTGAACTTATTTAAACTTGTAACAGTAACTATAATAACAGAAAACCATTGATGTGGTGAGAGACGGGGAGAGCGCTTATAGCCTCATGTTGCCAAGTTGGAAGATAATAAAATCTCAAAATAAAGCAGTACACTACTGTAGTTCTATTATTTTAAATGAAAATGGTTGCGGAAACAGTAAACAAATCCCAAATATATAAAGTTTTCTTGTTTGCTTGCTAAAGACAGCTATGGAATAGAATTGGGATATCAATGCGTCGAGTTGGATCCGGATAGCCGGGTTGGATCGGATTCCTTTCTGTTCATGATTTTATTGATAGATTTAAGTAGGGGTGAAAATAGGGCCGCAATCGAGTATATTTTCCGAAGTTCCTGATCAAATTCCCTCGTGTTCACTTCATATATTATTTCAAATTGAGTTGTACGTAGCAAGTATGGTGAGTTCACTTGCTATAAATAGAAAATTTCAAATTTAAACTATTTTTGTGAACATCCCAAATGATAAAACGTAAATCATTTTTGTAGATGGTTAGAGTGTTTTTATATAATTTTTAACTTTTAAATATATTAAAAATGTATATAATTTAAGTTATTTTAAAATACACTTATATATTATTATACATAATTTATATTTATAATATATTAATAATAATTTAAATATATATTCTTTTAATATATGGGTCGGACTTGATTGTACTTGGATTTGTTAGGCTTAAAAATTGATTTAAGCCTACCTATCAAGTTTAAGATTTATGCCCAAGGCTGGACTCATAATATTATCGCATAGGATATGGACGGTTCAATGTTATCGGGTTTGGATAGACTTTGTTCGAACCGATAAAATTGTCATCCCTAACGAGATAATTATTTCAAGATTTGAATAATTAAAATTATTTTTTAATTTCACTTTTCCTTTTTTTAAATTTGCTATAAATACATAGTACAAGTAAAAAGTGTGCACGCACGTCAACATGCAACATAATTGCCAAACCAGGAATTGAAGAATCATCATTAATTTTGGATCACAAAACAGGTTACTGATTGAATGAATACCAACACAATCACAAGAATTATATCTCTATCTATGCAGTTTAAGCTTTGGTCCTTCATACTACTCTACTGTAAAACATTAAAGTCATTTTTGAGATTGCATGTGCGGCGTCTCTACGTCCACATATCTTCATGTTCTCTCGCTAAGAAGCTTTATCCCAAAATGCCTATAACCAAAACCAACACAATACAAAGTAAATTAAATTTACACACTGCGGCAATATGCTAAAATAGCTGCAACCAAACACATATTAGATAACATAGATTGTTACCTTCCCATCATGAGAAGAGTAGCCTGAGGATTGGTGCCAGGCGACACCGTAAATGTGGAACCATCCACCACTCTTAGCCCTCCAACTCCAATCACTTTCAGGTTTCTGTCCACCACCTTCCCCGTTAGGCACCCACCATGATAGTGCCATATCGTGCTCACCGTCCTTCTGCAATACTCCGCCATCTGCTCGTGGTTACGCTGATCCCGTGGCAGTGGTGTTCCCACATACCTAAACTCCCTCCCTCCTAACCACTGGTGCACCCTGAATTGATCCATGGACCGTGTGTTAAGCACATCAGCAATCCTTCTAGTGCCATTTATGCACAACTCAAGATCAGTGGGGTTGCTGAAGTAGTTGAAACGAACAAAGGGGTTGGTCCTAACATCTGTGGAGGCTAATCTTAGAGAGCCTGCGGAGAGGGGCCCCACTATCTTCTCCATTAGAGTGGCGACTGTAACGAAAGATGATGCAGGAGACCTGATGAAGATGGGGCGAGGAGGGGAGAGGAATGGCACAATGTTTGATGCTGCTTCAAGATAAGTACCAGAGTTTGTAATCCCAACTACTTGGATCAAAGAGTGATCCAACGGCACTGGGGGCACGATCGAGATCCCGTTTCTTGGATTGTCGTACAAGAACCGGCCCACATAAGGCGAGTGCAACACCACCGGGATCCCCCATGAAGCCAGATAAGGCCGCGGCCCAATGCCGCTCAGCAACAGCAGCTGAGGGCTACCCAGAGCCCCTGCGCACACCAACACTTCACCATTATCACGCACCATTGCGTGATGAAATGCCCCTCTCCGGTCGCGGAAAACGACCCCAATTGCAGTCTGCCTTGCGCCCCTTACGTTACTAGGCGCCAGCAGAATTCTTTCCACACTGGCGTGCACCGCCACCTTAATGTTGTGGGGATTGGCGTAGCTGAGAAGATCCGCCGCGCTGTGCCTTGTTCCGGCGCTGTCGAAGGTGGAGCCCCCGATCTTGGTGCCGGCGAGGTGATCGAGACTGAAGCCGTGGTAGGGATCTATTCCGGCCTCCAACAACGAGTCGCGAACCGCAGATTGCCAATTCCGTAGCTCTGGCCTAAACACAATCGCCTTCTCCACCCATTCGTACGATTGATTCACTATTTTAAGATCCCAATCGATCCCCGATCTCTTGTAAAAATTTGGATCGGCTCTGCTGTAGAAACCGGCGTTAATGGCGCTGCTTCCGCCGAGAACTCTGCCTCTGGCGTTGGGAACTCCGTCGTCGGAAGTGAAGGCTTGAGCAGGGGAGTCGTGGGCGTCAACTTCCATTAGCGTTGTGAGGAATCCGTCTCGAGTCATCAAATTTGGTACACCAAATGGAATTCCCCCTCTCTCGAGAACTAGAACCCTAAACCCCTCCGATAGTGTCGCCGCCAGAGGGCAGCCAGCTGTGCCGCCGCCCACGATTATGTAATCATAGTAGTCTTCTACCGGAAATTCAGTGGCGTTCGACACCATACCCACATACGCCGGACCTGCAACGCAAAAACAGCAAAAATAATTAGAGAACTTCACGTAATCGATTCAGATTCCATTGGAGGGTGAGACGGTTACTTTGATGTGATTGTGATTGTGATTGTGATAGGGGTAGAGAAACCAGAAGTGCGAGAGAGAAGAAGATAAGAAATGGCGATGGAAGAGTAGAGAATTCTTCCGCCATAGCTGCAGGCGAGCTCGGATGTTCTTGGTTTTGCGAAGAGAATTCTCACAGAGAGAAAGAAAGAGAGATAGAATGCGATGATGTATGGTTGTGATGGAAGCGGTTAAGCAGAAGAAGTAGAGAGAGTTTTGGTGGTAAAATCTGTTAAAATAATGGCTAATCAGAAGCTGTGCTATGCTCTGCTCTCCGATTTGTATACTATATAAATATATATATATATATATACCACATGCATCACCATGCATAATTCAGCATGCTTCCTATCTACTCTTACTCTTACTCTCTCTCTCTCTATCTATCTCTCTATCAAAATAAATTTATAATTTCACTTTATACAGATTTTAATACTCCGTCCTTCACTAGTCTTAGTCGTATTCTTCTTTGGGCCGTTTCAAAAGTAAAATGGATCATTTCTTAACACATAAATTTAAATAATATATATTTATATATCAATTTATATTCTAAACATACAATTTTTAATTATCGTGCCCAAAAAAAGTGTTCCATCTTAATTTAAAAGAAAGGAGTATATATTTTAATCTTAATAAAAATATATGATTGATGGAGTTTAGATTCATTTGGTATATTATTTTAAAATAAGTTATTTATAATGTATGATGTTTGAGTGCTATTTAAATTATTATTTTGTATTGATTTACGAGCATTCAATTTGAAAGATGAATACAATAGCTTGAAAAGGAAAGCTAGAATTTAAGTTGGAACTGAAATGGAACCCAACTCAACCAATTGTCACTCATAGTAGTCACCTCATTTTATTTTCATCATGGTCTCTAATCATACTTATATTCAAGTAACGAGATTTTCATAAAATATACTGCGGCTCGTTAAAAACGATAACAAAATTTTTTATACGAAGATTAAAAAATAAAATAAAATATTGTATTTTAGAAAAGTAAAAATTAACATTTTAAAAATAAAATATTTTTCTTTTTTAAAAAAATGACCACTAATATAACAGTCGAATAAAAAAATATCATTATTTTTAAGGTTACCGATAAAATATATTGTGAAATAATAAACAACGAGACCTATAGTATTTACAATAAAACATCTACATATAATAGTAATCATTTATATATGCAGAGAAATATAATCGGAGTCCCAACTTAAAATCAGGTATAATTATGAATAAATTTTACATTGTGAGAATTCATATTCGTCATTCTCTTTTTTCAAATCAGTTTTAAGTAAATACACCTCTGTT
>JAPKLX010000011.1:719721-803288 GCA_026898415.1 Leonotis leonurus
TATATATATATATATATATATATATATATATATATATATATTGAAGATGGTATAAATATTTGTCTGCATGGTATAGCATATATAAATACATTGTTAAAATTATCATAACTACAAAATTACGTGCAATGATAATTCTCGTATTTACATGTATAGTACCCTTCACCGCGCTGGTGTATATAACTTAATGTGTCCATAATTGATATGACATTATCATATTAATATACGAGTCACTATTATTTTCATTTATTTATATTATTTTATATTTATTAAAAAATTAATATTTATCTATGAGTCATGTCACGTCGTTCGTGAACGTATCTACCATGCCCGCTGCGAGCAACATGCTTGGTCCGGCTTATGGGGTCAAATCACTATGTTCTAAGAAGAAATATTTGAGTATCAATCTCATACCAAATAATTGAGACAAACCTAGTTCTCCGACGAGCTAGGATAAGAGTCGAGGCTGTTAGTACAATTTTATAACTAGTTGTTGCGTTCAAATAAGCAAAGAAGTTTTTAAAACCTATTTAGGTTGCATTACTCGACATAATCCAACCAAGCAGCTCGGGTCGTAGACCTCATCTTGAAGTTAAGCAGTAATGAAACTCTTGACGGAGAATAAAAGAGTAGCAAGCAGCGCTTTCCAAAAGTCTCATGTGATCAAGCAATTCGTAGAGGTGAGCATTTTCGCTTACATGTATTTGAGAAAATATTTCTCATGTTGGACATTAAATATGCACAAAGGTTTTCTATGATTCCCAATGATTTGACTTAGGTTTGATTGTATACGAGTATTTAAACTTCTAATATTTCAATACAGTTTACACTGTTAAGTGTTAACTGGATCGTACATTAATTAATACTATTATATAATAGGATGATTATGCCATTGATATTCTTTTAAATGCGATTTAATTCTGTACTAAACCAACCTATTTTTATTTTGATATATATCATTATATTCTATTTTCAAAATTTGTTCATTTGGAGTACCTTGTTATTATTGCTATACCATAATTGAATGTGAATTAATGCATTGTAGTTAATTCCTCAAGCCAATTCACCTATTTTAGCATTTAAAATTTAAAGTATTACTTATTTGGTCTGTTATATGTGGAAAAATATCGTGTCCTTTTTTTGAATTATAAAACGGGGAGTGTAGATGTAGCGTAATTACTTTTGTAGTGTGCCGTATTTATTATTGCATCAAATTTATTAATATATTGGATATATTAGTTCGATTTTCAAATGATTAAATGAAGAAAATAGTAATTAATGCTATGAATTATGACCAGCTTAATTTACAATGTTTCGAAAATGATCCAATTAATTAATTTGCTATCCACACACTAGATTATCTAGACCGACATCAATAATTTTATTTTTATTAAGACCGTTAAGATTTTACGTATTAAAACAAAGATTATAATTTATTTATATTAAAAAATTATTTATAAAATGTATTTTAAAATTATTTGTATTCATAAAATTGAACAATGACATTTTGTCTGGAATGATTGATTTCGAGTAGGGTGGAAATTTTCATGTAAACGTTGACATAATAAGAAAATTAAATTTATTTATTTACTACAAAAGTGAACTTATCATAGAAAGATATTTGACGAGTCTACACTCCGACAGATTAGTGAACAAATTGCCTAATCACTTGAAAGTATTCACTTGTGAAATCGTTAGATGTTATTATTGACAAATTATCAATACATATTTATTTTCTTCTTAAGGGAGCTATGGTTGACATTGTACATACAAATGAAAAGGACAAACACATTCTATGTAAGTTGAAACATAAAATAACAATAAATGTAGGGTGTATATAATAAATAAATAGATACAAACCAACTAGTTGTGTTTTGGCCATTTACATATAATAGATATAATAGATGTTGATTGGATCGAATATTAAATTAGATATAATAATATTTTGAAAAGTAGAAAAAGCAAATGATAATACATAGATGTAAACTACTAGTATGCGTATATGTTATGTGAACAGTTTCCAAAATATTTATTGGAGTTTTGATATAAAATTTCAAAACATCATCAACAACTGAAACAAACCATAAGTTAAAGAATATTAGATTTAGTCTTAGTCTTGTTTCATATGAACTCATATATTAGGAAGTTTTGTTCTATAGGTTATCAAGAACAAAAGACATAAAAATTGAAGAATTTTAAACTTTCAATAATTGTCAAGCTATAATGGGTGACTTGAAAATGCAATCGCATCGAATGACATACTCTGAACTATATTCTTAAAGATACACTAAAGATTCTCATAAATGTTAGAAAAATGTTAAGACCTAATTCTCGATATGCGAACTCTACAAGGAGTTCAACTCTAAAATAATGCACTTAAAGCCTAACACACGACTTTTTACCAGTTTTGACAAAAATCGCATAATATAATTGAAGATGAAACTATTTTTAAACCTAGTCTTGAAATTAGAAGTGATCATAACTATTGCACATCCAAGGATGTAGCAGTTTTCAACTTCGAACCACGCAAACCAATTCATTTTTTTTACTCTATATTGCTTTTTTTACTTTCTCATCAGTTGTACTAACGAATTTTCCGTTGATATACTGAAAGTTAATTAATAGAAAAACAAAACTACTAAGTCATTAATAATATTGTTAAGCAAGACTATCAATTTTCGCACTTAAGCTTTAGTAGAAATATTAGTCCATTGATTGGTTGGGTAAAAGTGCAAACTGATAGCTGCATAAATATGAATAATGGCACCTGAGATAATATTGACGTCGGGAAAATAACCTCACCTTTGAGGCAAAGTCTCGATTTCATCTAAGGGTATCTTCCAATTTATCTTTTTTTCGCACTTTCCGAAGAAATGAGAAAGTCTGACGAATGCTCTTATACCTGAAACTAGAACAATGAGTAGGAGGACAACTACCACTCAAAAAGGCTCAAAGATAGAGGGCGCACCAATAACTGGCTAAGCGACTGAAAGATTTCTTTATATTAGTATGTTTTGTCATACACTAAATATAAACTGGATTGATAAAAATATGGAGAATTAAACGGAATCTTTCTTCAGGTCTCGACATACACGTACATTGATTAACATGTTTTTTAAGGCAAATAGTTTTCAATTAATGTACTCATCGTATATTATATTACTCGTATCGAGACCAACAATAACTCTATCTAGGTTTAATATATCCCTTTCCATAACCAGATTATAAAAGTTTAGTATAAATATTAGTCCACGTATCAGACATTAAATGTAAACTAGATTGATATAAGTATGGAAAATCAAAACAGAATATTTCTTCGAGTCTCGACATAATACACGTATATTGATTAACATGTTTTTTAAGGCAAATAGTTTTTAATTAATGTACTTCCTGTATATTAGATTACTCGTATCGAGACCAACAATGATACGACCAACAATAACATGAGTTTGATGTATCCCTTTCCAAAATCCAGATTATGAAAGCCCTCCTCTGTTTGGGAGCTCTTCTTCTTCCTCCTCTTTTCCTTTTTCAAGAACCTTTTTTCGCCTTGGGGTTTTTCTTCCTCCCTCAGTTTCTCTCTACCCCATTGCTATATTTGCCTTTGCTCACTCTACAATATCCATGGACTTGTCTTCTTCTTTCCACATCAACCCTATACTAATCTCCCTCTCTCTCTCCACAGAACGATAATCTCCATAATTGATTCCTAGATTTCCGACTATTATTACTCAACTAAGCATCAAGCATCACTGCTATCAGCTCTGTTCTCTCTCCTTCATCAATCATGAGGCCCCTACTGCCGCTGCCGCCCGCCGCTGGATCCGCCTCCAATCGCGCCAGCCGCCAGCGCCGCCGCCCGGACCTAACCCTGCCTATGCCCCAGCGCGACACCTCCCACGCCGTCCCCCTCCCTCTGCCGCCGAGCTCCGCTCCAGCTTCTGTATCTTCCTATGTTCAATTAGAGTACGCCGAGCTGGAGCGCGTAAGCCGCATCGGCAGCGGCGCCGGAGGCACCGTCTACAAGGTCCTCCACCGCCCCACCTCTAAAATCTACGCCCTCAAAGTCATCTACGGCAACCACGAGGACGCCGTCCGCAACCAGATGCGCCGTGAAATCCAGATTCTCCGCGACGTGGACAACCCTAACGTCGTCCGCTGCCACAACCTCATCGATCACAACGGCGAAATCCAAGTCCTCCTCGAGTACATGGATAGGGGATCGCTCGAGGGCACCCACATCCCCAACGAACCCTCGCTGTCTGATCTCGCGCGCCAGATTTTGTGCGGATTGTACTACCTCCACCGCCGCAAAATCGTTCACCGCGATATCAAGCCCTCCAATTTGCTCATCAATTCAAGAGGGGTAGTGAAGATCGCTGATTTTGGCGTATCCCGAATTCTGGCTCAAACCATGGACAACTGCAATTCATCGGTGGGAACTATTGCTTACATGAGCCCCGAGAGAATCAACACCGATCTCAATCACGGGAGATACGATGGCTATGCTGGGGATATTTGGAGTTTGGGAGTGAGCATTCTCGAATTTTACTTGGGCAACTTCCCTTTCGCGGTTGGGAGGCAGGGAGATTGGGCTAGTCTAATGTGCGCCATTTGTATGTCGCAGCCACCGGAGGCGCCAGCGACGGCAAGCCGGGAGTTCAGGGATTTCATCTCTTGCTGCCTCCAAAGGGATCCGGCAAAGCGGTGGACGGCGGCGCAGCTGTTGAGGCATCCCTTCATCACACAGCACGGCTCTCCGTCGGCAGCACTGCCGGGAAGCAACGGGAGTAATCAGGCTCATCAGAAACTACCTCAGCCTCTTCCACACCCTTCATCTACCTGATTCGTGCTTACTTTTCTGCTAGCTCCTATGCTCCCATCTTATTCCATTTATTTACCTGTTAATTCTATAGAATTATGCTCCAATCCCGGATTCTTGTGGACGTGGTGTTTGGGTTCCAGGGATTGGGGGAAGGGGAACTAGAGAATGGTGGACTGGATACTTGTTAAGGCTAGCTATACTTAGCTTTGATCGAGGCTCATGATCAACGATATTAAGTTGAACAAAACGATGATGTTTAACAGTTGAAAGGAATGCATTCTATTTTCCGGCCTCATTTCAGAGTCTCAATTTGATCTCTTTTGGTTAGAGCTGTACTGCCGTGCCTATTCCGTTCATTGAGCTTCGAATTGATGATAGCTGGTGTTGTCTTTGTTTGGCCTTTTTGATACTATGCAAAAGAAGAGATAGTAAGCTACAATGCACATATTCCTTTTCTCTATTGTGGAATCCTTATCTTTTGAGATTGATCGAATTTGTCTATGTTGGGTCGCATCTTTGGTGTTGTTCTTCTGCCATATTAGTGTGATGGTGACTCGAGCAATCTAGCTGTACGTGGATTATAAATTGCTTGAATCCTCTAAATTTAGAGTTTGATGGGTTTATGATGAGAGTATTTGGTTAGTTGGTTGCTTTGGAAGATGGTATTATCTAGTTTGGGCAAAAAAGCATATTGTTTTCCAACTTGTTACTTTATGGAAACATATCCAATCCAATAATGAAGATGAAACCAGAAAGCATATTGCTATATAGGACATGTGAGTGATCATATACTTGATGAGTGGCTTTACATTCTCTAGTTGTATTTATGAACAACATGCATGTATTACTCAATAAGTTTGATTTGTGTATTGTTTGTTGAATTTTCTAGATTAGGCTATTCATATTCTGTTTGTTTCTTATCAAAACAACACCCACACACACAAACACAAAAGGATGTAGAGTAGTTTCTTGAAATGGAATGTGATTTACATCACTGTAATGTTTGTTTATTTGGCCTACTGTAATATAGCTCATGAAATGTTGATCTATTTTGTATTAAAGCTTTATTTGTAGGATTACTTGGGACTTTGGAAGATTTGTCTAGTTTTTTGCTTTGCAGATATCGGATTTTCTGTCTTTTATCTTCTCTGTTTTGATATTTCGATTAATATTAACTTTTCCTTATTATGTTAAATCATTACTTTTACGATGATGCTCCTGGCATTGTCGGTAACTGAAAAGTTAATTACTTATTTTCTTGGACTTTTATGGTTTTAATAACACTTTAACACAAATGTTGGAAATCAGAAAAAGCAGCACATTTTACCCTATATAAAGAAAGTTGGACAGCGATCTAATCAAATAAAAAATAAACATAAACTATGACCTAAATTATTATGCATTTTATAAGGTTGATGCATATTGGATTTTCATATGAGAATGAGACCAAGCATTGCTACTACATGTGATGTGCATGTGCATCTAAAGGAGTTGAGCTATCTATGAGTAATCGGCTCTTGATTCCGACAAATTTTATTCCATCTTGTTATGCCATACACAAATATACAGTTAATTTGAGCTTGAAAGTTCCACCCCCCCTCTCTCTTGTTCAATAATGGAGTTTGGTAATAGCCAAAAACAAACTCATAGGCTAATGAATTCTAAACATAGTCCCAATTTTAATGTTCAACCCCCTTGCAGAAAATACTACTCATAAAAGTAAAAACAATTGTAATATTATAGCCTTGTATAAAGTGAATATTGCACTATGCGAATTTAATGAATTTAAAATTGGAAATAGACAATCGCTTAGAATATTATTATATGATATCTATAGCAAGAATGGAACATAATGTGTGTGGGTTGTGTGCCACCACCACCATTGGTTTGGTGCTATCAATTGCCTCATCATCCATTCATACATGGGATGTGAGGATATAATATAACAAGAGTAGAGACTAGTGATTATGCCAGTAATTTTAATTTAAACAATCAAAGCTTCACCCAAAGATTTAATAACTATTTCCCAATAATTGACAGGCAATATGGCAATATCATGTGTGGCCGCTGCCACCATACTCAATATCTTACTCTTCTACTTAGTTTCCACTCATATATCAACACCCTTTTGTGGCTTTTGCTGCTTCTGCTTCTATCTATTTCTTTTTTCCTTTCCTATACTAACAGGTCCATACTAGTGAACTTCCTTTGCTGAAACTGCATGTTTCTGGGCTCAAATCCTTTCCACCCTTATGAAGTATGAAGCAGTTAACTTTTGTCAACTGATAACAAGGCAAAAACTCAACTTCATCAGCAATTTTTTCTCACCTTTGGATCGTTCTAGTTAAAGAATCTTGATCTTGTAGGCACTTCTACACTTGTTTCAAGAGTTGACACTGCATTTGGTATATGTTGGAATCATCCACGTTGCTTTTTGCTTGTTTCAGTTTTCCTCCAAATTCAGTTAGAATCAAGATTGAATCTTTATTGACTCAATTGTTATATATCCTCTCTCTTTTGCAGCTAGCTGCGTGCTTCACTTTTACATGTTAATATATTAGTAAGGCATGTGAATTCACATACTAGCTATGCCCTTATACTACTAATCCAAGAAGAGGTAGATATATCACTCTTTACTAATAGAACACAGTTACAGGTTTGAATTAGTTTAAGAGATGGTATCCATAGACCAAGAAAAGTTAGGCTTTGAATCCGGGGATCACATCCCACTCAATGCATCCATGAAGAAGATGCAGTCTTTGGATTGCGAAACATCGTCTCCTAATCTACAAATTTCAAGGGAGGTCCATGGAGGAATTAGCATTTTCAGGAGTATATACATTGTTTTGATTAAACCCAAGATCAGTGTGTTGCTGCCTTTTGGGCCCCTCGCAATATGGCTGCACTACTTCACCACTAAACAAGTAAGGAAACTAAGATATAATATGAAAAAGTTAGTTGTGAAAGATGCTAATATATAAATTTATATTGAATTTCAGGGTTGGGTCTTCTTCTTCAGCTTAGTTGGCATCACTCCTTTAGCTGAGCGACTTGGTTATGCAACTGAGTAAGAATCTGTTTCTCCAAGAAAGAGAAAGACAGAAACTTCTTTCTCTTCACCTTTTTTTGGAGTAATTAGTCTTAAGTTCTGACTCAATTGTCTTGTTGTAGGCAACTTGCCTTTTATACTGGACCAACAGGTACAGTTTCCCAACTACTATTCTACATACACTTTGAACAAGACTCATTTATTCAATTATTCTCAGATTGATCATCCATATCTTGTTTAATCTAATCTGCAGTGGGAGGACTTTTAAATGCTACATTTGGCAATGCTACTGAGATGATAATTTCTATGTATGCATTGAAGAGTGGCATGATGAGGGTTGTTAAGCAATCTTTGTTGGGTTCTATCTTGTCCAATATGCTTCTGGTCCTCGGATGCTCGTTCTTCTGTGGCGGCATCGTTCATCACAAAGTCCAAAAGTTCAATAAGGTGACCGGAAGACATGACATATTATCAACTAGTAATTTGAGTGGGACTAAGAAAACTAATGAGTGACAAATATTTTTCAGGCCACTGCCCTGGTGAACTCAGGGTTGCTATTGATGGCTGTTATGGGTATAATGTTCCCTGCAGTGCTGCACTTCACTCATACAGAACTACATCAAGGCACGTCGGAGATTGCTCTTTCACGGTTTAGCAGCTGTATAATGCTGCTTGCTTACGGATGCTATATTTTCTTTCAGCTCAAAACTCAACCTAATCTTTATACTTCTCTTGATGAGGTATTCATATCTCTTCTCTTCTGTTATAGTGTGATTTAAGTGAAGAAATAACATGCAAAGCAATATTTCCACTACATGCATAAACAAGCACATGCTTCTTAATGTACATTTGTGCTTAACTGAGCTGTTTTGTAGGCAGCGGAGAATGATACCGAGGAAGATGATGTGCCGGAGATTACATATTGGGAGGCAGTAGTGTGGCTTGCTTTTGTGACTTTGTGGATATCTGTTTTATCTGGATACCTTGTTGATACAATACAGGTGTGTAAATGTAAAGAATCCCATGAGAATTGAAATAATGTTTAATTCTTTTTCTTAAAACAAAGTGTGATGTTTTTCAGGGTGCATCTGATTCCATGAATATACCCATTGTATTCATTAGTGTAGTTTTACTTCCAATTGTGGGGAATGCTACAGAACATGCTAGTGCTATCATGTTTGCCATGAAGGACAAACTTGTGAGTATTAATATTTATACAAATCTTTAAATCCCATTAGTGATGCGAACTTGTGTTTTCTTATTTCTTCTTAAATTGACTGGTGGTGTTGTTGCAGGATATCACTATTGGAGTTGCAATTGGATCATCTACTCAGATATCTATGTTTGTGGTAAGGAAGGAAGGTCTTGTAGAATTTATTTATTTAAAAAAGTTAATTCTCATCAAAATGGGGATTGATATTGCTGCAGATCCCATTCTGTGTAATATTCGGTTGGATAATGGGGAAGCCTATGGATCTGAACTTTCAACTCTTTGAGACAGCAACACTATTTATCACAGTTGTGGTAGTGGCGCTTATGCTTCAGGTTTGTTGCATATATATTGCAAGTGTTGTTCCATTGAAATATGTATATTGTCTCCTTTATGTATCTATCTCATTGTTGATTGATATAAATTATAAAAATGCAGGAAGGTGAATCAAACTATTTTAAAGGGTTGATGCTTATTTTGTGTTATCTCATTGTTGCTGCTAGTTTCTTTGTGCACCTTGATGAATGAAATAGTGAACGAGAGATGAATGAAAATAGTGCAAGCAACAAAAGAGAGAGAGAGGAGTCTGAATAAATCAAGAAAATGAGTGATGTTAGGTTGTTGTAATGTTGCTGGTGATGGTTGAATATCCTCCTACACAAGGAAACATACATAGCAGATACTCTACGTTTCTTATATGTTAATTAATGGTGGTGTGGAGAGATCAAATATTAATTGTAATTTAAGAAGAAACTAAAATATTTTTAAATTATTATGTTAATATTGCTGATAGAAGAAATTTTCTAATCACAAAATGTCATAACTATAATTTTATATAGTTAATAATTATTTATTTATTATTTTTTCTTGAAATTATATTGCACATAGAAAATTGATTGAGAAAGACAAAAATTAGAAATATGAAAGACATATATTTGGATGCTTACTTTCTACTTATTTATTATTTAAATTGAAATTATTTTTAAATAAAAAATAAATAAAAGAGGGGTGCTTTTAAAAAAATGAAAATCAAATATACTTTTATGAGATAAATAATCAAAATATTCAATTATTGCTTTAATCTTTCTAATTTATTGTTGTAATTATAACTAATAAATTAAAGGAGCAAAAGTTTGAAAAATCTGTGAAATAAAAATGTTTTGCTAAGATTTCTTAGAAAAATAGTATTTCATGTATCATATTTCATATGTGAATATATATAAAAAAAAGTGTAGATTGTAATGTGTACGAGCAGCTGAACCAATGACCGTTCATGATTCCATAATTGAATCAATTTCATACCGGTTCCAAATTAGAGGAATGTTATGGTAAAACTTTGTTTGAAACAATGTGGTAGAAAATAACGTGCGACTTGAAGACACGACCCGTTGTGAATTTTTACATCACCATTTGCGATTTATCTAGAAATAAGATGCTCTTAACTTGACATTGTTTGTTCTGTTACATACTTGAACCCTTCATTTTTTGTTAACATGTTAAAAACAAATGACAAAATATTCAATGTCTAATTATTATTTTTTATTTCTTTATATATTTACAGTGCATTGATATTAATATAAAAGAGAAAAAATATAAAATATTAAAATTAAATTTGTACAGATGAAAAAATACGGTAAAATATTTAAAAATATTTTAAATAAAAAAAAATACATATTTAACCTTCACGTTATATACAGCGCAATCATCACCCACAAATTTTATAAATTATACTCCCTCCGTCCCATTAAGCATGATACTTTTTTTTCCGACATAATTATTAAGGAGAGTGTATAAAGTAGTGTGTAAGAGTGATAAAGGTAGCAGAGTCCACATTTTTTGAAAAGATAACTTTTACCATTTATAGAATGTGTCAAACTTAATGGGAGTGCCATGTTTAGTATGACGGAGGGAGTACTAAATTCATACAGAAATCATTCCATCCTAAATTATAATCATCCTGTAATGATCTCAAAATCATAATTTACTAAACTGACTTCTAAATTTTTTTTGAACCAACATGCAGTTGTGAATATTGGTCAAACCAGTATTCAAGATACACGTTTAGGATAATTATTCAAATAAATGATGTTATGCTTTTGTTTTGGGATTCATTATTTCACATTGACGTCTCATATTTCATATTCCACATTTATATTTATTATTTGAATGAATATTTATTAAAAATATTCTTTATGACACAATCAGTCATAGTTAATAATAATCTTTAAAAAGTTAAATTTTTTTAAAAACTACTTACCTATTCTATTTTGAATCTCATGTGATAATCTTGGTAGAAATAAAAATTAGAATGGATGGGGACATATTGTATAATTAGTCATGAAATCAATAGGCCTCATTTCTAGGAAACAATAATATAAACAAAGTTGTGGATAAAGAAATGTAAAAACGAGACTTATTTGGCATAAATCATAATAACCATATAACGAAGGCAACATGAATTAATTTTATAAGAAAAACACGCCATTGACTAACTCTCCTTCCTTGTGTCAAGAAATTCATAGTCAATTATCCACACTACACTTGAGAAATTACTTACCCTTTTTCTCCCATCTTACGCTAACAAGCAAGATCAAATACATTTGTTTGATGTAAAATGTGGACTTATATCCCACATTTGGACAAATTTTGCATTAAAAACATATAATAATGTGGTGGTTGCTCATGTCCATTATTCTCTTCCAGATAATAATGCTCAACACAAAACTCCACCGTTTCTGCATCTCATCAAACAGACTTGCATTCTCTCTGGTTTGGTTTCACTATTTTATCATCTTTGAAAAACTTAGATCAGAAAGTGAAGATCATGTCGTGCTATACTCATGAGAGAGAGAGAGAAAAAGAGGAGCTTTTGTTCTTATAAGAATCATAATATTTAAGCAGGCAGTCATGCACTTAGATTCTCTCCTTGTTCATCTAAAAATATTGCTACCAATACTTGTAGTAGCAATCTCTTGTTTCTTAGGCACATGTGATGGCTCCTGCAACGAGCTCGAACGCGATTCTCTATCTTCATTCAACCTCAGTATCACTGCTGCACCTCCCCTCCTCAACTGGTCTCTTTCTATAGACTGTTGCACTTGGGAAGGTGTTTCTTGTGATAGTTCAAGCAGAGTCACCACTCTATGGCTCCCATCAAGAGGCCTCGTTGGTCAAATCTCGCCTTCGATTATGAACCTTACCACTCTTTCCATCCTCAATCTCTCGCGCAATGCTCTCTCCGGCCCTCTCCCACATGGCTTCTTCACTTCATTCCTCACCCTAAGCCTCATTGACCTCAGCCTCAACCACCTCTCCGGCGCTTTATCAGTATCAGATCCTCTGCCTAATACCGTCCAGATGTTCAACTTGTCCAGCAACTCCTTTCATAGCACAATCCCATCTTCATTTCTTGAAAAGGCTTCAAAGCTGCAAGCTTTTGATGTCAAAAACAACAGCTTCTTTGGATCACTTCCTTCCTCTATCTGCAACTCTTCCCCCACAATACACAGTCTTGATTTCTCCAACAATGATTTTGCAGGCCTTATTCCCTCAAGTTTTGGACAGTGCTCAAACCTGCAGTGTCTAAGAGCAGGTTTCAACAACCTTTCTGGACAGATCCCACCAGAAATCTACAGTTTGTCAATGTTGCAAGAACTCTATCTACCTGGAAATAAGCTCTCTGGAGTGATCGATCAAAGAATTACCAGCCTCACCAACCTTAAAATCCTCAAACTGTACGGTAATGAACTGAGAGGCATGATCCCTCGAGATATCGGGAGGCTCTTTAGATTGGAACACCTGCAGCTCCACATAAACAGTCTGAATGGAAGTATTCCACCATCCCTCACAAACTGTACAAGGCTGATAACACTGAATCTGAGGGTCAACTCCCTTGAAGGTGAACTTTCCTCATTTGATTTCTCGAGATTTGTGCAGCTCAAGTCAGTTGATCTAGGCAACAATATGTTTGAAGGAAGTTTGCCTGAAACCCTCTTCGAATGCAAAACGCTGACAGCAATTCGGTTGGCTAGTAACAACCTCAGTGGACAGATTCTGCCACAGATAGTGTCGTTGCCGTCCTTGTCTTTCCTCTCTCTATCTAAGAACAGCCTAACCAACATCACAAGTGCACTTAGGATCCTAACGCAATGCAAGAACCTCACCATATTAACACTATCGAAGAATTTCAAGAACGAACAACTCCCTGGTGGTGAGGATGACCTTCAACTTGAGGGGTTTCAGAACCTCAAAGTTCTTGCTATTGGCGTCTGTGGACTCACCGGCACTTTCCCACTGTGGCTGTCTAACTCGAAGCTACCCAATCTAGAGGTTCTGGATTTATCCTTGAATTCTCTTACAGGACCTGTTCCTGGTTGGATTGGAAGCTTCCAAGAGCTTTTCTACTTAGATTTGTCAAATAATCAGCTAACAGGAGACTTCCCTATTGAACTCACAAGTATGCAAAGGCTAGCATTCAAACAAAGCTCTCATGTGATTGACAGTAGCTATCTAGAGTTGCCTGTGTTTGTGGCTCCTGAAAGTAATGCCTCCACCTTCCAATACAATCAGCTTTCAAGCTTACCAACAGCTATATATCTTGGCAATAACAGCCTCAACGGCACTCTCCCTACCACGATTGGTCAGCTCAAGTTCATCATAGCCCTTGATCTCAGCGGCAATCATTTCTCCGGTGTGATCCCTGATACATTCTCTAATCTCACCAACTTGGAGAAGCTAGACATCTCAAGAAACCATTTGTCCGGCCAAATCCCATCATCACTACGAAATCTCCATTTTCTCTCTTTTTTCAGTGTTGCAGACAACAATCTCCAAGGTCCAATCCCCACAGGAGGACAGTTTGACACATTTCCTATCTCAAGCTTCCAAGGAAATCCAGAGCTCTGCGGCCTAATCTTGCAGCGTTCATGCACAGGCGACCCCCCAAGCAATTCGCCTCTGGCAAGAGGGAAGAGGAAGAAGAGAGTCATTGTACTAACACTTTCCATCTGTTCAGCCATCTTCACCATCATTCTATTACTATATTGCTTCTTGGAGAAGAGGTGGAGAAGGCTACAACAGCAGCAACAGAAACGCGGTCTTGACACAACTGGCCTCGACATTGATTCTGAAGAGGCAGACAATACAAGCCTAGTCCAATTGTTCCCAAACAAAAACAACAACAACAATAAGATACAGAATCTGACCATGGCCGAAATCTTGAAAGCCACAGAGAATTTCAGCCAATCCCACATCATCGGGTGTGGAGGGTTCGGATTAGTATACCAAGCAGTTCTTGAGAATGGTATAAAACTCGCAATCAAGAAGCTCTCAGGGGACATGTGTTTGGTGGAGAGGGAATTCAAAGCAGAGGTGGAAATTCTGTCCACAGCCCAACACAGGAATCTCGTATCCTTAAAAGGCTACTGCACGCACCAAGGCTACAGACTGCTGCTATACTCCTACATGGAGAATGGCAGCCTAGATTACTGGCTGCACGAGAAGCCCGGCGGCGCTGCCCAACTCAGCTGGCCCACACGCCTCAAAATCGCACTGGGGGCCGCCACCGGGGTGGCATACATGCACCAAACGTGCGAGCCGCACATAGTGCACCGTGACCTCAAATCAAGCAACATTCTACTCGATCACAATTTGGAGGCTCACGTGGCCGATTTTGGGTTGGCGAGGCTGATCCTTCCGTACCAGACGCACGTGACGACGGAGCTGGTTGGGACGCTGGGCTACATTCCACCGGAGTACGGGCAGTCGTGGGTAGCGACGTTGAGGGGGGACGTGTACAGTTTTGGGGTGGTGATGGTGGAGCTGGTGACGGGGAAGAGACCGTTTCTGGTGATGAAACCGAAGGGGGAGAGAGAGTTGGTGAAGTGGGTGGTGGGGATGAGGAGTGAGGGGAGGGTGGAGGAGGTGTTTGATGCAGCGATCAGGAGAAGTAAACTAGGGTTTGATTATGAGGGAGAGATGGCGAGAGTTGTTGAAATTGCTTGTTTGTGTGTAAATCAGAATCCGATGGTGAGGCCGACTATGAATCAAGTTGTTGATTGGATTAATGATGTTGTGAGAAGCAGAGGAACAGCTACCACCACCACCACCACCACCATTAACGTGGAATCAGATCACTCGGTTGCTCGTTAAAGATTTGTATAGTGTTTCAGTTTGAAGCATTGAATTGAATATGCTATCATCCTTTCATTCTCGTTACAGTTACTCTCAACTAACAAAACTACCGCCTTAATTTACTATTCATGTTTCTACATTTCTCTATTACCATTCCCTGAATATTTTCTAAATTAATATACTTTTTTACTACTCACTAAGATTAAATACTAATAATAATAATATCAGTATGAAACTATAATTGAACTAAAAACTGTAGGAAAATAAGTGCCGAATTCTGAAAATTTCAAATTGCATATTGATTCCCTTTTTACAAGATTATGTTCTGATGAATAATTTTATCCCGGTGGGATAAGTGAGAGAGTTATCCCAACTCTATTAATTTTTTGTCTTTCTTCTTGTGTCGTGGCTTAGAGAAGGAGTGCCAATCTTTGAGGAAAGATTGTTGAAGCTAACTAGCGAAGAAAAAGGAGGAGACTTGCTCAAGCTGACCTGGTCAAACCATGTTCCGCAAATAGCGCAACAACACCATGGAATAACTGCCCACTTCTCCACTTATGTTAAGTCATCCACGGTCCTACTTTAAACTTGGAGAAGAAGCCACCAGCTTCTATAAATACCAGACCCTTGTGGATGACTGGAGGGCGTTTTTGGTGAGAGAAGAGTTTGATAGTCTCATTAACAGTTGTACTTTGAGATCGTAGTTTTCATAAGAGTGGTTTATAGGATAGCTAGAAGAGGTTCTACTTCCTGTAAAACACTATTTTCATTCTTTTAATAAAATATTTTTAGTCGTGAGACTCGCGTGGGTTATCGTATTAAACCCACGCAGAAATTATCTGGTGTGTCTTTCTCTTTCATGTGAGTGTGTTTTCTTGGTGTTGGAACAACATAACTGAAGACGGTGAGTTGAGATACACTTTCAAGTGGTATTAGAGCCTCTACTCGACTTACTGAGTAAGGTCCTGGCTTGTATCTCAACATGGATCTCAACAGTGGAACCTTCAGACCACCTGTCCTCGATGGTTCAAATTACTCTTATTGGAAAACCAGAATGCGGGCTCACATCAAATCAATTGATAGGAGAGCCTGGTTGTCCGTTGAGAAAGGATGGTCCCCTCCCAAGACCACTGATGCTCAAGGAGATGTTACTCTAACACCACCTGAGCAGTGGACGAGAGATCAGAATGACGCTGCTACTTTTGATGACAAAGCTATAAACGCAATCTATTCTTGTGTTGACATCAACATCTTTAAGCTCATCAAAAACTCTGCATGTGCTAAAGATGCTTGGGACATACTTCAAAGGCATTGTGAGGGCGACACCAGCATTAAGGAGTCTCGCTTACGTGTTCTTACCTCTAAATTTGAGAACACGCGAATGGAGGAGGAAGAGGACATTAACAGCTACACAAAGAGGATACTTGACATTGCAAATGAATGTCAAGATCTTGGAGACCCCTTGAGCAATAAGGTACTTGTGTCCAAAGCATTGAGGACACTACCTTCAAGGTTTGACATGAAGGTCACTGCTTTCATGGAATCCAAGAATGTTGCTACAACAGAGTTCATGGATCTCATGAATAGTCTTAAGACATACGAGATGACTCTAGAGGAGAGAGCACCAGCAAGCAAAAAGAAATCTATAGCATTACTTGCTGGATCAACTAGTGAGAGCAGAATCAAGGAAATCAAGGACGTGACCTACGAAGATGATCTTGGCTTGGAAGAAATCAAAGATGGAGATGGCGTTGCCCTGATAACGCGCAAATTCAATTCTATGATAAGAAAGATGAATCAAGGCCAGTATGTTCCAAAACCTAGGGAAACGGAGTCCCCAAAAGGCGAGCATCAAACACCCAAAGGAAGAGAAGCTGCACCACCCAGGAACTTTCGAAAATCCTTCTCCAGTGAAGGATTCAGGCGTGAGAAGTTTGACCTTGACAAAGTACAATGCAGGGAGTGCAAAGGTTTTGGACATTTCGCAAGAGAATGTGCCAACACACTGAGGAAACGTGGGAAGTCATATTGGGTGTCATGGAGTGAAGATGAGGCTGAATTCTTCTCCAATCTTGATCGATCAAGCGATGAGGATGAAGAAAGTGAGCAAGCTGTAGCAACACAAGAAAAGACGGTGGCGATGCACACCTCATGTTCGGAGACAATCCTAGATGGCGGAAGCAATAATCCCCTGGGGTTTGATACTTGGACGCAATCTCTGTCCGACATCGAAGAAGATGAAGTGCCTGTGCTAAGTGGTAACGCATATAACATCAATTCATACTCACTATTGGAAAATGTCTCTGCTCTTGTGTGTTCAACAGGTAAAGAGGATCTCCAGGAGGAACTGAGTCACGAATGTGATGACAACACCATGATGATAGTCCAGGAGCTACAGAAGCTGTATGATGAACTACTTCAAAAATGGAGGAAACAGGCGTCGCACCTGGAGTCAACCTTGGGTGAAAACTCACGACTCAAAGATGTGTTAGCAAAGACCGAGGCTACACTCACTCAAAAGGAAATGGAGCTGCACAAAGTAACAACTGAACTCCAGAAGGCAGAACTTACCATTCAGAAATGGAACACAGGAACCTACACACTTGAAGAGATGTTGGGCAAACATCAGTTTGGGACTAAGGGTCTTGGCTATGAAACTGGATCGAGCAGCCAACCATATGTTATGCCACCATTTGTACCGAAACAGCCTGATCCAACATCCAGCAAGGACAAAAAGAAAAAGGTAAGGAAAGGTAAAAAACGAAGAACATATATTTGTCATTATTGTCTTAATCCGGGTCACATTAAACCTTTCTGTATCCAACGTTTAAAAGATGTTGAGCAAGCTAACATGTTTTATCGACAGTCTGCACGACATAAAAAGGTGAACCAAGCACCCAAGCAAGTCTGGGTAAGAAAGGAAAAGGTGAACTGTCTTGTGGTATATACTGCACTACGGACAAGTACCATGGGTTCATGGTACTTTGACAGTGGATGTTCCCGTCACATGACAGGCAACAAAGCATGTCTCTCGGACTATGAGTCTTTTGATGGAGGAAATGTGTCATTTGGAGGTGGTTCAAAAGGAAAGATCATTGGTAAAGGTGTACTTAATGTATCAGGACTGCCTGCCTTAAAAAATGTTTTACATGTTCAGGGTCTTGTGGCTAATTTAATTAGTATAAGTCAACTATGTGATAACAACCTACAGGTTAGATTCACTAAGGATGCATGTGAAGTATACAACGACAGAAACATGTGTGTTGTGACAGGGCAGCGGTCAAAAGATAACTGCTATATGACTGATGATGCACGATGCTACAAAGCACAAGTTGATGATACTGTGTTGTGGCATCAACAGTTAGGTCATACTAACTTTCGTAATCTTGACAGGCTGACGAAGATGGAAGCTGTACGCGGGCTTCCTAAACTCAACAAAAAGGATAAGATCGTGTGTGAAGATTGTCAAAAAGGAAAGCAAGTGCATGCTTCACACCCTGTTGTGCAACATCGGGAACAACACTTTGGTACTACACGCTGTTTTGAGCTAGTACACATGGACTTAGTTGGACCTATGGAGGTCGAAAGTCTTGGAGGCAAACGGTATGTTTTAGTAATTGTTGACGATTACTCAAGGTACACCTGGACCTTCTTTCTTAGAGAAAAATCTGAGTCATTTGGAAATTTCAAAAACTTGTTTACCCGCGTGTCTAATATGTTTGGTGTAAGAATTGCTCGCATAAGAACAGATCATGGACGGGAATTCGAGAATGCACAATTCACTGCTTTGTGTGAAAAGAAGGGCATTTCCCAAGAGTTCTCAGCTCCAAAAACGCCACAACAAAATGGGGTGGTAGAACGGAAGAATCGAACGTTGATTGAAATGGCGCGAGTAATGTTGAGTGCGAAGAAAATCGCCAAACGTTTTTGGGCAGAGGCGGTGAACACTGCATGTCACATCAACAACCGTGTCAACATCAGACCTGGAACGTTCAAAACTCCATATGAGATCTTAAGGGGGAGAAAACCTAACCTTCAACACTTTCATGTTTTTGGATGTGTGTGCTACATTTTAAATGACAGGGAGTATCTCACTAAGTTTGATGAAAAGAGTGATAAAGGCATATTTTTAGGATACTCTCAAACTAGTGTTGCATATAGAGTATATAATATGAAATTACACACTATTCAAGAATCTATGAATGTGGTGTTTGATGATGGATCAACATGTGCAGGTACTGGAGATGCAGAAGAAACACAGCTGGAGTTCGAAAGAACAGACTATGATAATGCCCCTAATGTTGCAACAACAACTCAAGAAACACAGCCTCAACAGCCAGAGGTTGAAGAAGAAGATGTGGAATTTGACGTCCATAGAGGAAGTGAAAGAAGGGAACCTTCTAGCAGAATACGAGCAGATCATCCAATCTCACAAGTCATAGGTAATGTACAAGATGGTGTTCGCACGAGAGGTAAGCCACCCGTTAACTATAGAGAGATGATTTGCATGTTTACAGAGTGTACTACACTTCTTGGAGTAAGTTTCTTTGTTTCAAAAATAGAGCCTAAAAATCTGAAAGAAGCATTAACTGATGAATGTTGGATAAATGCTATGCATGAGGAATTGAATCAGTTTGTTCGCAATGATGTGTGTTACTTGGTTCCTAGGCCTGTTGACAGGAATGTTATAGGAACAAAATGGATTTTCAAGAACAAAACTGATGAGCATGACACAATCGTGCGAAACAAAGCAAGGCTCGTTGCACAAGGTTACACTCAGGTAGAAGGGATAGATTTTGATGACATGTTTGCTCATGTGGCAAGAATAGAGGCTATTCGGCTTCTACTAGCAATAGCATGTTACCTCAACATCCGACTATACCAAATGGATGTGAAAGCAGCATTCCTGAACGGAGAGCTAAAGGAAGAGGCCTATGTAGAACAACCGAAAGGTTTTGAAGATCCACACAAACCCGATTATGTGTTCAAACTAAAAAATGCTTTGTATGGTCTCAAACAAGCCCCGAGAGCCTGGTATGAGCACCTAATAAAGTTCTTAATCACATACGGGTTTGTGCGCGGAAGTGTGGACAGAACTTTGTTCATAAAACGGGAGAATTCCAACCTACTCATTACTCAAATTTATGTTGATGACATGATTGTGGGCTCTACGTCACAAAAGTTACTTGATGATTTTGCAGATGCTATGGCGAAGAAATTTGAGATGAGCATGGTCGGAGAACTTGCATACTTCCTCAGGCTTCAAGTTAAACAAAGAAAAGATGGAATATTCATATCCCAGAGCAAATACGCAAAGGACATGGTGAAAAAATTCCAACTGGAAGGGAGCAAACCCATGCGCACTCCAATGGGGTCGAGCGACAAAATCTCAAAGGATGATGTTGGAGAGGATGTTGACCCAACACTGTACCAGTCAATGATAGGGAGTCTCCTATACCTTACATCTACTCGACCTGATTTAATGTATAATGTTTGTGTTTGTGCCAGGTACCAAGCAAAACCCAAGGTCTCGCATCTCAAAGCGGTAAAATGGATCATTCGGTATGTTGCAGGAACATCAGATCTAGGCATTGCTCTCACCAAAGACACAAACCTATCTCTTGCAGGGTTTAGTGACTCAGATTGGGCTGGAGATCTAGATGACAGAAAAAGTACCAGTGGTGGATGTTTCTTCCTTGGAAACAACCTCATATCTTGGCATAGTAAGAAACAAAATTGTGTATCCCTCTCTACAGCAGAATCCGAGTACGTTGCGGCAGGTAGTTGTTGTACTCAGCTCTTGTGGCTCAAACAAATGCTGAATGATTACGGAGTTGAGAGTAAGAGTCTATTGGTGTATTGTGATAACATCAGTGCTATTAACATCTCTAAAAATCCGGTCCAACACTCTAGGACTAAGCACATTGATATAAGGCACCACTTTATTAGGGATTTAGTTGAGGGGGAGGTCTTAAAGCTTGAATATGTGAAAACTGAAAATCAAATTGCCGATATTTTTACAAAATCTTTGGATCATGAGAAGTTCGTTAATTTACGAAAATCTCTTGGTCTATGTGTTCTTGCCTAACTCTGTATGAGGTTGTTTGTTGCATCAGCATATATGATAACATTTTAAGGATGCAACTGTCTTTTGTTACCCCAGTGCTGCTATAACATCGTCTCCTGTGAACTCAGGCTATTATCTCAACACGTTCCTCCGCAGAAGCTTAGCATTGTGTGCCTATATATATATATATATACTTATTTATACAGTGTGGCAATCACCAAAGTAGTTTGGGGGGCACGGCGTTCGCTGCGACGATGCTACCTTACAAAATGGTGTAATCGCGACTGTTTTTGGAGATTGAGACTAGGGGCACGGCGCTCGCTACGACGATGCACTCTATGTCAAAAACATCTCTGAATTCTTGTGATTCTGCACTTCTTTGCATGAAACTATCTGATAAGTTAAGTGGATGTTGCGAGGATGTTGGGATAATATGAGAGTTACAGTAAAGAGATAGTGAAAAAGCGAGCAACTTCTCGATATTTATTTGGCGATTTATGTTTGATTTTTGTTGACTGACCTCTCTCTCTCTCTTAAATTTCAAAAATCATTAATGGTTGCATTATCTCAATTGTGCTTATTTTTAGTATGTGTTGGTATAACCTCTTTCCTATATTTATGCCTATTTTTTTAGCACAACACACCTAAACAGCCTTTTCCGCTTCTGCTGCATCACGTGGATTTCAACAGACTTCACAGAATTCCTCTCCCCTCGAAACTGTCTTTCCCGCTTCCCTCTCTTCCATCACATCAACTCTTAAAACTCTCACCCTATCATTACTCTTTCACTCTCTCCAAATACTTTCCCCCAAAAACTCTCTCTCGCTCTCATCATCCCTCTCTCCCGCTACAAATCTTTTCGTCTTCTTCCAGCTTTCATCCATGGCGGCCCCTTCCCCAACCGACTTTGTGAAGATGATGGAGTTCTTTATGGCTAATCCAGACCTCTTTTAGCAATTGCAGGCCTCGTATGGTGCTACATTCCCCATAGCACCACCGGAGACATCACCTGAAGCCACAGCCACGGCAAACCCTAGCCCCGCTGAATCTGCACCGGAGGTTCCCGTATGTTCCCCCAAAATTGAAGTTGATCACTCTCCACTGGCGCTGCTTGAGGTTTCAACATCAGAAACCACCACTGCTGGTCCCAACCAGGTTCCCTCCGAGGAGCCAGACGTCGAACCCTCCGTCGTCATGGAGAATATACCTACTCCGTTTGAAGGAGTCCTTGCCCTAGGGTGGTATCCTACCAGCAACCCGGAAAATGTAGAAATGGAGAAAGAAGAACCTGCTGCAGTTGTTCCACCACAATCTCACAAGAAGAGAACCAAGAAAGTGGCCAAGAAAGAAGGGGCCTCTTGCAAATCACAGCGCACCTGGAGAAATCTCAACCCCAAGGCCCCAATTTTCTACAATTTATTAGATGAGAGTAGTGATGAAGGTGCCAGCACACAACAGGACCAGGCGACAGTTACTATGGCAACAGAGGAGGTCGTTGTTATGATATCAATTTTTTGTAACACAATGTATGGAATATTTGTATTTGATATGGAAATTTGTATTTGATTACTGTTTGATCGAAGGGAAATAAAGGAGGAAGGAAGAGAGAGAAAGGAGAAAGAAAATTCATATATCCATCATACCCCTTTCCAAGTTCCCGTTTACCCTAATACATAACTAGGGATAAAATACCAAATAACAAAATAACTAAGGATTGATATGCAATTTACAAAATAACTCAAACATTGCATCTCCTCCTTACAACTGTACGCATAGGATTAAATTAAATCTCTCTCCTCACCACCTGGCAACAACTTCACTTCTTTCCCATTCAGTCAACGCTGCATCTCACCTTCTTCACCTTCATTCCACCGCCACTCCCTACATCTTCATCTCCACCATCGTCGACAGCTTCTGGCACAACAGTCGTTGCCCCAAAGGAAGCGGAGGTTTCCGCGGAGATTAATGTGGAAGCGGAGGAGGAGCTTGACCAGGTCCCATTGGCCACGCTCGCTAAGGCCAAACGTGCAGCTGCTATTACCAAAGGGAAGCAGAAAGTTATCTAGCCCCAACAGCCTGATGTTCCACCAACACCATCTCTTGAGGATGAGTCCTCGGACATTGATGTCACTAGGGCTCACTCCAAGGCCGTATATGACAATGCTGCACTAACACGGTGGAAGGCTCTCAAACACGCCTCCTACCTCAGTGAGAAGGAGATTGACAAGGCGTCTTTTGCTAGGTACAATCTTATCACCTTCCTATCCAGTCGCAATCTGCTGTCTTCTGTCTCTGGCCTAAGCCCATTTGTGAAGGATACCGTTCGCTCTTTCTATGCGAACATGTCTGTTAACTTTGGTGATCCCTCCTCAAAGCACTATGGTTGCATTTACTGTCAAGGTAAGACAGTTCACATCACTCCCGCTATTATAAATGACTCTCTTGGGCTGCCAGATGTTGAGCCCCATGCTATAGATGATCTGCATTTCGTGGCCCGTGTACTCACTGGCGGACGCCAAACACGCTGGCCGCAACCGCTCAAAGCATCTCACCTGAGTCACTTGTACTCAGCACTTCACAATATGCTCACAACCAACTGGAGTGTGACCACTAACACCACCATCGTCACTCAGCCTCACGCATGTTTACTCTACTGCATTGGCCTCAACCTTCCGTTTAACCTCGGCCGCGTGATATTTGACGTGATGGTATCTATGGCAACTCGCCCTCAAGTCACCTTCCTGCCTTATCCTTCTTTAGTGTGCAGGTTATTTCAAAAGCAAGGGATCCCTATAGGCAAACAGAAAGAGTGTGTTCCCGTCTACTACATCAACAACACTCTTTTCTGTGACTCGAAACATAAAGATCTCCCTTGGAAGGATCCCAACACTACCTCTTCTTCAGATGATGCTATCCTCCCTGTTCCCTGCCATTTACTTCATAAGCTACTCGCAGCCGTGCAAGACATAGTCTATCACGCAGAGCTTTCTTCCCAAAAAGGGGGAGAACAAGTTGCTGAAGACGATGCCGTTGCTGCTGAGGAGGATGCCACATGGGACGATAAGGAGGAGAATGAGTTGTGAGAGGAAGGCTGTGAGTTATGAGGGCTAACTTTTTGAAGGATAAAACGGATGTTGGATGAAACGGAAGTTATGACTAGCTACTGTGATATTCTGTTTTTTGTTCTGTTTTGAATGAATATGCAGATCATGTGCAGATTATGCTATATGTGTTGTCTATGATTATCTGCTGTCTAGCTTCTGTTGTTCCGACTTTCTATGCATTTTTGATATGCAAATATTATGCTAGCATGTTTGTCTGTGATGGCCTGGGCTGGTGCTGTATTGTTGTGCACTTTTGCAGGGGGAGTTCAGGATACTCCTCCTTGGTTGTTTGTTTGCTTTGTGCAGGGGGAGCTTTTGTATTGCTACACCTGTGGTGCAGAGCGTGTGTCAGCAACATGCAGTAAGTTTTGTGAAGAAAGCCAAAAAGGGGGAGATTGATAGAGTTATCCCAACTCTATTAATTTTTTGTCTTTCTTCTTGTGTCGTGGCTTAGAGAAGGAGTGCCACTCTTTGAGGAAAGATTGTTGAAGCTAACTAGCGAAGAAAAAGGAGGAGACTTGCTCAAGCTGACCTGGTCAAACCATGTTCCGCAAATAGCGCAACAACACCATGGAATAACTGCCCACTTCTCCACTTATGTTAAGTCATCCACGGTCATACTTTAAACTTGGAGAAGAAGCCACCAGCTTCTATAAATACCAGACCCTTGTGGATGACTGGAGGGCGTTTTTGGTGAGAGAAGAGTTTGATAGTCTCATTGACAGTTGTACTTTGAGATCGTAGTTTTCATAAGAGTGGTTTATAGGATAGCTAGAAGAGGTTCTACTTCCTGTAAAACACCATTTTCATTCTTTTAATAAAATATTTTTAGTCGTGAGACTCGCGTGGGTTATCGTATTAAACCCACACAGAAATTATCTGGTGTGTCTTTCTCTTTCATGTGAGTGTGTTTTCTTGGTGTTGGAACAACATAACTGAAGACGGTGAGTTGAGATACACTTTCAATAAGAATATAATTACCTTTTAAATTCTTTATTTTTTATCCATTTTTCTTGTCTAAATTATAAATTTATTAATATTTTCTTCCTTTATCTCACTCTAAGAAAATATAGTAAATATTAATGAAATTATAATTTAGATATGAAAAATGAATAAAAAACAAGAAATTTAAAAGATAATTATATTTTTATCCCATATTTTCAAAAGATAAAATTATCCATTAAAAAAAGAACACAACCTAATAATTAATATATCATTTATACCTCAACCATGAGCTATGAAAAATAGCAAATGAAAATAGTGATCCATTATTTGATATTTTAAGAGGGTGTTTACTAAAACCCCTATACAATAAATAGTACTCTACATACAGTTGACCTACATTGTTTTTGAGTATTTCAAAATAATTAAATTGAAAATGAGAGTATTTCTATTTCTTTTTCTTTTTTTACTTTGGGGCAACACAAATTATAGAAAAAGAATTATGATGAACATATCAAATAAACAAAATATATAATTAAAAAATGAACTATGTTTTGAGAATGTGTAAAAGAAAAACAATAAATTCTTCACGCACAATGCAAATGGATAATAAAATGACATTATTTGGCGGATGTAACGAGTATATTTATTTTCCAAATACAATAGTTAGTCTTAAATTGGCAATTGCAATGTTATAAAAAAGTAGTGGTAATAATATTTCTTTCACATTCTTGAAACTTGAAAGTTTCTTCTTTGGTAAGACAACTATTAAAATTCGTTTCATTGTCTGTATAAATTACGCTAGTTTCTTGTTTCGAATCCCAAATACGGATCATCATTTCTTGTTTTAAATTCCCGAGAAAGTCAGCAATTTTAGCTGGAGGAATACGAGAAAAGAGGTGAAGCTGGAATCTACACTCTCCCACAATAGCATGAGCTGAGGATACAACAGATTCTGAAATTAGGAAGAAATCGATAAAAAAGAGAGGATGAAATTAACGGCGTTTCTGAGCCTTTTCTGGGCGTTAAATTTACTGTATGGAGAGTGGCTTGCATATTTGGTGCCTTCGCAGTGGACATGTTCCTGGCCTCATCTTCAACGTCCCTCGGTAAACCCCATTTCAATCAACTTTCAACCTCCTACTACCTTTCATGGTAGTTTGACTTGTTACTCTTATCGATCACTATATTTGTACATCATTTAATTTTGATAGTTTAATGTTTATGTATGTAGCTCTGTCTGAAATGTTGGTTTCTTTGTGGATTGTGCTGTAGATCTAGTATTCTGATGAGGCACTTCAATTTATTTATTTCATCTGAATTAGTTGCCACATTTGATTTATCTTGTTTTCGGGCTCTTCCCCCACTCCAAGAAATGACTTTTTTTGCTTCCCCCTTTTGTAGTAGTGGTAGTAGTTCTTGAGGGATCGCTATAGGCTACAATGTTGTATGGGGAAAAGCACTCAGATTATGGTTGCTATTTTTGTTTTCATGTGGCATGGGGGTAGAATAATGCACTTGGGTCATGTGCTTATCATGCTTAAAAAACCAAAATGATCAATTCTGACTGTCCTATCTATGAACTTCCTCAGCTGGATGGAGTTAAAACGAGTGATTATGTGAAAATTGCTGTTGTTGCAGACCCTCAGGTAACCGTTCATGGTAAAAAAGTAATGTCTTTTACTAGGCATCGTTTCTGTGTCATGCACATCACTGATTATGATCTTGACCGAATTTTTGTGTTGATAGCTCATGGATAAAACTTCCCTTAGTCTTGCTCCAAAATCACTAGCCCTGGAGGCTGTGCAGTTCTATACAGATTTATACATGCGCAGGGCGTTCCTCTCCTCTGTGTTGCCCTTCAATCCAGATGTAATTCTGTTTCTGGGTGATTACTTTGACGGGGCTGACAGGTTGTCAGATGAAGAGTACGTTTGGTTTCTTAAAATCTCAAACAATACTACTCCTTCCATCCCATTGATCTAGGCACATTTTTTTTTTCTCAACGTGTCTACTTTATCAGGTAAGCATGACCTACTTAGAAAGATACTTAAAAGTGTTGACATATTAGATTTCACTTCTATCTATGACACACCCTAGTTCAAACTTAGAGCTTACGTATTATCTAGTTTCATATATGTTTTGCATCCACTTCGTATGGTGTATGTACATCGTCAACAATTATGTATATTTTGGTGAAGGCTCCCTCTCTATGTATAAAAAAAGGACCATCCGATTATAATACTGTTGGGTGCAAGTGTTATTTCAGAAATGAGAGGCCTAAGTGACCTGAATCCTTTTTCCTTATGTGAAGTCTGGTGCTGCTTATCCTGTTTGCTTTTGAACTATTAGTGATGAATCATCTCATGCTTAGCTACTTTTAATCCTAACTCCTGCTCTACCACAGTATTTTAATTTGTTTTACTATTAGATGGCAGGAATCTTTAGGCCGTTTCAGGCATATTTTCAACCTGAATATGATTCAAAAGACCTCAAACATTAAAGTAAAATACCTTTCCGGGAACCATGACATTGGATACTCAGCTTTTTACTACCAAAAGCCAGAGGTATAACACAAGCTACTCCTCAGATATTGTTCCTGTAACACTGTTGTCAATTTGTAGCACTTGATCTTTTTAATCTGTTATTTTATATTTTATGTTATCTAGGTCATCACACGTTACGAGGGAGAATTTGGTGATAGAAACTTTAAAGTTACACTTGGAATAGTGGACTTCATAGCTGTCGATGCACAGACCTTGGATGGTAAAGGCCAACATTTCCTTTTCTCCATACCCTGTTGTGATTTCTTTGTATAATTCACTTTGACGTTTTTAGCCCACAAAGTACTTGGCAAATAGACTTATTTCTTTCATCTAGGCACATAATCTTTTTATGAGTATATGAAATGCAAACTTGGAGGATTATCTATACTATGTGTGTGAATCAAAACATTCTAATGATTATTGTAAAAGATAAAGAAATCCTTCTCCATTGAGTTTATGAAAATTGTTTTATATACATATTTTTCACTATATGCAGGTCATCCACAAGGTAACTTCACATCAGCTACCTGGGATTTTATAAAAACTACTTCTAAAGGTATCAGAAATAAATTCAAGTTATATACCATTGATTTTCGTCAAGGAAATGGCCTCCTTGACATTCTTTAAATTCTTGTAGATACATCTTCTACTCCAAGAGTTTTGTTGACTCACATCCCTTTATACCGGTCCGACTGGACTCCTTGTGGCCCTCACCGAGCTTCACCCATCATCAATCAAGTAACCATGTTAAAGATTGTATCACCTCAATTATGCATTAGTACTAGTGTATTACTTTCCAATGTCATACAGATTTTACATCCTAACTCTGTAACATGTGTTTGTGCATGTAAAATCTCCAGCGAGTTAATCGTGTCAGTCGTGATCATGAGATTCTGTAAGCTGCTCTTCTTCTCATTCGTAGGATTTGGGTTTCCAACTTTCCATGTTCACCATGGATACAGTAATTATTCTAATGATTTTGTGCTGTACAGGTATCAGAATTATATCACTCCAAACTCAACAAATTCCCTACTGGATCTAATCAAACCAGTATGCATGTTACATTTCTTCATCAATATATACCAAAACAATACCAGAACAAAAAGGCAACTTATTTGTGCTTCCGCAGGCACTTGTCCTCTCTGGTCATGATCATGATCAGTGCACTGTTACGCATACATATAACAACGACCATGTGATAGAGGTAAACTCGATGTTATTTTGCCTTCATATGATCAATTCTGTGACCATGTTTGCAGTTGATTCATTTAAATTATGCAGCATACTGTAGGAACTGTGAGCTGGCAACAAGGGAACTTGTATCCTTCTTTTATGCTACTATCTGCCAAAAATTCATCAGTTTCAGATGGAACCACGGCAGAAGATGCTATTTTGACCAATCTGTGCTTTCTCCCCATGCAAACACATATCTACATATGGTATATACATAATACTCTCCGAGTTCCGGTCTTTTGGGGTGTCGTAGATGTGGTTAACTCTATCTAATATTTCTTTCTGAAATTTAGTTTGATGGATGACTCAGGTATTTATCGCTCTTTGCAATGACACTTGTTGCTATCCTCCTTTGGCCAGCGAATGAAGTCCATATCTCACGAAAGCTCGGTAATCTCATGGTTGCTATCCGAGATGTGTTTAAAAGCTTTAGCAGCGTTGTAAAAGAGAAAAATGAAGATGAAAACTGTGAGTATGAGGAGATGTGGGATGCAGAAGGGTCGATGCACCTCATCAAGAAAACTAAAAAGGCTGTTCCAGTCTCGAACCAGAGCACCTCAGTTGAGAGGTAAAACAACATTGTAACTGATGGATCTAATTTGTACTTTCTTTCTTGTGCAGTAAGAGTCTAACTGATTATCTACAGGGGAAATGCTGTGATGCGATCAAACGCCCGTAAACAGACAGGGCCAGAAGCAGAGACAGCGAGTGAAGATGTAAGTATACATATCGGTGCAGCTAGAACAAACAGATCAAGAGCCAAGATGATAATCTGGAGATTGTTGCGGGCACTACGAGCACTAATGACCATTGCTGCCTTGAATGTTCCTCTGTACGTGTTTCTCGTGTTCAAAGATTGGATCGACAAATGATTTGAAACTCCTCGCATGTTCATTTTTGAAGCTAGAGAAATGGTATGTTGAGACGAACTAGGCAGTTTGTTTTTAAGTTAGCCATGGCTGCTGCTCTCTGTTGTGTCATAACCTTGCATTCTGTATTAGGAAATTGCTATTTTGGAAATATTCCTTTGTACCTTTATTAGTTCATGTTCATTCTATAAATTTGCTATTAATTTATAGTGAAACACGATAAATATTTTTATTTGAAATAGCATCATAAAAAAGGGAATTTCATAATTAAAAGAAAGCTCCTTTATTCCATAGATACAACATTACATTCATTATTTTTGTGTTCTACATTACACAAAAGATTTAAGTAACTAACTTGCAATAACATTACATTCTTATTACACATAAAGAGCTAGCATGCATCCCTTTAACTCACATTTCCCAGTACTACTCAGCCTCCACAATCACTTGAAAATTATTCCAAAAAAAAATCTCATAATTTCTTCATCATCATGCAAGATTATCTCTCAATTTAGATCCCTGTCTTGTTCTTCAAAAGCTCCAACTATCATAGTCTCTCACCCAATTTGCCAAAAAAACCCAATGGAATCTCACCAATTAGGTTAAAAAACATTTAAGAAAAAAAGGAGTGGCTTTTTGAGAGAGAGAGAGAGACGTGTAAATAGCAGCAATTGCAGAAGAGCAAAACAATCGAGAAATCTTCAACACCTTTGTTGCTGATGATTATTGGCGGCTTTTCTCTTTGAAATACGTTCATACGATCGAGAGGCTAATATAAGTATTAGAAAAAGAATTAAAGGGAAATTTATTGAAGATGAAAATTTATATGTAGTAGAGTATTATATATATATATATATATATATTATAAAAGCTAGTATTAATCATCTCCTTGAATATACCAGCAAAGAAGCATGGTGGCGCAGCGGCGGAGGATGTAAATGCGAGCTCGTTGTTCTTTTACTAAGCAAGACCATTTTCTTGTGAATCCATTACTGCTCTTTGATCTTTTCGATGTAATACTGTACTTGTTCTTCGATTGCTCTACTTTCATTTCACCCATTAATTCTTTCCTCAAGATCTTTGGGGTTTAATGGGCGAAGAAGAAAATGGATGAATAGGTATCCCCTTGCGAGAGAGAAAAGGTTGGGGAAAAAAAGCTCACAAATTAAACGAATGGAGCTGGACCCTACAGAGGAAAAAATGGAATGAGCTGAGGGTTTCTATATATATATATATATAATACGAGGTGGAGTAATTGACTTTTGGAAATTAACAAAGAGGGGAGTGAGGGGGTGAACATGGTCAAGTTTCTGCTGTGATCTGCATGGGAATTTGTAGCAACAAGTTACTGTAGAAAGAGAGAGTTGATGCATGTAAAGTAAAAATATATATAGAGGAAGTGAATTGGGATTGAAGAATGAGGCTCATGTATTGTATTTTGAGTGAAGATGGGATTAGAAAATGCAATCAAAATTAAAGGAAGATTCTTGCTTAATAAATAATGAGGACAATTAACAAGTGGAGGAGTATTAACTCCTTTTAAAGTTTTAAAATGATAAATTCCAAATATTTAATTAACTCCTCTTTTAACTGCTTAGTTAATTTAATTTGTGCTCATCAAGATTGTAATATGCATGCATGGCTAATGCTAATACATATGCAAATGATCAGTTTGTTTGTTTCTGAATTATATATAATTTAGACGTAGGATCTAAACAATAAAATTGGAGAGGTGTGATTTACAGAATGAATCTGCCAAGTTTGATGAGTAATGCATTTTGGCATGTGAAGAGTGAGATTTGGTAATCTCTGTTAATTCACCTATAACTAAAGCACAAGTGATCTGGTCTCTACCTCAGACAACCTCAAATCCCAATAGATTCACTTGTTCTAATTCTCGTGCAAACTAATCCATCCATCACACTACAGCTGTAATGCTGATTAAAACTGATGAACTCTAATAGAGATTTATTATAGGCCTTTAGTTTTACCATATGTACGGATGTGATTAATGTGCTTGTAGAAGATAACGAAAACAAGGGTTTAAATCCCTAACCTAAGAAGACGTGTCAGTGGCTGCTTCTTTGACCTTACTAATTAAGTCACCGAGTAGGATTACTTGTTTCTTTGACCTTACTAATTTCTTAAGCCAATAATGACAAAACATATATACACACACATTTATGAAAATATAGGTGTTCATAATTATCTTGTAACCAATTGTTGAGGCTCTTATATATTGGCATAATCCATTTAGTGGCAGTTGGTATTAATTATAACAAAAGTCGGTTATGGTATTGGAATTAAGGCCTAAAGGGGTCCAAAGAAACTTAGGTACAGACACACGTTACCTACCTCTTATTTGCACATAAGTTCAATGAATTGAATTAACTGAACAAATCCAGTTACTAGTTTCCTCGAACCTTCCTGAATCGTTAAATTAATTAGTTTTAGTCCCTAAATAATATTCTATTTTACATTTCTCCCTTTTTTACAAATTAAGATAATACGGATAATATAATCGAATTTTAAATTTGGAAAAAAGATATATGAACATTGGATTTAACTATAATCAGGGATGTTATCTTATTAAAATTGTCATAAATCTTATACCCTATATCTATTTTTGTATGAAAAATTTCATATCATTATCTTACCATATTTTTCGATATACCTTGATTTGGTATGACATTTTTATATACATATATCTTACTATATTTTCGATATATCGTACTTTACTTCGGTATATCGTTTTTTCACGGTATAGCAAAATTATTTATCTAGAACATGTGCATACATAAAGCGAACACTACTTTAAACAAGATCTAACATATACTCAAACATATTAAGTATTACTCCCTACGTCCCACTTAATTAAACTAATTTTTCTTAACATATACACAAAATTGTCTCCTCAAAAATTATTGCAACTAAATGTTGATATGCGTGCCAAAAATAAATTGGTCTAATTAAGTGGGATGGAGGGAGTATTTGAGATAAACCAATAATATCATATAATCAATTTACAAAGATATTACTTAATTATATTTTTATATAACTAACTAGATTTATGTATATGAATTATAATTAATTTGATCATCTATACATGATATATTATATCAAACTAGTTTGTGCACCCGTGCGATGCACGGTAAAAATTAAAACTAATAAAATATTTAACTGCAAATTAATTTTTATTTAAAAACTTATGTGAAAAAAAAAATTCAATCATCTATATTTTTAATAAATCAATGGCTATGATTTTCACTCTAAATTAAATTCCATTTAAAAAATTTTCATACTTCAATAGTGATGAAAATTATTTAAATTAAATTCAATTAATATTAGTCATTGCTTGTGTATTGGTGACAGTTTAGATTCTTACTCGTTTCTCATACATATATATTTTTTTTAATATGGCCCAACTATATCTCTATATATATATATGCAAAATCTATGGTCAAGATTAAATGTGCATCAAATTTATACATAGAGTGCATTGAAATTATAATGCATTGGTTAATGAATAAAAATGCATCATCAACTTATGCAATAAGATTATGCGTGTAATGTATCAAAATAATGCGTATCATGCATAAGTTTTAGTTCTTATATAAGAATTGGTTCTCACCGAATCCTACCCCTATATATATAGGGGTAGTTAAGAGATCAAATATAATTAGTTTCTCACGTGTTAATTAATATATTAAACTTTAGATGTTTACTTTATCAAAATTGATGGTTAAAATTAATTGATTTTTAAATTAAAATATTAAAAATGTGATAATTATTATATATATATATATATATAATTGATTTATTCCTTATTTGGTGAGATTTTATTATAGTATATTTAGTTGTAATAGCTTTTGAAAAACATGATCTGTGCTTTAAAATTTGCTAAATAAAGAAATGTGTCTAAATAAGTGAGATAACTCAAAAAGAAAAATATGTTTAAATAAGTGGGACGAAGTTAATATATGTTAGTTTTGTATTTATCAATTATACAAATTGCTTATAATTATTAGTATTAAATATTAAAAATAATTATATACTTTGGTTAATTAAATAGGACAAATTTTTAGTACTAAATAGATTCAGTTTGTACATGCATATTATGAATCGTTCAATGTTCAACTTATTTTGTTGCCCTATTGGCTCATAGTATAGGATTTGTAATGAAAGGTATTGAGTTTGAATCATAATAATGTTAGTTTTTTAATTTAGTAGTTATAGTATTATCTTTACCATTAAAATTGCATTTAATTGCAAAATCGTCACTCAAATTGATTTGAAATTAATTTCAAATTGAATGCTTCCTATTATATATATATATATATAGATTTAATATATTTTCATTAATTATATATTACTTATATTGTATTTAATATCAAGCATGTATAGTCATATAAAATACTTATATTATTAAAGCATACTTTTGGATTATAATTATTTTTATGTTATTGTAATCAGTTATAAAATTATTTAGATTTACATGCTCGTTTTAGAAAATAATGTAGTAGATTGTGTAATTATATCATAATTATTTAGTTATGTTACAAAAAAATATAAATGATAGTTTTATCATAATTATTTAAAATAATAATTATAAGCTATTGTTCAATCTTTTTAATTATCAATAAACTCACACATTTTTATAATTTGTCTAAATATGTATTAATTATAATTCATAATTTATGAATAAACAATTTTGTTATAATTCAAATTTAATATATATACATAAAATATTATAAATCTGTATACACACACACACACACACACACACACACCAAAATAACAGTATATAACGCGATACAATATATGATGATATATCTCGTTATTTAGAAAAATCATACATTTACCTTACCGAAATATTTGGGTACGGTATTATACCTTACCATTCATGAATTATTCAAGACCGTACTAAAAAAAACTCATTTGAAATTCATTCGTTTACTAAATAGACCGAATATGAGCCTCAAACCAATCTTAAATTAGATTTAAAATATTCGTAAACATGTTCAAATATAATTTTAAAAAACCAAATTTTAAATAATTTGAAAACTTTATTAATGAGTTTGGTCACGAAATAACAATTCTATTTGAATTTTTTATGAGATGTTGGATTTAATGAGAGAACACACACATATATATATACATATTAACTAACAATTCAAGCAAAAGAAATTGCTTAAAATAATAAAGGGTTATAGGTAAAATTACACAATTTCATGAAGTAAAGATAAAAAATATCCATTTAAAATCAAATATAAAAAATATTCATTTTACACGATAACATGATAAATTTCCTCATGTGCTCATATTATTAAAATTTATTTTGTAAAACGAAATATATAAGTAGCTGATCAATTTCCTCATACATTCACATAAATGAGATAACTTTTATCTTTTATTTTTAAGTGAATATTTTTTATACTTTTACTTATTAAAATAAATATTTTAACTTTTACCTAAAAATAAATCCGCCAAGACCAAATTCCTCATATCCCAATATTGTAAAAGCAAGAGAACCCACCCTTCTTTTGAAGTTCAGTTTTTCATCAGTGTTTTTATGCGAATTCTTTGAACTGATATCAGTGTTACAATATCCAAGATCTGCAGCTGTACATGTATACAAAAAAAAAAAGGAAGAAAAAGAAATAGATGTACAACAGAAATCAATTATAGACCATATATTTGGGAGTTGCGCTGAACTTCTGGTTGCCTTTGATCACTTTATTGACGGCGTCTAGGAAATCTTTCTCCGCCACAGTTTTCCTCCTTGCTCTAATGGAAAACATTCCGGCCTCCGTGCACACACTCCTAAGGTCAGCTCCTGCATAGACGATAACCGTTGCAAATTATTATTATCCACGTACGTAACATTAAAATATAGACTGCTAAAATACTTATTCATTGAGCCTAGATATCTTGCTTGACTGGAGTAACTTATGAGGCCATCTACTTAGGCAGCATGGATCCAAATATGGCTGATAATTTGAAATTCTGTTCAACGATCTGACAATTAGTTAACTAGAAGTAAAGTTTACCTGTAGAATTTGGGCAAAGCCTTGCAAGAAGTTCGAACCTAATATCCCTCTCACAATTCATGGTTCTTGTATGGATCTTGAATATTTGTGTCCTACTCTCCAGATCAGGCAACCCAAACGCCACCTTCCGATCGATCCTTCCAGGGCGCAAAAGTGCAGGGTCAAGAGTATCAGGTCTGAATATTGAAGAAGAAAAAGATAATCACATTATGCACAAGCACAATCTTGACCATAACCATACAAGTGCTTAAACAATCTGCAGTTTTATGCGAAGTTTATCCTTTTAAATAAGAATGCATGGCATTTTGCTCAGTTCTAGTGTAACATGTTAATGGAGACATGATCAAAAAAACGTTACCTGTTGGTTGCCATTAGCACTTTTATGTTTCCACGAAAATCAAATCCATCGAGCTGATTCACTATTTCAAGCATGGTGCACTGGACCTCGTAGTCTCCACCAACCCCATCATCGAACCGTGCACCTCCAATTGCATCTACTTCATCAAAAAATATAATGCATGCTTTTTTCGAGCGAGCCATCTTCCAAAGGGAATAAGTAATAATCAGTGATCAACTTATAGAGTATGACTACCAGAGGACATGTGCAAAGTATTAATAAATGTGATGAGAATTGTACCTGAAATAGTTCACGAACCATTCTAGCTCCCTCACCAATATACTTCTGAACAAGCTCGCTTCCAATCACTCTAATGAAACATGCATCAGTTCTGTTTGCCACAGCTCTGGCTAATAGGGTTTTTCCAGTCCCAGGAGGACCATAGCACAGCACACCCTTAGGAGGATCAATACCAAGTTTCACAAATTTTCCAGGGTGAAGCATGGGGAGTTCAACAACCTAATAAAAAAAGATGAATCTTATTATCGAATTACTTTAAGAGAGTAGGGAAATCAAGGGATATGATGTAGCAACGCACTAGTGTAAATAACAATATGTGTCTCACCTCTCGCATCTTTTCAATCTGTTCCTTACATCCACCAACATCATTATAGGTTACATCTGGCTTTTCCTCAACTGTCATCATTGTAACACTTGGATCAATTTTAGGAGGCAAGGGAATCTGAATGTGATACTTATTCCTATCAACACTGCAGTAAAAATATAAATGAGTCAAAGTGCACATCATATAGTTTGCAAATAAAACAGCAGCAATGACATAGTCTAAACTATAATCTTCTAAATCTGTTAACCAAGAAATCTTCTCTTGCAAGGTCAATAATGAAATTTAGAAGGAAGAATTCACAATTGCAACTACAAAACTAACAGCAGCTTAATTATGCTCCGAAATTGCATGTTTCTCAGCAGACCAGTTGCCGTTATCAAATTCACTCATATACAATTATAACAGAGCACAACTGTAGAATAACAATATAAATTATCAAGCCCCTATAGAAAGCATAAATATTCCTTCATTTCAAAGATAAACAGATAAACCAATATTAAAATGCTTACCCAACTCTCATGCCTTCTTCAATGTCAATAGGTGACACTTTATCACCTAATCCAACAATATACTGCACATGCAAATAGCACAAATGTTATGGACATAGAGCAACTGAGCAAGAAAATAATTCTCATCTTTTGCATCCCTCCTTTCCTTCTATTTTTCTATCTATCTAAGCCAAAGAAGAAATACTTCCAGGAAAGCTTTCAAAGCAAAGGGCAAACAACTAATAAACATACCTTTCCAAAATGCTCTAAATGGATCATATACTTTGCATCTTCCGTGTTTGGATTGATTATCTTTATACACTGAGCAACCTAATCACAACAAACCAATTATAGCCTACATATATACATCATTACGCACATAAAAACTCAAATCAATGAAAATACCCTACCTTCAGAGGTTCCTCCCGCATCATTTGCTTATCAGACACAAGATCCCATTGGCTTGGAGCAGCTAAACCAGTGTCAGATTCCTTGATACCTAACATGAGAAGAAAATGGCTGAAATAACTTTCAAGGAAAAAGGGTGCACAGCAGCACAGGGATTTATAGTAGCAACTTTTCAGTTAATTTATAAATAGAAAGAAACACATGATACACGGCCATATTAGTGGAAGCTCAACGAACTTCCACACAGAAGTATATCAAACAATAGCTAACCTTTTAGTCATTTTCTAGCATATATCTGTAAGAATTAATAAAATTATGGAAATAAGTTAAGGGACAAGAAACGAACCACATAGGTCATTAATTTTCTTTGCCATATCTTTAATTTCCTTCTCAACATTCTCTATACTTTTAGAATAAGGTCCAAGGCCCTGGTCAACAATAAGAAATTTTAATCATATATCTTCCGTTTTAGTGGTCGCTACAATAAAATCAAAATAGCCTAAACTGCTTGAACCAAAGACTAAAGTTACAGATGCATATAAGCTGTCCAACTATTCAATCAAAATAAATGAATAAATATCATAATTTTCGACCTAATTTTTGTATTCTAGATTCATATAAGCAAAGATCCAACCATCATCCACCAGGGATAATAAGTCACCGCGTCGTCATAAATCCAAACGCATTATTATAAAAGACGAAAAAATTATGCTCAATGAAGGCTCAAAACATACAGTCACAATCCAGTTTCCACAAACGAATAACATTAAAAATAAATAAACAGCGAGCGAAAACAGTTACTAGTCAATGTTGAAAGCATGGATCCCAATTCAGAAACATAAAGACAATAGCAACGCGAAACGAACTTGAAATCCTCCGTTCACGAGACGTAGTTCCTAAAAGAAGCAGAATCTCAGCTAAAGCAACAACTCCAAAAATAACAGTGGCATACATGTGTCTTGAGAAGAGTAATATCATCTTCGTCGAGCGGCTTAGGATTCTTCTCCTCACCGATTTCATCCTCATGCATTGGCGCCATTTTCGATTTTTTCGGATTCGATTATAGTTAGTTACGTGAATTTCGTATTGTGTAGAAATGCTGAAACGTTTTCTTGAACAAGAAGTTGAACTGCTATATAACTGTTTGGACTTTGGAGATAGTCAGATAGGTGACGAAAATAACGAATAACAATGGCGGTATCACGTGCCTTGCCCGTGATCTCATTTCGACCAATTCTGGGCTGAGATATTTTCACTTTGGGCCTATGCTTTCATTGGCCCAATAAATATTGAGAAACAAATATTACTGATTAGTCAATTGCACTCTCTTCACATAATTAATTACTCTATCCATCCAATAAATTTAGTTTTTAGATTTACTGTTAATATATATATATATATATGAAAAATATTAAATGAGAGTTTTTTTTAATAGAATTAAATAGATAAAATGTACTTAAACTTAAAACAACTTGACCCGACGATAAAACCAATCTCTTAACTCAATATTGTGTTTTATTTTGTGACAAATTAATTCTACAAAACTCGACAATGTGTTTTCATATTAGTGGGGATCTATCTAATCCAAGTCAATTAATACGATGTGATAGATCCAAGCCAAGTTACGAAATTAGATACAAAAATATTCCCTAAAGTTGTCAAAATTCAAGGAAACAAGTACTTAGAAGAAAAAAGAGGAACAAAATCAGAAAATAAAAGTCAAAAGAGGAGTTGGCAGCCGCCAAAACTCAAGCCACAATACTAGTCAATAGATACCACGACACGTGGATTTTGATCCGTCGGCGACGCCTTCCACCGCCCCCACGCCGCCGTGAAACCGCCCTTTGACCGCTGTTTCTTGCATCATTGCATTTATTAATAATTAATATTCAATATTCCCCATTTTAAGCTCATTTGATTCTCTCTCTTCCACCTACGCCCCTATTTCATCTTCCACTTACTAGTTCAATTTGAATTATTTGCTATTCCAATTATTTTATTCAACGCCCACACACACACATATATAATTTTCAGTAATCCAGAAATCCTCTCTTCTGTCCAATATTCGGAAATCGATATATATATATTTGATAATTGTTAATCCCTTTTATCGGAGTATATGCATGCAGTTCAAGAATCACAGAATCATGGAAAATCTCTTGTAATTATATATTTCGAGCTAGTCACCTTCTTTCAAGAAAATCTTCTATTTTGATTATGATTTCAGAAATGGGGGATCATCCAGATATAATTGAGCTTGCAGGAAAAGTAACGGTGGTAGGAATAGTTCTCGTCTTCTTCGTCGTCATCTTTTTCTGCTGCCTCCACCTCTACTTCAAATGGTATTATCTCCACCGTAACCCTCCCACCACCACCACCGCGAGAGAGCGTCGCCGCCACCGCCGCCGCTTCGATTTCAGAGCTGGACATCAAGAAATAGTATTTCTTCCGACATCCTCCTCCTCGGGCATTGGTCTAGAACCTTCCGTTCTGGAATCCATACCGATTGTTGCATTCGATCCAAAGGAATTTAAAGATGGGTTGTTGGAGTGTGCTGTGTGTCTGAGTGAAGTGTGTGAGGGTGAGAAGGCAAGGATTCTTCCGAAATGCAGCCATGGATTCCACGTGGAGTGCATCGATATGTGGTTCCATTCTCATGCTACTTGCCCTCTCTGCAGAAACCCTATCCCTAATCAGAAGAAGTCATCTGAATCGAGGGTGGATATTGATGATGATCCATCGTCGGAGGGTCCTTGTGTGGAAGTGGAGGCGGAGGATCAGGTGTCTACTCCTACCACCGATGGGGAGGTGGTGATCCACGTAATTCCAATTCAGTCAAGAAATTGATCATCTTCTTGAGAGCTGGGCTACAAAGTTGATTGCTTCACATTGAAACCAGTTGTGTAGGTAGCTGGAAATGATCCAAAAAATGCAAGACTTTAATTTGCACTTGTATATTTTGAGTTAATTGATTGAGAGCCCTCTAGAGTCTCTTGCATGTGTTCGTTCCATGTTATTTATTTAATGCTCTGTTTTTTGGAAGATATTTTCCATCTTCTGTTAAACGACATTATTCAAATGCAATTCATGGACTACATTTCTTGGTTTGAAATTAAATTGTAGTAACTCGCTCGCTCGCTCTAAATTAATATGTAAATTGATCAGGAATCTGCAGATTGTAGAGAATAATAGGTGTGTCTATCACGGAGTAAATAGGTCCGAAGGAATTAAGGTAGCGCGTGAAGCTATCAAATAGTTTAGTTTCAATATATATGAAGGGCAGCTAATTAAGCTGATTAATGTAATCACAATCAATAATTGGGGCACATATACATTACGTGTACGACTTTTCAATGTTTATCTTGCTACACATGCATTTTAATTAATCGTGGGTGGATGGATACGGAAACGGATACACATGGCATGGGGCATATGATATCACGCCGTATGTCGTTCTGAGATAGTAAAACACGAAAATGTAATAAGGATATTGATATGGATAATATAGCATAGCTTATAATATAAGCTATTTTATAAAATAGGTTATGAGCAACTAATTTCTGATAGTTTTATGAGGTCTGCTTTGATAGAGCTTTGAAAATAGAAATGTTTTGATCGTAGACTCCGCATGTTCTGCATAACAGAGCTTAACCAATCACTATTGAGCTTTTCATTGTAATGGGCTTTGGCTCAATAAACTTTTCTTTGTCTTATTTAAGATCGGCAGGTCTGCACGAGCAGTGCGTGAGTAACAACTGACATATGTGAGAACTTTAATAAATTTGTGAATTTGGATGGAGATAGTGGAGTGAATTGTATATAGGTACAATAGGTGGCTTCACATGGCCATACTGGATAGTGTTCCCGCAGGGACATCGATCAAAGATTCATCACAGCACAGCACAGCACAGCACACATATATGATTCCATTTGACCTTACTTAATATATATCCCAACAAAGGAAAGACACGCATATATAATAAATCTCAGAACCTGAACCAACTCAAACCAAACCAAACCTTAGTTTGACGATAAGATAGATAGGTTGAGCAATGAAATCCAATTTGAGCATGATCATGGCTGTTCTCGTTCTTACGTTGCTCTTATCTCTTGATTTTCATGTGAGAGGAGCAGAAGGAAGCAGAGTGGTTGTTGCTAAGAGAACACCATTAAAGCCAACATCATCATCATCATTATCTTCTTCACAAACTCTGAACAACTTGAGAGAGAAGGAGAAGAATCTCTACCACAACATCAACGCTAGCTACAGAAAAGTTCCTGCGAACCGGCCGCGGGGGAACCCAAACAATAATTAATTGAGTAGTAGCTAAGCTTCCCTATCTCCTCACAAATTTATTTCTCATTTTCTTTATTCTAGGATCCAGTTATTGTGTCTTTATTGGGCATCTTTTACTTGTTCCAATGTGTGTGTTTTTTGGGCCCTTGTCCCAATTATGTTACGTTCAAGGCCCATATATTATGTTATTATATGTTCAAAAAAGAATACAATTATGCACATGCTTGTGGTGCCCCTCTTGTTGAATTGGCATGATGAATTCCAAAATCTTAGGCTTCTGCTTTCTATTAAAGAATTCTTAGTCGAATTACGGCTATATGGGCCCAGATCTTGTGAGAAAACACAATTAAGAGCTAGCAAGCTGTATTGCTGTAATAAGAAGAAGAAGAAGATATTGACGAAGTCTAGCTCGACAAGAGTTCCTCCCATCCGGTTGATCAATTACTACATTTCTACAATTTAATTTGAATATTTTCCTCAAAATTATGTTTCTTTATTTCCTTTTTTTTCATTAGTGCACTATTTTTTTACATATAAAACTAAATAAAAAATGACAGGAATCTACAAGACTTTATGTCAGTTTCCTCGACCTCCATTGTCAGTGGTGGAGTTATTATAATAGGAGAAAGAGTATAATTCTTTCAAAATGTATAAACACGGTTAGGGAATCAAATTCATGATAATTAATTAAGAACATTTTGAAAGATTATTGATATAAATGAAACTATTAAGTATATACCCAAATTTTATTAGACATGAACCATAAGCAGGGTCGGTCCTGCGTTACCCAGGGTCCCCGAGCAAAACATAAAAATGGGCCCTTATAAAATTAAACATTAATAAAATAATAAGTTAATAATTAATTTAGCATGCATCTAATCACAACAAAACAATTTATTTATCAATGTTGTTGAATGTGATCGACACTTAAAAAGCCTAAACTAAATACTTCATCCGTTACTTAAAAACATGCATCATTTGACATGACACATGTTTTAATAAAATATTATTGACTTAAAAGATAGTGAATATTAGAACCCACAAAAACGTATTATTAAGTGTTTTAATTGTAGAAGGTGCATGTTATGTTTTTAAGTAAATTAAAGATGAGACCATATCCAAAAATAGAAAACGTATGTTTTTAAATAACAAATGAAAATGATAAAAGATGTACTCCCTCCGTTTCACTAAAAGTGGCCACCTTTGACGATCTGGTCAAAAGTGGTCACTTTTAGTGGGACAAAGTAGTATATTGTTTGACCCCACCTCACAAGATTTAATTTCCAAATTATGAGAAGTTGGCACGTGCAAGATTATACGTAGTAACATGGGCATGGCATGGTACGTGCGGATCTAGAGCCAAATACATTCTGACACTGTAAAAAGTAGATCAATTGGTGTCTGAATTCCGAGGAATTTATTCTAATACATTTCAGTTATTTGGATTCTCTTACTTTTATAGTTTTCTTCCATTTTTTGTACCCGCAAAATTGACCAGAAACTTCACCATCTTCACAATCGCTTTCGCTCCTTTATAATTTAGGCATTTGTCTTCATTCCTTTTTCCACTGCTTCTCACCAAAAACTTTACACCACTCCTACCAAAGCTTATAGCTTCCGTGTCGCAGCGTCTCATTTCTTGTCCAAAAATCTCATCTTGTGTCCTCTGCTGCGCCTTTCTCAAGCTCTGATTCTATGGCTTCCACTCCTGTTACTGTTGACACAATCAATCCCAAGGTAAGATTTTTAGGCCTTTAAGGTTAATTTATGTTTCTTTGTATTTTTCTTTCTGGCCATCTTTGTTAAATCGTGATCTGATATTTGTCGAAGCTCTGATCTCTGTTCTTTTGTATGTCGTTTGAATATCTCGTCACTTATAAAATATGCAAAAACCGAAACCGTAATACACATATTAACTATTCGACGCACGAAAAAGAATCATTTTTAATGGATTTAAATATTTTTTTTAATTCTCACGCTGCTTTGCTACCTTGGATCTTAGGTTCTATATATTTTTCAGTATCTGAATACATTTGTTATTGATAATTGAAATTCTTACCCAGGTGTTGGAGTGCGAGTATGCAGTTCGTGGAGAAATCGTGATCCTTGCACAGGTAACTCATCGTTTTCTTTTTACAGTGGCTAAGGTGATATGCTGTCCGAACTCGAAGCTTGCTGGTTTGTTGTGTTAAAGCTTACATGCTTCCTTAAACAGAAACTACAAGAAGATCTCAAGACCAATCCTATGTCTCATCCTTTCGATGAGGTACCGATTTCATTATGTAAAATTTACATCTGCTCTAAAAATGGTAGCTTATACTTGAGATTCTTGTACTTGAGCTTATAGTCTACATTTCTTGGTAGATACTGTACTGCAATATTGGAAATCCTCAATCCCTTGGCCAGCAGCCAATCACATTTTTCCGCGAGGTGAGGATTTTATGCATAGCCACGTGAGATAATGGTAGATGTTTGATGTTTATGATTCTATAAATCTCGAGTTCTGATTTCAGGTCCTTGCTTTATGTGACCATCCTACTCTCTTGGATAAAGCTGAAACACACAAGTTATTTAGGTAATAATTGTCAAAATAGTGTACTTGTGATAAAGTTTTGTGTTGTTCTACAATTTTCTGTTTGGTATTTAGTTGAAGTTCATACTATTGCTATTCAAAGTAGTTCTACGATCCAGAAGAATATGTCGATTTTCTGTTGGATCTTGTAGTGCTGATTCCATAAAACGAGCATCTCAGATCTTAAGTCAGATTCCTGGTCGAGCAACTGGTGCGTATAGTCACAGCCAGGTAACCATCCTCTAGCTACAAACCTCATTTTTCTTATCAGTACTTGAGACTGGTGCAGGTTTATTGAAACTTTCCGATGGTTTATAATCAGGGTATCAAAGGATTACGTGATACAATTGCTGCTGGCATTGAATCCCGTGATGGATTCCCAGCTGATCCTAATGATATTTTCTTGACAGATGGTGCAAGCCCCGCGGTACATGTTATTATTCACGCCATCCTTTCCTGCGAGATTGTGATTGAGAATATGAAATGATATTGGGCCGTTGTCGTTCTAGGTTCATATGATGATGCAGTTATTAGTACGATCACAGAAAGATGGAATCCTCTGTCCCATTCCTCAGTACCCTCTTTATTCTGCTTCGATCGCCCTCCATGGTGGCACTCTGGTACGCATTACACTTGATATTATACAGCTAAACGAATAAGTCCTCAAACATATATGTCTATAGGTCCCCTATTATCTCGATGAAGCAACAGGATGGGGGTTGGAGATCGCAGAGCTTAAGAAACAGATTGATGCAGCTAAATCAAAGGGCATTAGTGTCAGGGCTTTGGTGGTTATAAATCCTGGCAATCCCACCGGGCAGGTAAACAGTTAACTTATAAGATGACAACTTTTCGTATCTGTATTATTTGGTTGTACTTTTTGAAATGTGTGAGTGTTTTTCTAGTTACAACGTGGTCTTAACGATATGATATTTCAACCCTTGTTCCTATAGGTTCTGGCTGAAAACAACCAACGGCAAATTGTTGATTTCTGCAAGAAGGAAGGACTTGTTCTTTTGGCAGATGAGGTGATCAATCTTCAATCCCATTATGTCTCATTCCCATGAAGAAAACACTTTTAAGGTTTCAGTTCATAGTTTTAAGGTTTTGAGGCAAGACCGATATGAGTTGGACGTTTGCAGGTATACCAGGAAAATATTTATGTTCCGGACAAGAAGTTCCACTCTTTCAAGAAAGTTGCCCGGTCAATGGGTTATGGGGAGAAAGATGTTATCTTAGCGTCTTTCCAGTCCGTCTCGAAAGGTATGGTTGCAAGATTCTTATGCATGTTCATGTTGTTTGATAATATATATGATTCGGCTTCTTCACTCTCCCTCAGGTTATTATGGAGAATGCGGGAAGCGAGGAGGTTACATGGAGATCACCGGTTTCAGCCCTGAGGTTAGGGAGCAAATATACAAACTGGCATCAGTCAACCTTTGTTCCAACATATCTGGACAAATTCTTGCAAGTCTTGTAATGAGCCCACCAAAGGTGACACACATTGTTTCTTGTTTCACTTGCTTGAAAACCAAAACTGTAAAAATCGTCTCATTTGTATTCTCCTGCAGGCTGGAGACAAATGCTACGAGTCTTATTCCGCAGAGAAAAACGCAATTCTATCCTCCATGGCTAGGCGTGCTCAGGTTAATCTTCAACTGTTCTTCAAAAGTAGAAGCTAAATAGTTGCTTGAATCACTCACTCTCTTACAATTTGTCGATCTTTAGCAACTGGAACGTGCCTTAAATAGTTTGGAAGGAGTGAGCTGCAACAGGGCAGAAGGAGCCATGTATCTATTTCCGAGTATTAAGTTACCAAAGAAAGCGATTGAGGCAGCAAAAGCTGCAAACTCGTCCCCTGACACGTTCTATGCTCGTCGTCTGCTTAATGCCACTGGGATAGTGGTTGTTCCTGGTTCCGGCTTCGGACAGGTACTATAATCATCAACTCCACCTTATCATGTCTGTAAAATAGCTGCTGCGCTGCAGCTTACTATGTATTTTATGATTGGATGTTAGGCACCTGGAACGTTGCATTTTAGGTGCACCATATTACCACAGGAGGACAGAATTCCGGCCATCATCGATCGTCTAACCAAGTTCCATCGAGAATTCATGAAGGAATTTGGGCATTGATCCAACATTTCTCAGCCTTTTTTTTGTAATACTGATAATAAAAGACCGCCAACTTCTAGTAGTCTTCGAATTTGTTGAGCAAATTTTGTTGGTTGGATTGTTTGAGCATCAAAATATTGTTCTTATATAATTATGGATGGTAATTATTTACACTAACCTATAAAATATATATGCATAAACCTCTCAAATTTAAGGTTATCTGGAATTGGCGGTTTGTTAATAATTATAAACATTGAGTTAAATAGTTTTGTTGGGGGATTAAATTGAAAATACTTGGGTATGTACTCTATTTTGTGTTAAATTATAGTTTTTGGTTAATGGTAAAAAGAGGGCCCTTCTTTTATACTTGGTCGGAACACTCTTAACCTATAAAACCTATAAAATCAATAAATAAGTAAAATAAAGAAACTAAATGTGCATTTTCGCCCTATTTATAACAAATTATAACTGATGAAATGTTCTATCTGATACCAGACAGTGCACTTAACAAAGTAATGCAGCAAATTTGGAATTCATGAAAATATTGGGAAAAGGTTACAAACTGAGACTGTTACATTTTCTCTCTCATAAGCGATTGATGACAGCTTCAACCTCAGACGGGGAGTAAAGATGATATGTCAGTGCTACCTTCGCAATATCCACATTGTTCGGTGTAACCTGATATCCGGGTAAGAATGAGAGGTAGTGCCTCAAAGATAAAACCATGTTATATGGAGTGATTCATTAGAGAAAAGTAAGCGTATACACATACCTTTTCCTCCATAACTTGCTTAAGTATGGAAAGTGCAATGGTTTCAGCTTCTTTGAGAGTAAGATCCTGCTTCGATAGATGGAGTTACGAATTAATCAAAACTTTATTTAGTGATAGAAATAATATCACACTTGTACAAAAATATGTTTCTAAGGAATAATAAATCGATACCTTGTTATACTGCTCTTGCAAGGAGCTGTCAGCTCCTTCAGAACCTGATCCTATAGCTTTTGCATTACATTGCCAGAATGTCCCAGATGGATCCGTATAGTATCTGTTAAGTTTCAAGTCTCTCTTAGTTTTAAGTGTCCTGATTTTATACTAGGGGAAAATGATATTTTCCTTTCTAAACCACATGAATTGCAAGAATTGTATCATCTAGGTTAAAGCAGCACCTAGAACCATGGTATTTCTGCTCCTATGATTTGATTCTAGAATTACGATAGACATCAAGTGAGAATGATAATAGTTCTTGATTTCACAGTGTTCCACTCAACCATACATGCGTCTAGATTTTTGAAAGCTCAATTGTCATATATATCAGAAGCAGTAGGCAACATAAGATCGGTTTGCGCTGACGTTGACTAGAATAGTAGAAGTTATCAAATATGCTGGGCACAAGCAACCTGAGATCTAGAAAAAAAATTTAGGATAAGGCCAAGAATTTCAAAACATGCATACAAGATGCGGGTTCTGCAGCATATTGTTAATATCAGTATCATCTTCCCTGCATTTACTTCTATAATAAAAATCAAATTAAAAGGTTCAACTCTTGTGATAGGCACAATCATTTTCTATGTGGGGAGAAATTTGGCTAGCAATTTTACATGCATACATAAAATGAAATTTTAAATTAGCAAGATTACTTCCATAATGACTGTCTAAGCACTGAGAAATCACCAAGATTGTAAAGTGACATAAATAGGTTGGTGTAAGATACACAGAAAAATAAAAGGTATCAATAATATATATATATATATATATTTCTTCAAATTTGAGAAGAAACACTTACAAGCAGGGTCCATTCTCATCATGACCAGCGATAAGTAGAGACACGCCAAAAGGTCTTGACTGTGTAACATGAAAGGATCCAAAATTAGAAATAAGCTATACTATTTTAAGATTTTGCTTGTCCAAGAGCAGCGATCAAGCAACCATGAACTATTCCACTGTGTTACTGTAATATTCTAAAACATCTTTGCCGTTGTTATCAATTGTGTACAACTCATATATGGTATTTTCTCCAACAAAGCCGTGAATCTATAACTACACCTTTCAGAATAAGTGTGTTGCTGTAAAATTTTCCACCATCAAGCAAATAAATGTTGCACGTACTTGGCAGGGTGCATCTATTTAGTATACATATTTTGAACATAGATGGCCATAACCATTATACACAATCATATATAGTCAAAAGAATACATACAGTACATACGCTTATAAGTTATAATCATGAATTAACTGGTATGCTGCAGAAAGAATTAGCATGAAAGCACTATGATAATTACCATAGATTCTTCATCCCCCTCGCCAAATCTCAAAGCAAGATCACAAAGTGCTTGGGTTGTAGATTCAACTGTCATGGGCTCACCATAAGAGAACCTATGATTCTAAAAGATGAAATGCACCAATTAGTACGCACTCCAACTACACAATGAAGTAAATGATCATAAGAATATAGGTACCTGAGTTTCAACTCGTGCGTGTTCAACCAGCGTACGTGCATCAGCAATCAACCCACTCATGGCGCATCCAATATGTTCATCAATTTCCATTATTTTCTCCACACTACTTGGCTCCTACAAATGTTCATATTTAAAAATGCTAAGTTAGCAACTTAGTATTGTAGGAAGACTAAGAGTAGGAGGTTACAGCTTGATCTTCATACATCCCACCATTCCATGGGGACCAAATAATACTTGCCATTCAAAATCAAGAGCAGAAGGAAGGTGTTGATCTTATTAGACCTTATACACTAACAATTATAGTAATGCATGCACAAACCACAGCACAGTCTATAAAATAATGGGGAAAAACAGATAAATAACAACTAAGAGCATACAATTAATTTCCTCAAATTACAGCAAAACTGTAACTGAAAACAATCAATTGTAGATGACAAACATACCAAAAGCGGCGAAGTAATGCGCTTCTCCACCGCAAGAACAACTCCCTCCTTGGTCTTAAGCCCAATTGCAGTTGATCCCAACTAAAAGGAGAAACACATTACGGATTCAGAAACAGAGCGCCAAAAATGTATGAATCAACATCAATCACGTAACTATAAACGAGCTGAAATGGAAACCTTAATAGCCTCAATAGCATATTCAACTTGAAACAATCGGCCTTCAGGAGAAAAAGTGTTCACTCCTCTATCATATTCAGTCCTTCAACAAAAAATTCAAACAATAAAATAAAATCACCATCACGATACATCTTAAAATTAATAATAAGAAGTGAAGAAGAAGCCGAAGAAACCCAAAATGCGAATTATATCTACCTCGTGAGAAACATTTTCGACCCTAATAACTCAGAGCTACAAAGTATCTATCTGCACAGAGATGAAACTACAAGTTATATTAAATGATGATTAAAAAAAATGAGTGGGATCTGAATATGACCCACCTCAATTTCAAGGAAGATTAATCTCTCAGAATTTCTTTCTGAATTTTGATATTTGAGGAGTGTTTCTTCTTGTCGAGCAAGGCAGCTTCCATGAAAACGAAATGGGTTTCCGGTTCGGGTCGGGTGACCCTTGGCCCAATAATAGATAATATTAAGCCCAAATCTTTTTGTGCTTTATAATTATGGGTTAATTCATCTTATAAGTACAATTGTTAATATTTTTATTAGAGCTTTGTCGGATCGAGATATTTTATTTTAAATTAGGATCTTTGTATTTAACAAAATGAATTTTCCTTGAAATCTAAAATATTTTTTTTTCACAATATATAATATAATATATTTATTGTCTTCTTATAAAAAAAAAAAACAAAGCTTGTTTAAAACATATTACAGTTACTATTATTGTATCGTACTCCACCTAATATGAATTGTATCTTGTTAATACATTTTTATTTTTGAGCAAAATAATAATAAACTTATTCACAACCTAATGAGCTTGATTTGTCCTCATATGAACTTAATTGTCAATATTTAAGGCATTTTCTTATAAATACACATAGTTTAGGATTCAAAGTGTTGCTCAATCCATATACTTCCTCCGTCCCACTAAGATTAACACGATTTCTTTATTGAGACGTCTCACTAAGAATGACACATTCCAAAAATAGTAAAAGTTATATCTTTAAAAAGGTGCGAACTCTACCACTTTTATCACTCTTACACTACTTTATACATTATTTTTAATAACTGTGCTCAAAAATTTTGTATTATCTTTATTGGGACGATGAGAGTATTTATTATCATAAATTCCATCTCTTGACACTAGTTATCAACTATTCATTAAGTTTTAAATATTAAAGTACTTTAAATTACACAATCACATTACACATCTTATGCATAAAAAGTAAAAAACTCTCATGTTAGAGTTGACTATAGTATAAAACTATTGTAGGAGATGTTCATAGACTAATGCCAATACCCACTAATCCTCCAAAATAGGTAAAATAGAAAAAGGAATCAAAAAATAAATCAAATGGAAAATAATTAACATCAACAGGTAGAAGATAAGCCAAAATGGAGCCCACTAAGCCATGCTATCTTCCCCTTCTTTAACCTCATTAACGAACACATACTTCCATTGTCAAATCCATCACTGCAGTATAAACTAATATTGATAAATCATCACTCATTAAGTCCCACAACTTGAAGAAAAACAAAATAACATAAAGCAAACACCCCACCTACCACCCACTCCATCTCTCCAAATTTGTACAACTTTTCTTAAATACAATTTCTTACAACCTGGGATCAATGGCTGCAAGTTTTTCTCCTTGTTCATCTCCCATGGCTAATCCACACCATGCCACATCCATGGGGCGAATCGGGTCGTCGCGATTAGGAGTGGGATATATAAAAAGTAGTAAACTGATGATGATGTGTTCCAAGAACCATATCTCAGTTGATACTACTAACACCAGATCATCTTGCAAAAACAAGGTGCAGATCCAACTTGTTTACTTTTTGTGTAAATGCATATAGTTTGGTTTTGTAGTAATGCGTGGTCTTCTATTTGGGCTGCTCTTTGTTTCTATAAATGTGTGATAGATTTTCGAAGATCGATCAGCTGGTATTGTTTGCTACAGAGATGAGAATGGAGAGATAACATGTGAAGGGTACGACGAGGGCCCTCGTTTTCATCACAACTTATCAACATTTAATTATCATACAAGGTAAGTTTACCAGTTATAGTAAGATTATGATTTAACTATTATCCTGTCTATCGACATATTATATAGTATTCCTAACTAAAGTTTAATGAATTTTGTGATAGCAGAGATGTTGAGATAATCGAACTCCTTCAAAGGTGTTGGCTTCAAGTGGCTGAAGAGAGTCAAGACAAAGAGGAAAACTGATTCTGACCGACTCTATATGTTATGACATGAATTGGTGGTGGATTCTGTATACTGATTTGGTAATAATCATTCCCACTGCAAAGTTATATTGATGATTGTTTTTGGTTTTGATTCTGGTTATCATAAGTCAGATTGATGCAAGATAAGAGGGACAACTCAATCTCAATGGACTATAATTGAATTTATACAAATATAATAATGATTATAATAAGAATAGTGGCATTTACATTGTCATTACATATACAACTTGATTTCGAAATTCAAAGAAATAACATTTGGAGAACTATAGAGAAGAACATTTTTACAAGAGAAAACCTATATTGAGGAGGTCATCAAAATTTAGACCTCCAAGGGAGTCTTGGTTTCAAGAACTCCCTTCTTTTGCTATACTTTTTTCTTTCTTGAAAAAATAATCATGAATTTGTACTCTGTAAATGAAGTCATATTGGATTCCAGATGAACGAAATAACGAAAAGAGAGAATGTATATAAATGGAGGAACCTGAGATAAGAATCGAGTCTTGAGTAGGTTGTCGTAGTGATCGATTGAGACTTAGCCGGCAGGGGTTGTCGTTTGAGAGTGGTTGTCCTCGGATAAATCAGTCTGTGACTTAGAAGGAACGTTTGCAGGAGGAGACCATTGATCGGGGACCATCAAGAAGTAAGTAGTCATGGCCTTTCTGAATCTCCTCTTGTATTGCTTTGGAGATATCACAGTTGGTGAGGCATTTTTGGGGCCTCCAAGAATGCCCGATGCCTTCACCCAAGTCTCGAGGTGCTTGTCCCACGTGTACTGTCTCATGAAGTCGATGATGCCAAGAACAAGCTCGTTCTTCTCTTCATCAACCCCAACCAGTAGTGAGTAATCCATGACATCGACTGACTGCATTTCCACCATTAAATTAATACATGAAAGCAAAGGGGAAGAGCATAAACTACTATGACATGTCAAGTAGGTTCATGATAAAAGAGTGGAGATGAACTACACTGCATAAACTTACAGCAAGAAAAGCAGTATCATTCCAGACTGCTCTTTCCAATGTTCTCTTGGCTTTGTTTCCAACAAAAATCGGGGAAGTGGGCATTGCTTCAATCAAGTTTTGATCCAACAAAACCTTATTGCTCCCAGAAGTATCCGGATTATATCGTGACCGGGAGGATCCTTTGAGATCATATAGCCGAGACACATTTCTTCCGTAGAGGAGGTTCTCCATAACCAGAAAATCCATTTTGGAGTCCTTCCCTCCTTTCTGGTGTCTGGATGCGACCTTTTCAAAAGGAAATTCCAGACTACTAAGAGAAAATCACTTGTCTCGTACTAGTAAAGCAATATGATTTATCACATGATCACATCCAATACTAGCTATATAATTAGTAAAATGCCAATACAAGAGGACTGAGAAAATCAGATTTGAAAACAGAACTTTCTATACAAAGCATAATCATGAAATTCAGTAGCTCAGATATACCTGATAGATTCCAAGAATCTTCGCAAGGCATGTTGGACTTCCAGAGGCAATTGATTCAGATATATATTTAAAATATCCAGGTGCAAATTTAATGAATGACTCCAGCTCTGTCTTAGTCACTTGTTTAATGATAAAGCGATCATCCAAAGTCTTGGCAAAGAAGACATTGCTCTTACCCCCTTGAGCACCCCACTTCTTACAACGGCTTAGAGATCTAACAAAATCAACTTCAGATGGACAGCACATCCTCCTCAAGGTGTCAAAACGCTGGGCGAAATAACACGTGACGGTGTATTTTACTTGTCCAAGGGGTCCATCAACACCAAAGGACACCCTTGCGTGCAAGGCTTTTGTGTGTGAAAGAGGATCCGAAGGAAACGGCAAGGAACTTCGAGAAGCTGTAAAGGACAAAAATGCCTCATCTCCAGGGCCAAAGCTTCTTGAAGATTCCAAAATCATTTCATGGAAAGAGTGAGATGGCGGGAGATGAAAGGAGTCGAGGGACTGTATAGGAAACAGAGAGTCAGAAGCCTCCCTCTGTCTATCTGCCTCATCAGATAGTTGATTAACATAATCATCTGAAAGCAGAACATAAGATATAATACTGGTAGGTTCATCATCATACACTGGAACAACAATGTCACTAACTCCAACAGGAAGAAGCAACCGCGCCCCACTTTGGAGCTCAGATTCGCGAAAAGATGAAATGAACACAGGATCATACTCACTTAGTGTATCCAATTTCTGAGGAACCCCTAATAAGCTTTTGTTCAATGATCTATAGAAACTCATAAATGGCATCCTGAACCAGCTTACACTTTCCTCTGTAGTATTACAATTTTGGGAAGATGGCACTCTTGATAAACTCAGATCCTCTACATGGTCTTGTTGGTCCAGCTTTTCCGACAATCCAACAGTGGGCAACTTATCAGAATCAATTTTAGATACACTATTGTTGTTGGTGTTCCCAGAACCTAGATTATTTTCGCCAGTCCATGCTGCATCAAGAGTCTCTGTCAAGCAAAAGGGTACTTGCCCATCAGACAGGGACCTTCGAAGAGTACGTTCAGATTCGACGATACCAGATTCATTTGTAGTTTTTGTTCCAGCAGGATCATTGCCAAAAAATGAATTAATTCTTTGATGGAGTGCCAGATTATGATGGCTACTTTGCTGATCACTTAGACCATGCTTGTGGCATTTCGTAGTTTTTGAATTTGTAGAAACAGAACCGGAACCACCTATTGATTTTCTTGTTTTAACTGGGGCCTCCACATCCAAAAGATCCTTAGTGGTAGCAGGCTTCTGAACAGATTCTGGACTAGAGACCTCCATGTCATCTTGTAGTGTCTTATCTAAACTATCTGCATATATCAGGCGGTGGTCCCACACAAAAGACCGAAATACAAGTTGCCTTCGGAGTCGATTGAGATCAAGAATATCAATGGCTGGTTGGCCTTTCTTTGCTTCCTTGTTCACAATGTTCTTGAGATACCCCTGTATTGTTACAAAAACTCTCATCACCCACATAATGTAGTCTGGCGAATAAAGATAAAAAGAACAACCTCTCTCTGCCATTCAGTGGGATTCAAAAGTACACATAGCATAACTTCCCTTTCCCCCTAGACATCCCAAAACCTTTCCTTCAAAGAGGAATCTTACACTTTCCATATAAACATTGGATGAGCAAATTTTAGAAATCCAACATATCTTCAATTTAATATCAAAATAATGATGGTTGACAAGCCTGATCACCAAAATGCATGGAAAGCTGGTTCCCAAATCCAGTAGAGTGAATATAGCATTTCTGTCAAAAGATTCTTACCATGGAAAATGGGAATAAGTCCCAAGAGAAATTCAAGACATATTAAATATTATATAAAGGCTTTATCCATAAGTTCATGAGACAGATCTTCCCATGATATAAGACTGAAAAACGTTATATAGACTGACAAAATATAGTCTTATTAACAGTTTCTGCGAGTGCAAGTTGGAGTTTTCTTTAGATATTAAACAAAAAACGCACTCAAGAGTCAAAGCATATGCAATATATGTTGGAAAGGATTCATATCTCCTACCTTTTCTCTAGTTGAAAAAACAAGAGCTAGCATAATATGTGCATCTCATTTGCTTCAAGCTTATGATGCAGAAGTACAACCTAAGAGGTTTAAATGTTTCTTTTTTCACCACAACGGTAGACAAAGTGAATGTATGTAAAGGTTTAATCATGTTTACTGTTTACCATTTGTTTTACTGATAATTTATATCAGTTTTAGATAAAAGGATAACACATTTATACTTATCATTCAGTATGGAAAACTTAAAATTGATACCAGACCTCAAATTCCATCTTCTCTTCATGTAATGTCACTTCTAGATCTGCTAAGTGATGTGTTGATTGATGAACGTTAATGCCACTAACCACGACACTTGAGCAAGATTTTCTTTCTACCAAAAGACGCAGAGCATTAAGCACTTCGGAGAACCAAAGTTCGGCTCGAGAAGCCACCTGTTAATTAAGACAGAGAGATGAAGAAAATTTCATGTTACATGTCCACCAACAAGAAAAGAAATACAAGAAACAAGCCAGCTGATTTCACCTCTTCCATTTCTCTCTGTATCCACTCCTGACTCTCATAATTGAACTCAAGCTTTGAAGGAGGTAGGTGTACTGAGTGAACATCAATTGATGCATATCGAAAGCAAGCAACCATGTTACCAAATCTGCAAATAACAAAACATGCAAAATATACCAAGAACATTAAAAGTTGAAATGCAGTGTATGCTATTCTGATTCTGTTTTCATGGATGACCAAGGTGACCTATCAAGCACACACATCTTTCAGTATAATAAAAGTAAAAGAGCTACAGAAGCAATGATATAGCTCATTCAAGCAGATCCTATTAGTGTAAAGTTTGTAACTTCCCGCGGAAAATCCCAGTTTTAGAATGATGTAAAAATATTTAGGTTGGTTATTACTTAAATATATACTTTTTTTCCTTTCAGATGATTAAAATTAATTTAAGCGATAACTGACCCAAATTTAGCTGAAAGTTGAATAAAAATTTGATATATTCATGATCCTTAATTAAAATGATAGTAAAGTCAAAACACAGTTACAGATATCATACCCATAAAACCGAAGACAGTCTCTATGTAAAGAATGCCCACAACTTGCCACTCTGCTAGCAGCAGCATGGTTTGAAAAGCTAAGCTCCAAAAACTTTCCAAAGGACAGCCCCCAGGCAGCATCAGACATCACAACTCTCCGAGTTGCAGGAGGGAAGCCATTTGCTCTGGGGCACTTCAGGCAGCGATGCCACATCCAAATCTTTCCATCCTTCTCACCAGGTAACAGAATTTCTGCCAATTTCTTAACTGAAATTGTAAGGGTACCTTGCCGATGAGTGTAGCATTGAACATGAGCTTCTGCAGGCATCTCACATGAGGGACATCTACAGTTCTGTTACAATGAAACAAGCTTAAGGACATTCCAGGAACACGCAGAATAGTAAAGTTTCTCCATTACTGTATTTAGAAATACAGGAAGAGCAAGGTACTGTACCTGATCAAACAAATGATCTCGTAGGAAACGACCCAAAGGCTTGTCAAAGTTCCCGTAGTATTTGATCCTGAAAAGATGAGATCTTTCACAAACAGTTCCCTTCCACACACATCGTGATGACAAGGAAACCAATATGCTCTGGTGATCCGAAGGAATAGGTTGAAAGTCATCTATTAATGTAGGTTGTTCCTCAAGACTTTGTTCTCCATTAATATCAAAAGATGGTGGAAGTGAAACACTCGTGTTATGCTCATGGTCAAAGAAATCACCTTGCAAGATTTTGACATTTGGATCCCCAAAATCACTACTGACATGGCAATCTCTTGTAGCAGTTAATCGCTCTGGGTCTAAACTTTTTAATCCTGGAGACCAATAAAACTCTTCGAAGCCTGTTTCTTCTGATGCATGCCAGGGTGAATGGTCATTCAAAGAGGAGTGCTGAAAGACTTCAGAAGAAAACGAGACCAGAGGCTCGTACTGAGAGCTCATAGAATTAGAAATGTCAGACGCCTTTGCATATTCATTTACAGGAACGGATGGAGTTGTCAGTTTAATGAGTTCTGAACTAGGAACGCTCACTGTTCTATGTGGTTCTCCAACTGTTTGAGGCTCAGGAGTTTTTTCATTCTCTGGGACCGTAAAACCAGGTATAGTAGAGATAGACCTGTCAATCTTTGAAGGCTTATCTGGAAGTGCCACTGTGATTGGAGCATTCACGGGAAGTTCTGGTAAAGAGGCACCTTCATCAGCAAGAAAAGATGTCTCTAAGGCCAGGTGATAAGCTGCAAAAATTCCATATTGCACGACATGCTTCACTTTCTTCAAGTCATCACCATTGGCACCTCGTAGGAGTATCTAGAGGAGTGAATTTGATATATAAGATTTGTACTGGACTTAGAAACAGGTATTCAGCTCCCACGTGTAATAAAGGTGACATATTAGATATTCCATCAGAGGATATTGATTTTCACAAAATGCAAAAAAAGCACCAGAAGTTTATATAAGAACTTTTCAATATCAAGTACTTTCAGAAAATTAGAACATCATTTGCAAATAACCTTGCCATGTAATAGTAATGTCAACCTATCCACCTTATTGGAAGTGATAGACTCACCGTGTAGCCAAGCGGTTTTGGACAGTCATCAAAATACATAAGTGTCTTTACCATCTTTTTGGCAGCCTGACCAGCTGATCCATGCTCTTCCACAAACTTCTCAACATGGAACCTGCCACAATATCCTAATTTTGGGGAAGACAGATGATCAATTGATGGAACTATCTGGCTGCCAGTGCACCGGGCTATGCGCTCCAATAGCGTTCGTTTTATATTTAAAACAAGTGATATATTTTCTGCAAGAAGGTAATCCTGTGCATGTCGTGAAACAGATTTTTCCACCAGAAGAATATCGGGATGATGTGCTTCTATTTTTGCAACTGCCATCTTAAGATGATCCATTTCCTGGGATATAAAGAGAAAAAGGATTCAGTACAAAGCTCAAGGCACATGGGTTCATGTAAAACCACAAAAAGTAAGTACATATAAATATATTTCAATTACCAATAAACCCAAAATTCCTAAACCGACAAACAATAGAAAGCATCTATGGACTCAACCTGCTGCAACAGAGTATCAAAGCTTGAAAGAGCATTAGTAACCCGATGGTATTCAAGAGCCCCTCCAAGGATGAACAAACGAGGTTTCTCTATATTTGTTGTCATCCTGCGATGAGCCACATTTTTCTTGCAGACGACTCCTTTGACCACCATACTTCTCCAGGAGAAAAGGTATCATTAGAAAAAACAAAGAAATTACTTGAGAAACAAAAGTAGATAGGCAATCATGTAGCTTGAGTCTTAACTTTGAAAAAGTGTGCGAAAAAAAAAACAATCTTTATTAGAAACATATGGCCTTTCAACATCATAAAGTAGTTGAGTTTATGTTCGGATATTAGTCAGTACAGACTGCAACAAAAAAGCCAAAAAATATCATATATCTTATACAATGCCATATCTTATTATAAAAAAGTGGAGATTTTAAGATATGACTTAGTACTGGTAATATTGAATTGAAGTATTCAAATTTAAAGTTTGATGAAGTATCACTTTTCTCTTTGAAAACGTATACCTCCTGACTTCCTACAACCTCTAAACAGCTGATAAGTTGCTACAGAAATCCTACAGCCTTATCAAAGGATCATCTTACTTGGTATTTTGACTAAGAAGTAATCAGAAACTCATTAACAAATCTTCCATTTTATTTTTCCACAACCCAATACATTATTAATGCGACTATCATGTACTTGTACTATTAATTTAGTAGCCAATCACTCTGGATGACAAATTATATTAAATTTACCACTACTTTAGAGCACAGATACTAATAATTACCTCTCACTTCGACATCCAGAAGCCAAGCATTTTACTTTGACGTAGCCTCCTGGGTCCATTTGCCCACTTTTGCTCATATCCGGCTTTAATAATGTAGCAGCCTCCCATGACAGTGATGTGATTATTTCTAACCAACTCTCTTTGTCATTTTCATCCCCTGAAGGAATATTCTCAACCTGCAAGAGTTGAGCCACCAAAGCCCGAAAATGACCATCAACCACACTCTTCATCCCTTTCTTTGGATCCTCATTTGTTTTCTCTTTGCTTTTGCTCTCTCCACTTTCGGAGATGTTTGAATTGCTTGAGTATCCCCACTCTCCACCAGCAGCATCAGCAGCATCGTCATCCTCAAAGAGGAGTGCTTCTTTTTCATCTTCTTCGTCCTCCGGTTCTGGTGGGAGCCAGAGTACTCCATTGTTTTCAAAATCCACAGGTTCAAGATCCACATCTTCAGCCACATACATAGAAGAGGGTGCCTCACATTCATCGTTAATATCATTTTCAACAGCTTTTCCCAAAACTTTCTGGGCTTCTACAGAAGCCTGGGAAACAGTACTCTGTAGTGGATAGTTTTCCATGTTTCTTGAATCCACACTATCTCCATCAGGATGAGCTTTAATTGAATTGTAATCACTGTCAATGTCATCAAACTGAGCATTGCCAAAGTAGTCATTAACCTGCGAATAGTTACTTTTTCTAGAACTTAATTGACACGATGCAAATTCTTCATCGTCATCATCACTTCTGCATAAGAAAGATGGGGATCATGCTTTCAAACAATAAGTTTGAGTACAAAAAAATAAGAATGGTAGTTTTAATGCTCTGTGGACCATAAATTACCCACTTAGGTGTCAAAGCTGTCAGGATTTACACGCACAGAAAACTCTCGCATAATATCAGTACTCCTTTTGGAACACAAACAAATATCATTCCTTCAACATTAAATAAATTCAAATATGCACACCTATAGCAGATAAAATTATAAAACAGAGACAAAGTAATAATCATCTCATAGTTTGAGCAGCAAAATTACACACCAAGTTTTCAAGCAATGCAGTTGTTTTCATATTGTAGAATATGATGTTAATCCACCTTTGTCTAACTAAATAAATGCTTTAAACAAATTGAATATTTATAATAAGGGAGTGGGTGAATATGCAAATATTAAGATGTAGTGTTAAGAAAAAAAGAAATAATGGCCTAAAATCTGCATAAAAATAACTAAACAAGGTTATATATTAAATTTGAATACTTTTCTTATATAACACAAGTTTTCAGACATTTCAGAGCATTAGGATCAAGGTGTATACGCACATGCACCATAAAAATGGACGAAACCACAAACATAATGGTTGATTGAACACTTTCCACTGGTACCATGTTCTTTTACATATGGGCACCGTAAGCCAAAGATCTCAAGTCTACAGGAAGAAAATTGAAAGAAACAAAATTCCAGATTCAAAAGCAACAATCAAACTAAACATAGTAACATGTTCATACTCAAGATCCAAAAAGGCATGACTTAGTACCATGATGTTTATTATTTCATTAGCATGCACAACTACGCTATATAGTTCAAGAGGACAAAAGAGAGAGAGTCAGAAACCTGCAAGGTATAAAATTTAATTGGTCTTGGGATAGATTAAGCTCTCCTACTCCAACATCATTATCATTATTCAATGCTGCTACAGTACTTTGTTTTTCTATAAGTGGTCCTGCTACTGCTGATGGATATGTACTGGGACTAACAGATTTTTGTAGTGATAAAAATGTCATGCTACTGCTGTCAAAGGTATTGGACATGGTGCTCATGAAACTAGTAGCTGATGGAGATGAACTGCTGAGCTCTAGGTCAGCAACCTCGTTCCCATTTTCAACAAGTCCCGTCAATCCCTGTTCCCATAGCTTGAAACAGTAATTGCAGACCCTAATCTTATCCCGATCCTCTGGTGGAGTCTGCGGTTCACTGGACAACATAGGAATCCAGTTTGAAGTACACTTGGAACAGAAAATACGGCCACAGAGTCGACAGTGGTGCCTACGGTTGAACAAGGTGAACTGTGAATCACACTCATAGCATACCCTGCAACTCTCATCTGGCATCCAGAAATCCTTTGAAACATGTGCAGGCTCAGACCGCCGAGGTATCCAAGACTTCACTAATCCTACTACATCAGAGAATGACTTATTTGGTGAATCCATCTACTAAATAACTTGCCTTTTTCTCTCATGACAAAATTATCATTTCCTCCCAACTCTTGAATCTTTCTATATCCCCTGCCACCCGAGTATCAGCACAATGCATGACCAAGGAAAATTCTGGAAAATTGTCCACTAACGTGCAAACCAAACTAATCACCCATCAACAACTTTTGACACTGAATTGGTAGCCTTTCTAGATTTTTACCGACAACCCCAAACCTCTCTATAATCGGAAATAACAAGAACATAATTCCAGGATATGACACACTAGAAAAACTATAAGAACTCTTCGTTCGTTCTCCATTTCCCAATGCTCAATAGGAAACAAAAAAGAAGACAGAAAAATTCCAGAATTGAGTATCCAAACACCACTTCCTTCAAAATTTCAGAATTGGGTGTCCAACCACCGCTTCGTTGATCAACAATATACATGTATACGTACGCAAACCCTAATACAATATTCTCAAATCTGAGCCTCTGAATCCCAAAATTACGACACTGAACCAGTGAAAAATTAAATTTGACAATACATTCAATTATTTTTCCTCAAAAAAAGTAGGGAATGAAACGGAGAGCCCAAATCAAACCTTCATGCATGCAACCCTCGCGGCACAAGAACAAGAATCTTCAACGTGCGAAAGCCGATTAAATCCAAATAATTCACTCTCACCGAGGCATATCCGATGCATTCTTCTTCATATTCGAGAAAACCACAGCAATGGATTCCCCCAATCTTGTCGACCACTTCTCCCTCGTCAAATGGATCAAACAAAAGACGATAGAGCAAGCATTGAATTGTAAGAGATCATGCAGGTGTATGCCACAAAGTTCTTCCGTAATCAAAGTTTGTTAGACAACATTTGGAATTGAAAGACAGGGACTGTCTTAAATGTGTGCTTGCTGGCTGGCTGTACTTGATAATATATTTCATACATTCAATCAAATCAAAGAAAAACAATAACTACTCACAGTTACATATTAACAAATTAATACTAACAATCCAAAAATAGGAAATACTAACTCTTTATTTATTATTATAATAATAAATTATGTGATACGATAATTATATTAAAAAAATTAAGATTTAAAACTATATTGAAACTCGCATATGTTATATTCCCTTTATCCCACTAATTTAACATAAATCATAAAATTCTCACAGTTGATCAAAATGTGTCTAAATTAATAGAAAATTAATAAATAAAATCTTGCAGTAATCTATAGTGCGAGAGAGAAAATATATGTTTAGAAAAATATTGATGCACGACTTAATTAGTGAAAAAATTGACAACTTAGTTTATAAACTTATTATATATCATGTACCTTTATTAAATAACATAACAAATACATTCGTATAAATAATATTATATTCTAATAAGTATTAAAAAAGGATAAATTTGAAAGATTGTTATAAATATACTTTAGAATTTTAATATAAGACATTTACATAAAAATAAGAAAAAAGTGAAATAAAACACTTCAAAAAATATAGGAGGCAACATTAGGGTCGTCAAATTTTGATCCGACACGAACACTCATGAAATTAATGGGTTTGTGTCAAGCCTTAACAGGTTGACTCGATAAGAACACGAAATTATCGTGTCGTATTTAGGTCGGGTTCATGTTACCTGATAAGAAAATTTTATAATATATCAATAATTTATATTTTGAAGTAAATATAATTTGTTTACATTTTTTCAATTTTTTTCTATTTTTTTAAATATAAAAATAAATATATTTTATAAATTTAAAAATAATGTATTTTTTTATTATAACTTTATAATTTTTATATTGTTTTCTCGTATAAATTTAACTTTTTATCGTGTGGAATCAACAAGAAAGTTATCGTATTCGTGTTGTGTTCGGGTTTGAGCTTAACATGTATGATTTTTGTTCGGGTTCAGCAGAACCTTAATAAATCGGGTTATTATTAAGTCGACCCGATAACGACCCAACCCGCATGATTTGACACTGGTAGGCAGCACGTTGCATGCATATAATTAATTAGCTATTCTTCAATTCTTTCAAGTTTATAGCTAGCTACGCCCATAGTGTTAATATTTACGTACATGTTCGACTTCATCACTTCTATTTTGTCAAACCACTTGTAACTTTTTATGGAGCATCTTCTTCTTTTTCTTTACAATAAATTAAATACTGGACGATTCCAATTATAATAATCTGTCTGGCTGGGGCAGGTAACAAACCGATTAATTAATGACTAATAATTTTAAACACAGCCCCTTTAATTATCTCTCAGTACTGTAACTTAATATAATAATTAAAATGTAGTAATAGTGTTGATATAATAACAATAATACAATAAATTAAATATAGGCTATCTAGATTACAGGAACTCACTCGTCAATTAGTCACAAATTAATTAAGGGTGAGAAAACACTTGAAATAAAGCCAATTAAAGCCAATTGTGGGAGTGGGAGTCTGTACTGTCTGAAGTAAATATACTCTCCTCTTAACAAGATCAAGTCATTTGCCTCTTAAGCTTGCTCACAAACGCCCTTTAAACTGTACATCAAGGTACACAAAAATGGGGCCATCAACTGCAAATTAGATGTGCTTACGTGGATGATACCAATCCAAACACATGCATGACAAATTAAAGGTGACACAATTAATTAATTAAGTATTTGCTAGCATTCAATATCATGTTCTAAAACTTGATCTACTCATAAATAATACAAAAACTTGTAATAACTTAAAATTTTAAGATAGACCCAGCTTGTCTTTGGCTCTTAAACTATGAAAAAGTGAACCGCAAACTTAATTCCAACATCAAGAATATATATCATCTTCATTCCTACTTCATCATATATATGATTCCCAACTAAAATAAATAAATTCTCTGATTTGTACTAACCACAAAGACTAATTCTCACTTATATAATTAATTATCTTTTTACCGGGAAAATATTGGCAGGATTCAAACGGCAGCCTATCATATATGATTTTATAATTTCTTTTGTTATATTAATTAATTTCATAGAAATCACCAAACACACTTACGAAATTAAAGTAGCGGTCATTCATCTAGATGAAACCTATGACCAGCAATTAAGGTGAACAAATCCATATTTGTCCAAACACAAATTAAAATGCAGCCCATAGAGAAGTACAATATATATAATGCTCGGTTAGGACAAAAGGATATGATGCATGGCTATCCACTTGATACTTGTTTAATTATATGAGTGTACATATAGAAAGCCAAAAGTAATCACATGTGCATCATCGATCGATCACTATGCAAGCAAGATCGCAAAAGGGTCATTGACTTGTGCAGGTTTAATCCATTAATAAACAAAGAGAAGGAATTAAGAAGAAATCTTCAAGATTAATTAATGGCAAAGGTGCATCCTCAGCTAGTTTCTTCGTCCACTACTTCATCCAAGCAAGAAGTTTTCACTCTGTGGATGAAGTCTCTGATCATGAGCACCAAAGGTTGTGCTGTTTTCGACTCCAACGGTTGTGTCGTGTATCGCGTCGACAACTATAGCCACAAATGCATCACCCAAGTCTGCATCATGGACGCCACTGGTCATGTCCTATTCACTATTGTTAAAAAGGTAAATAGAGATCATTGTTATGTTTCATTGATCATAAATAGATTTCCTACTACCTACTTTCTGATAATCCACACCATTTTGCATCAGAAATTCTCCCTGTTTTCAACATGGGAGGGATATGAATCAACAACAAACACAGGTACTAGTAAGGAGAAGCCGGTGTTTCGTGTTCGAAAATCCATGGGAATCAAAAAGATGTTGCGATTTTTGAGAGGCTACTCATTTTGTAAAGCTTTGATCAAACTAGGCCAAGACATACCATGTGAATACAGAATGGAAAATCATAGTTCTAAGCAATCTTGCAGAATAGTCGACACTTATGGTGGGATTGTTGCAGAGGTAGGTGAAATCTTTGTATTCTTATTCTCTTGGGATTATGAAAAATAGTTAATAACTGTGTTTATTTCATTTATGTATATATATATAGGTAAAGAGAAAGATAACAACTAGTGGACTTGTTCTTGGAGAAGATGTGCTGACAATGGTAGTAGAGCCTCATATTGATCATTCTCTCATTATGGCATTGGTGGTTGTATTTGGTCTTATGCACCACAAGTTGTGAACTTCTTCTTCTCATTAAACAGAAAACATTCTTCTCTGCCACACGTGTTTGAATTTGCCAAATGAAGGAGACAGATTATAATCAGACAAGATATTAATGGACAAAGGCAGCAGTTATGAACTCCAATGTAGAGCAAGAACATGATTTTGTATATATAAGTTTTGAAAGATATTGTAATTAAACCATGAGTCAATTATATATGCAACTGCTCTTTGTCTGCTACTATACATTAATTCACAAATCTGAGGTTGTTTTATCATGGAATTTTAGTGCTGCTTGTTTCAATTACAAAACACATTGGTTTTTTTAAGGTGGGCTGAAAACGTATAGCATAACTATGGTTTAGTAAATATAAATGAGGTGACTTGTCTTTGTAAGGAGAGTATTGTGAAACTCAGATGTTGCAAGAAGGAAAAAAAACAGAACAAGATTATATAAGTATCGTAACATAATTTTAAATGTTTATGTATCTTGTGGATTGTAGTATTCCTGATGTATTAATCAGGATTCGTTTAAAATGTTTGCTTTTTTATTTAATTTGTAGATATATCGTTAACCTTACTTTATTTAGAAGTATAATTGAAAATTTATATTAAAACATGTTATCACTAAGAGTCTTTAATTAATTGAGTATTATGATTTTTCTTAAGAAAATGATTGTGTCATTCCTACAAGGTAATATTATGTCGATCATTCTCTTAGATATGTTTTGTCAAACGTGGATTTCCATTTTATAATTTGTTGTCTATTTCGTTTTGTGTTACTGAATTTGATAATTATAATTTGGATAAACTAATTCACAATTCATGAATATATTATTGTATTTGTATAAATTAATCATCGAATAATTTTAATATATTAATTTTTTTTTATCGATTATACAACTACTCCAGTAAAATTCATGCTTTTATAGTGCTAATATGAAAATAACGGACCTAAAACAAAAATATTAATCAATTATGAAAAAATGAAGCTCCAATAATTTCGTAACGTATAGTAGCTTCCATACTCATATCCTACACAACTTTAATGTTTATCTATAAATATACAAACTGGAAAAGAAATAGCAAGTATCAAATAACTTGAAATAATTTAGATCTGAAAAAAACAATTGATAACACATCAGTATGTAATTTCGCAATACCTCATATTCAATTTATGAAATGGGTAAGTCATTTAATGCTAACTGAGACATGGTAAAAACATGTATAATTTTTTTAATTAGTATTAATAAAATATGAACAATAATAATAGTTTTTTCAAATTTGAGAGTAGTATATCATCGCCAGGCCCACCCCTTAGGCCCTTACACATAAGGGCCGGCCCAGTAAATGTTGTTTAGTGTATTTTTGTTATAATTTTAGCTCGTGGTGTAGTGTCTATGTCTTTGTTTATTATGTTATTCGTATTGTTTTTGTTCGTTTTTATGTTGTTTCTTGTTTCGTTGTGTTTTACGCAGGAAGGAGTGAAAGAGGATGAATTTGTGTTGGAAGTCCAAGAAAAGCCGTTGGAGCAAAACCGAGCAAAGAAGAGGCGTACGAGTATGAAACGGGAAGGAGAAAATCACATGGAGGCTGACCGTGCAGCCAGCGATCGCTGGGCTGCAGAACTGGAGGAGACAGAACCACACACCCATCGATCGCTGGGAAGCCCCTCGCTGAAAGTCAGAAAGCAACAGCCAGCGACCGCTGGCCTGCAGTTATTTGTGCGTTTTAAGTGCTCTTAGGCGTATTTTCAAAAGATATCATCATTCCCTAACTTTGTAACTAAGTAAAAACATTCCCAAAAACACTTGTTTACTGCTTTTCTTATTTTAGATCCTTGGGGTATCCAAGGATTGAAGGAGTTTAGCCACCGAATTGTGAATTCTTAGTAAGTTTATGAAGATAACTCTTTCTATGGATTTGCTTTTCATTTTGGTTGGTTGAATTCTTATCTAGGGTTGATTATCTATGTTCTATGGTTTGATGCTTAATTTGATATGATTTTATGGTTGTTTGATCCGTGTTTTAGAGTATTGCATGCTTGATCACCATGTATGACTCAAAGATGTAGAATGGATTGATATGAATTATTCTATGTCACATTCATAATCAAACTTCCTAACCTAATAATCGGAAACGTAGAATAGGCAATCACTTCTTGATTAGATGAACTCTAAGTGTGTTCTATACACGGAAGTGCTAGACGCAGATTAGTAGCAAGAATACGAAAGCTATTGGCTAATCAACTTAGGGGAAGACTATTAGAGATTTGGTTTGATTGAATAAGCATCGATCTAGATTAGAGATAATCTTTACCCTGGACTTCAATCACTTGTGTATCCCTATTTATTGCTTTCCGTCTTTAGTTTAGGGTTCTTTTATCTCATCTTTCTTAGAGTGTTTAGGATTATATTATATGCATGTTAGTATTACTAATTGATAGCCCTGCATAGCCTTCCGTTGAGATACGACATTCGGGTCGACTTAAATATAATAACTGAAAGTATATCGGCTGGAAACATTCCTCGTGCCCGATACTGATTCTCTTGTAGGACAGTGGGTCTGGACTTAACAATGCCACGTACTTCAGTTTAGCACACATTTTAGGTCGAACAAATGTGTATTTGGTATATTAATATACATGCACACCTGTCTGAACAAAATATATCTGTGTGAATAAAATATATACTTGTCTGTACGTGTGAGAGTAAAATATAGTGGCACGCGTGTGATAATAAATGTGCATTAATATAAAATCGAAAAATGTATTTTAAATGTAGAAAAATTCTCATAAAATAAAATATATATCAAATTTAAATTATAGAATTTTTTGTGGGATTATAATTAAAAATAATAATATTCTCTATAGATAACTCAAACAAATAATAAAAATAAATTTTCAATATAATGTGTTTAATTGGTGGTTGTTTCAAACTTATCATCTTTATGTAAGTTGCAATATATATGTCAATTCACTAGTTGATATTTAATAATTTATATACAATTTTGATTCTTTGAAATAATATTTGGATGTGTTTTATATTTAACTAGAAAATGTGCCCTATAAGGCTACAAATTAATTGTCAATTGTAATATATATGTTAATATATTATTATATATATTTATATTACAAAGTATTATCACTTGAATATACCTTATGCCTTTTCTCTTTGAATTCTTGCTTCAAATCATTATAGGTGGTTTGGTGCTTGATCATCACCTTAAGATAAATATCAATATTATTATTTATATTAAAGGTATTAGAAAGAAAAATAGTATAAAGTTTGATATTTACATTTATTGACATGTTTGATGGTTGTACCAAATCATCTACAAATTTTGAAATACCTCTTTGTAGACCACATTTGTTGTAGTAATAGCATTATTTTGATTTTTTCCACCTAGCAAAATTTTCAGTCCTTCTCGAGTTTGGACTCTTGATATTGCTACATACAGTTGTCAAGAATAATCCAACATGAGACAATGATTGTCCTTGACTTTTGTTTATTGTCATCGCATAAGAGACAATCAAAGGAAACTGTCTCCTTTCAAACTTAAATGACAATCTTGGATCGGCCGGTGTTAATGACATCATTGGAATCAATACCTTCAGGTTCTCATTCTCACCACTAAGCATTTGTGCCTCTATCACATGTTTTCCAAGCCTTGTAACCATTAATCTTGTTCCATTACACATCCCGGATGCATGATCAGTGTTTCTCAACAACATTACTGGTGTGCCTTCTTTTATATATATTTCATGATTAGACACCCCTGAACACTTGATAGTGTTAAGAAATTTTGGTGTATGCACTTGTGATGCCATATCCATATCAGAATCGGACTTACACGTTGAATATGAACTTCTATAAACACAACATTCACTCTTGTTCATTGATATCATGTGTTGATTCACAGACTCAACTATATTAAGTGTCGGTGCAAGTATTGCCCTCTCTTGTAGTAATCTCTTATCCATTTCTGCAGCACCATATGATGGATAAATTGTGTTGATGATGCATTTAATGGGATTACCTGACCATTTGATTAGAATGTCATTTGGTATCTATGTCAACTTCACCATCATGTGGACTTCCAATCGTTCCATCGCCGATGTTCGTAATTCATCTACTGAATTCTTCTAATTCAGCAGTATCTCTATCGGTGGTCATTTGTTGCAGTCGCATGTTTTTTGTCAACCGCAATACTTTACAGTTCCTCCAGAGATAAGACGAATTAATTGTTGCAAAAATAATATCTTGTCTACTCCCTTTTGGTATAACTAGTAGTATTTGTCTGAAATAACCACCTAAGACTATTGTTTTGCCCCCGAAAAGAGCGTCTGCACGATGGATTATCAAAACGCATTATATCTCTCAGACTTCTATCTAATGCTTCAAAATAATATTTGTGCATCATCAGCGCTTCATCCCAAATAATGAGCTTACACTTGATTATTAGTTCTGCCAATGGTGTTCCCTGTTGTATATTGCATGTCGATTTTTCATTAACGTTTATATGTATCTTGAATCGTGAATGTGTTGTCCTCCCTCCTGATAATAATAGAGATGCAATACCACTGGATGCAACATTCAACACTATATCTCATTTTGATCTTAGTGCAGCAGAAAAGGTTCTCCATAGATATGTCTTACCTGTGCCTCCATAACCATATACAAAATAAAAGCCGCCGATATTTGACTTGACAGAATGCATAATCTCTTCGTATACACACATTTTCTCGTCGTTTAGCTTTGTCATTAGATGTGTATGCTCTTCAATCAAGCTATCTCGATCATAACTCATCTCATCATTAATCAATGTATTTTCTTTTAATTGAAAAAAGTCTTCACTCGGGTAAGGTATACATTCAAATTCATGTAAACTCCTACCAAGATTCCTCAACTGTACACCGGAGCTCCAACGCGGTAACCCCAAGGTAAAGGGCTTATATTATGTATTTCCCTTTCTAAATTTACATATTCTTATGTTTTTGTTCCATATCTTTTCTTCTCTGAGAATTTCTCTACATTTTCTTAATATGCATGATATGACAACTCTCGGCCCTCTCTATTCTCGAATACACAGCCAAAGCTCATTGGTTGAGAGACGAAGCTTTCGCCGGATTAATGCAGTCGCCGACAACGTCAGATAAGTATTTGAATTTCCCTTTACTTTCTTTTAAAATTCTAAAATCAAGATCTGTGTATATGAAAGCAGATCTGTAAGGTTTATATATTAGATTTTCAGATCTGTTATGTAAAAGCCAGATTTGTTTAGATCTACTCATATTTCTTTCCGGATCTATGTAGATCTACAAATGTTTTATCAATTTCCACTCTATAATTTAATAAAAACTAATATAAACTGACCTCTATAACATATACATATGCAGAAATGTACCTTCGAAAAAAATCTGTATGTGATATCCTACGATGTAAGATGAAACTCCTGCAAAAGGTAAATCTAAAAAATCAGTTCTATTCAATTATTATATTTATATTTGCACGAAAATCTGCAACATAATACATTTTTTAATCACAACATTACCTTTGTATGTGATTTCCTTCGCTGCAAGATTGAATTTCCTTGATTCAAGAGTAGAAAATTTTGCAAGACAAATGATAGTGTGATTTTTAAAAAAATGGCAGCAATTTCAAGTGAAAAATAGTTGTCTTTCATAATGTTTAAGTAAAAAACTTTTTAAAAAAAAAGTTGTGTCTGTTCGCTGATTTGTAAAAATAAATATATCTAAAAAATCAAAATGTTCTTTTGAACGGTTATATGATAAAAGTTTTTTACATAAAATATTGAGAGTTGAAACTGTTCAGTTGTTATGTAAATGAATTTTATCTAAAAAATCAAATGTTATATATTTTCCAACATGACACGTAGATTCTTACTTTAATCAAGTTGGACCTAATGTTGGCTTATGTAATATGCTTGTTTAACTTTTTTTAATTATTGAGTTATTAATTCTCAGCAAGCTTTTATTTGTCTAAGTAAGCAAATTTAAAAATTAGCCACGTTAAAATGTATGTACCATATTATTATTAATATTTTAATCTATTAAATTGGTAATCTTATTTAGTTCAAATCATTGTCATTAACAAAATTAATTTTAGTTTATTTGTTTAGCTAATTTATATTTTTTAAAATTATTTGATATATTTTTTTTTACAAAATCAGTTTTTTATTATTTTAAATCTGATGTACAGTTTAGTTAATTTTTGCTATTTGACTGCTCATGCCACTTTATTGCTATAATAATTTATTTTTCTATAATATGCTTTTTTGTTTTTTATATTATCTAAAATTTGATGTATAGTTGACTTACTTGATGCTATTTGATTGTTCATGCCACTTTATTGCTATAATAATTCATTCTTGTATAATATGCTTTTTAAATTTGATGTATAGTTGAGTTACTTGATGCTATTTGACTGTTCATGCCACTTTATTGCTATAATAACTCATTCTTTTATAATATGTTTGTTCAACTTTTTTTAATCATCAAGTTATTAATCCTCATCAAGCATGAACTTTGCTATAATTTTTAATATTTTCTATTATTAAGTAAAATTTATTTTACTATTTTTCTTAATATACTGATTGTACATTAAAGTGACACTTGTTAAAAATAGTTAGGTCACTCATGTCACAGTTTAAATTCAATAATTTAAAGAAATATTGGATTTTTAATTATTTGAACATTGAATTATATTTATGTGACACCTGTTAAGAGCACTAATGTCATACCTATATTTTTGTAATATATCATTCCTCTCATTTTGTCTTGATCGTAATTTTTAAATAATTTAGTCATGTATCTTGATTTGATATAAATAAATACTGAAATCTTAAATTAACACTAACACATATAAAATACTTCATTTTATTAACTTTAACAGATCATCTATGTAATAGTAATATGAAAATTAATTAACAAACTAAATTACTATTATATACTATAAATATTTTAATTCACAAAGAAGTACTGATGTATATATGCTAACTATAATAACATATTTTTCTTGATTCAAATAGTAGACAACGTTTAAATTTCAGGCTTAATCCTTCTTTTGTATGCCTTTTTGAATGTGATGGGTGCTTTATTGGGTTTTTGGCTTGAACAATCTCCAATCTCACGCTTAGTTTGTGCAAACCTCTTGTCGTTTCATACGCATTCTTAGTTGATATAGCATCTTGTTTATGATAAAACATATAGTATAAATCATTAGTATTTCGATATTTTTGTAGATTAGCAAATCATATTTACCTCTTTTAACATCCTTTGAAACTGATGATCATCTTCTGCCATTACTTTCTCTTTTTTCATCTTTGCTTGCTGATCATCCCCATCCTTCTAACATACATTAAATCATTAATATTTATACTATTTATCTAAAATAAATATGTATAAAATATACCTTTAGAGTAACATCCAATCCAGAAATCTTAGAAAGAATTGTAGGATCAAGAATGATATTATTAACATTGTATGGACCATCAAATTCTTTTTTACTCTGGCCCTCTTTCACCTGAACCTTGAACAGAGCCTTCTTGCCTGTCAAATTTTCAATCTCTATAGGCAGATGTTCCAAATTTCCATCCTGCAAAATCATATTATTTTAAGTGTATGTATGTATATATAATACTAAGTTATTAATAATGTGTACCTTGTCTATTTCACTTGCATTTTTTCCAACTAAAAGCAGACATTCTCAATCCTATAAGAGGAATGATGCAATACTGTCATCATCATCAATCATTTTAAGTGTCAACTTATACCTATTTTTGTTTAAAAAAACAAAGCTAAGATACTAATATATTTAATAAACATATTAAAAAAATAATAAAACAATACGTAAAGTAAAGATAAATATCTATTTTTCCCACTGACATTATAATTATTGTACTTCTGACAGAAAAATTTATTTATACTAGGTGTCAGCTTTTTCGAGCACTTTTTGCATGTTAAATAAGACCAATCACATATGGACTCAATAGCAAAGATTGTTGCATATACCCAAAAATCACCTGTCTATAATTAAAAAAAAATTGATATCATGTAATCAATAATTATATATAATTATTTACATATATATATATATATATGTTTATAATTAATATCTGATTTAGTTGTGCAATAATTTTGATATTTAGTTCTTCGTCTGGTTCTTTCTTCACTTTTGAATGATACACATATGAGGGAAATTTATCAAGATCATGATAAGATCCTATGAGCATGAAGCTATTTTTTCAAAAAAAATCATTAGGTATAATGTTAGATTGTAACAATAATTTATAAATATATTTGTTTACTTGTTTTTGAATTCATCCAAGCCTGCATCTTTTGTGTCCAGAAAAAGTTTAGTTGTGTGGAATGCACTGGACAATCTTATTTCACCTATAAATAAGATTAGTAAATTATGAAAATAAATATTAATACTATAATAAAATGATAAATTATAATTCATTACCTCTATATATATTTGGACGACATAATTGAATCACCATGGATATTGGCATTTTTGCATTGTTGTTTAGATAGTTAGCAAGATCATCGGCATATTTATCTCATAATGTACACTGAATTGTCTGTCCCCTGAATTAAAATATAAAAAAGTAATTATTTTGATAACATAAAAGTTTGTAGGAAAATAATAAAAGCACTTACTCTTTATCTTCCAAAATCATATCCATCAATTTTGTCTCTTTCTAATTAATATGTTTGATTTGCAAAGTTGAACATGAGACAATCATACCCATCACATCTGTATAGGAAATTTGCAACAAATTTTTTTAATATTTTTATGAGGAAGACATAATTAAAATAGCTATTTAAGGAAATAAAATAGCTTACCAAACATGTATGCTTCGTAAACGTCCTCAATTTTTAGAATGTCTGCAATTTTCATGAAGTTAATCATTTCCATTGGAAACATTTCATCACTCACTTCGCATACTCTTGTTTGATCAAAAATTAGTATCTTATGCTTGGATGAAGTGAGTCTATATTTCATTGTGTTGCAATGAAATTCATAATGCAGTATATGTTGCCTTCGTGGAGCATGCTTGAAAATTTACATATTGTTGGACCCATGATGGAAGCAATGATACGATTACCCTGAATAAAATGAAAAGAACAGTAAGATTTAAAAGTATTGAATAAGGGAAAATTTAAATAAAAATTAAATGAAAAAATATTACCTTCTTGTCATGGAATATACATTCATGACAATAAGATTTTGTGGGATTCTTGAAGTCAGGAAGATCATAATTTTTTATCAATCTAAGTTGTAAAGCCACATTTGATTTTCCTGTCTTTAGATCATCAATAGTACCGAATAAGGGTGGCATGATATTGAATGTTTGATGATTGATGCTGTATGAAAAAGTGAAATGTAATAGATATCAATAGTGCAAAAAATGAATAGTCATGTTCCTTCAGAAAAGTTGTGACATTTCAAATTTAATAATTATATATTAAATATATATATATATATATTATAGTTGCATTTTGTTAAACAAATGTAATAAATAAAAAAAATCGGATGCATTTATTTCATTAAAAAAGTGAAGTGTTTTAAAAATTACACAAAAACATATTTTTCATTTAATTAAATAAATGACAAAATATAAAAAAAACAATACATTCATTTATTTTTAAAAGGAAAGACGGTTTTAAAACTTCCATAAAAGAAAATCTGACAATTAATTAATCAGATGGTAATTTTAAATAAACAAATATGAGTACATTTTATTTATTCACAGAAAAAGATTGACGGTTTTAAAACTTTTCAAAAAAAACTACTGAGTAAAAAGTTTGTTTTTATATATAGATAATAGATCACTCTTTTAATAATTCAAAAAAATATTAATTGGTTGGATCTATGTACATGTTGCAGTGGGCTGAAGCCCAGTGCAAGTCCAAAATTTTTAGTTATATATATTTTTAAGATTCAATATAACATTAGCTCACCCCAAAAATTTTATGTATATAAATAACATACTTGTTTTAAAATTTTAATTTTTTTAGCCCACCCCATTTGTAAATCCTGCATCCGCCCCTAATTACATAAATAGAAAATTATTAATTTATAGGAGTATAATTTAGAATATAAAATATAAGTAGAAATACAAAAAAAATATCTAAGCTTGCAATGTAGTGAGTGCGATGGATAAGTTGGTTGAAAATAACCGAAAGTAACAAGAATAAATGTAGCAAGGAATCATCTGATGCACTGCTTTATCGTGGAATCAACACTAGCTGCACCGAAACGACACCGTACTCAACTCCTCCGCCATGGCAGCTGAAAACCCCAACATGTCCCTTTACTACCAGACACGCGCTGCCCATCACGGCGTCGTCACGAGCGACTGGCTGGATCAGGCCAAAGCTGCCGCCGGACACCACCCGGACGACATCGCCACCAAGAACTTGACTGCCGCCGAGGAGGTTAGCGAGGGGTTCACTGTGGTGGATGAGTTCAATAATTGGCGGACACTGCCGGATTTGGCGGAGGCGGTTGCCGCGATTAGATCGTTGGCTTCTGTGATTCGATGCACTCCGGCTACGACCATGATGGAGCTCGAAATTGAGCTCAAAAAAGCCGTTGATCTACTCAAAGTAAGATGTATTTTTGTATCTTTTTCTATAATTTAGTATCTTAGCTAACGTTGATTACAGATTGATTAACGGAAAGTAAAAAATTGTGATGTATTTTTTTACTGATTTTGTGTACAGTTCCTAAATAGGAAATACTTTTTAGTTGAGTACTCCGCTGAATTTCATACTCCAAATTTAGTATGCTGCTGGACTTAAAGATGTAGGTTATATTTCTACTCTTTGTGTTGGCATTGAAATCTTGGAACAAATTAAGTTAGACTAAAAGGCTAGGTTTTAGGCTTTTAGCAAATGAAGACTTCTGTATAATTGCTATACATTCATACTAGCAAATATATTCAAAATTGAATGCTGGAAGTGGAACATTCTGCTTAAAGTCATAAGTGTATGAAGCAGTAGTAGGCTCTGAGTTGATGGCGTAATTAAAAGTTTTATTGTGAACAAGCTTGACACAGTTAGGCCATTTCTGAAATTGTTGGAAGACGAACAAATTTGTATCTTGATTTTGATGGTCTTTGATTAACGGTGTTTTTCTTTTGTTAAGGCAAAAAATTATGTTATGCAGCATGCAATCACTTTTTCTGCTTCACCAGGTAACAAAGTTTATGAGTTATAACTGAAAACTGCACATGTCATATTCCCTTAATGTGTTTGACGATGCTGAATAATGATAATCTAGATGAATGACGTCAATAATCAGTTCATCGTAATGTTGGTATGATCTGATATTATGGGTACCTACATTATCTGATTCAGGCATGGGACACTACCTCTATCTCTTTAACAGCCGGTTGTGATCTGTTCATGCGGTACGTAACAAGAACTTCTGCTTTGGAATATGATGACTTTGATTCAGCAAAATCCAGGCTTCTAGAACGAGCTGAGAAGTTTGGTGAGATATCTTATGAGGTAATGGTGCTTGCTTGATGACCTTTTGATCTCTCTCGTGGTTGTCATCCTTAAATTCATTCAGAAAACTAACTTTAAACTGGTTCTTCACATTTTAGGCTAGAAAAAGAATTGCAATGCTTGGTCAAGATTTTATTTTTGATGGCTGTACTATTTTGGTGCATGGATTCTCACGTGTCGTGCTGGAGGTTTTGACAACTGCTGCTCAAGATAAAAAACTGTTCCGAGTTTTCTGCACGGGTTTATACCTTCTTTTACTATGGTAGCAATTGACATAACTACGAGATGCGGCTAGTAACGCACTTTCTTATTACAGAAAAGCTTAAGTATCTCTTTTTGTTATTTGTCCATTCACTTGTTTTGTAAGCAAATTTCTTACATTAGATGTTTATGAAATCCAGAGGGGAGGCCGGACAGGACTGGGCTAAGGTTGTCCAATGAGCTTGCTAAGCTTGATGTTCCCATTAATCTGTTGATAGACTCTGCTGTGGCGTACACCATGGATGAAGTAGACATGGTGCTCGTTGGAGCGGATGGTGTGGTTGAGAGTGGTGGCATAATTAACATGATGGGCACATACCAAATCGCTTTGATTGCTAAAAGCAGGAACAAACCAGTTTATGTTGCTGCTGAAAGTTACAAGGTACACTTAATCATCAATCTTTTCTCCCTTCTTATAAATTGTGTTAGTCCGGTGATTGGCTGCACTTTTTCTTCTCAAAGTTTGCTCGTCTCTACCCATTGGATCAAAAAGACATGGTTCCCGCCTTGCGGTCTATAGATTTTGGGGTTCCAGTTCCATCCAAGGTTGAGGTTGAGACGTCAGCTCGGGATTACACGCCACCACAGTATCTTACCTTGCTTTTCACCGATTTAGGCATTCTAACGCCATCCGTAGTGAGCGACGAGCTCATCAAACTCTACCTGTAACAAGGTTATATCTAAATTTCAGGCACTGATGAATTCGTTATGTACTCAAAACTATATATATTGACTTGTTAGGCTGTCCTAATGTATATCATTAGCTGTGTTATTTTGTACTAATATTCATCACCTTTGTGAATATTGCTCTTTGAGTATTTGTCATTAATTTGCTCTCAAAATCACCCATACCAAACTTTATACCAATTTTACCTTACCCTCCTTTACTCCTAATTAATAATTATTGCATGGAAATTCAAATGATGGTAAGATGAGAAGTTTGATACTAGGAATTTTGTATATAACAGTTTAATTGGGGTTACATATATTTTTAATATGTACTCCTATGTTTACTTGTTTCATTCTTGTATCCTTTCAACTTGTCCTAATGAATTAATAAGCATGGCCCCGCCAATTCAGATTTATGGTGAGACATTGAAGATATATCATAACAATTAAATTAAATGCTTAAAGAATCAAAACATATATTTATATAACAAAACGATGGGAAATGTCAAAGAGAGAAAGGTGGGAACCGATAGAATATCTGTGTCGATATTTTAGAAAATTATATATTCTTCCATAAAAATATTCATTGAGAAGAGAAATGTGGGTTGTCTTAAAAGAACTTCCACCATTAAAAATATCAGATGTTAACATTTTCGACTAAGACAGATAAAATTAAAAGGGAGTGAGAACCGAGCCAAAAGAGGATTTATATATCTCCTACAAAATATTTAGTTGTGCTCTACTTTAATTAGGATGCTTTTGTAAATTAAAGTTAAACTTAAACTTAAACTTAGTGAAGATCGTACTCGATTACAAATATAGTAAACACATTACTATTTGAGCTTTTTAAAAAAAATTAGCCAACTATAGACATATCCTTTCAACTTAACTTCTTGTACGTGTATTTTAAAATTAAAAGGGAGTGATGACTGATTTTCTTTTTAGATATACCAAAACCACTGATTATGAGGTGTTCCAACGTATATCTTCGTCACATAAAAATTTGAAACTACAAAGAATAAGCTAAAACAATCATCACATTTTTTAATTAATAATTACATTAATTTAAAAATCGTTTCACAAAATATTTGAATCCGAAAATTGTGAATTCATGTCTTATCCTCCATTAACTTTCAAAACTGCTAGAAGAATCCACGTAATAGCTAGCTAGCAAATAATTTATTAAACTCAAAAAAAGTACAAACTTAGATATTTCCATCACAAAACATTAATTTATTTGAGAACGTAACTTTTGCAAGTTGTCGTTGTCTACAGAAGGTAGAAAAAATACATGTACTCCGTAATATATTTGTATATATGCTTTAAATTTAATATTTTTCCAAATTAAGGAAACAAGTAAAAAATGGAAAACATAAAAAGTGAAAAATTGGAAAAGGAAGAAACATGGGACTTGTAGTAAAATCTGGTCAACTAATTGAGAAAACAACTCTTTCTCTAGTTGAAGAGAAAGGGTGGCGCCGCCGCCGGAACTCCTCCAAGAGCTTGGAGGTTTCGCACCTGCCTCTGCTGCCGCCGCTACCGCCGCGCTGCCGGTATCTGGAGAGTATTCTCTGCGCGTTGGCTTCCATTTCCTTAGCCTCGTCCATATACATTTGCCTCTCTCTGCACTCCACACTGCAAAACCCCAAATCGCCTCTGTACATGTAGATTTCTTCATCAAGATTTAAGGGCTTGTTGCAAAGATGGCAAATTTTGAGATAGCAATCGAAGGAGCGACGATTGTGAGAGTAAGGGGATTTAGACTTGAGGAGGAACATAGGTTTGACAACTACGTTTGAGTTTGAGATTGTGATCTTTGTAAGAAGCCTCAGGCCTTGATCATCATCACTGCAGTTATTGCATGAGCTGTGGATGGAACACTTTTTCTTGCTCCAGATCTCAGAAAACATTTTGGAGTACTTGTTAATTTGTGCTGTGTGTGTGCGCACACAGTATGAGATTCTTTGAGTGAGAATCTGTGTGCTGAGAAAGAGAGAGAGAGAGAGATGAAGAATGTGAGGTGGAAAGGAGGTGGATATATAATGGGGTTTGAGGGTAGAAAACAAATATTGTTTGAGTGAATTTGCAGCACGTGGTTTATTGGTAGCAAATGGTATCACTGTGCTTTTCTTGTCCCACACTTATTTCCATATCTAAGTACAAACAATAATTAAGAGGTTAATTTACTATGCTATTAGCTCATGGGGGCCGGGCCAGCCAGGGGGAGGGAGGGGGACTAAATTAAATAAATCTCTTATTCAATTTTTCTTTAGAAGAAAATGAATGTTTTGGCTTGAATTAATCTGTAAAGTTGAATGATATTATGTATTGGATTTATAGCTAAATGAAGCTTCAAAATAATGCATGAAAGTTCAAAATGTTGCATGAAGATTCAAGATGATTCATGAAGACTCTAGAGTTGAAAGTTTTTTTTTTTTTGAGAAATAGAGTTGAAAGTTGTTAGAATATAGTTTGTTATAATTTGTTGAAATTGTTGCTGCCATGGGTAGTTTATAAATAAGGTGTTGTAATCAGTTTTCATTATATCTTTTCAATATAAAGTTTTCAATAATATCTTCCTTTTTTCTCTTTTTCTTGCATCTCTTTCTGTAGTTTAGCAATGGAGTTTTAATTTTACTAAGATTATGAAAATTATAGATTAATTTGTATCTCTTTCTGTAGTTTAGCAATGGAGTTTTAATTTTACTAAGATTATGAAATTTATAGATTAATTTTTGGGTGAGAATGATATATATGTGTGTGTGTGTTGTTGCACAATGAGGCAAAACTCGATATGGGATTAGATCCCAATCCCATATTAAATACTAATTTGAGTTGAAGAAAGGAACCCAACAAATATTATAGTACTACTAAACTTTCTTGTCCCATAAAAGATGAAAAATTAACTTGTGTGTGTGTGTTTGGCAGTTTGGGGGAGAGATGAATTTGTAAACGCGTGTACTTTTACTGTGCTAAAGAAGACAGCGAGTTTTTGGACAAATATGAAACGTGGAAGTTGTGATAGTGTAAGAGCGATAAAGATGATAGGGTTCACACCTTTTTAAAGAGATAACTTTTTTTATTTTGAAATGTATCATTTTTAATAGTACGTTCAAAAAAGTAATTATGTCAAGATTAGTAAATAAATTATTATGTCAAAATTAGTAAATAAAGATTAGTAAATAGAGAGAGTACGAGTAAGTTTTTAGCACAACACCACATCACATCACAATTCACATGCATTATTATTTTATTACTAATATAAGTTTATATGTAAGGGCCATAGGTTCATAGCTGTACCGTCCACTTCTAGTTATGCTGTTTATTTTCTTAATTCAGATCTCTCACGTTTCAATTTGGGTCAATATCTCTACACCCTCTAATATTACTCCGCTATTTCTTTATTATTTTGTATTTTTTTTACTCTTTTTAAATTTCTCAACTTATTTGTTTTATTTTTGTTCTACTGATTTCTATGCACCACTATTTAGTTACTTTGACAAAGTTTGAACTCTTGTATTCACCATCTTTATATAAAAAATTAAAGAGTTCTCACAAAACAAATCACAAACTTATGATATTTTTGTAACTTTAACCTGAATTTTAAATTTTTGTTAATTAAATCTGAAACTTTAAAATTTTTTACAATTTTAACTTCATTTTTAAACGTTTGCAAATCTAATCTTCAACTTTTAATTTTTGCAACTAAAATTGTACTACTAATTTTTTTGGAGATAAAAGATGTGATGTGATTATGAAACATAACGATCAATTGGTGACATGTATATCCAATATGATGCATATTAATTAAGTGTACTTGTAATCATATATTCATCAGAAAAAATTGGATACGTTTCAATTGCAATGGAAAAGTTCGTAGTTTAATTTGATAAAATTAAAAGAAGTTAAAATTGCAAAAATAATATAATTAAATTAGTGATTTATTTTGTCAAAACCCAAAAAAAATAATTCTCATTATACAATTTTATTAACTGTCACTTCCATCCACTACTATTTAAAAACATATGTACCATTTAATCTAGATGCGTGACTAGATTTTTTTTATAATGTTATCAAAGTTTATATAGTTTGTTATCTCTTCATCTACAAAAATTGTATTATGAGAAAATTTTGACACATTTTTTAATAAAAAATTGTAAAATGTAAAATTTAAAGTATCGAGTATTTTGTGAAATATATATATAAAAATTCATTTTTATCGAGTATTTACTCTGATGTATTCATTTTAGCTAATTCATACTCTTACATCCTCAATCATATAGTATTAAAAATGAGGTTGGAACTTTTTGAAATCATACGATACACAATCATATCTCATCAATATATGAAACACGACTTTTGATTGATATTGTAACGTGCGAGCGAGTGCGTGAGAAAACGAGAAACACGTGATGTAAATATATATGTGGTCGTCGTCTCGTCTCGTCACGTCAAACTTTAAAAATTTTAATACTATATATCTGACTTCCAAATTATTATTTTTTTTATTTTTTTTTTATTTATGATTATTTGTTTTATAGATAGTTTTTGAGAGCTAGATAACTGTAGTGAGTCCCACTTGTTGACGAATTGCTTGGCGTCGTTTTCCTTCTTATCCCAATTCATATTTAGCCACATTTTTATTTTATCAACACACATACAACACTGTGCGTGCATTCATGTTGTTATCTACAACATTCACACCATTTATTATTTATATATGCTATTGCTAGCTCATATATAAAATGAAAACTAGTATAACTTTTATGAAGCAAATTTAGAACCAATATGAATGAGGTAGTTAGGTTATTGAGCCAGAAATAAGCCGCAGAATTGCATGCAACATCAATAAATTAACTTAATTAATTTCTATAATTAATACGTTGAAATTAATTTATTTAAATGGAAATAAATTATTAATAGCTAGCAAGATGATGCATGATAAATTAAAGAGATCATTTATTGGCAGTTGAGGTTTTTTTTTTTTTTTATTGGCAGTTGAGGTTTGGAGATGAAGGTTTATTGCATGGATGATTGTGACGTGATAATGATCAGATGTTGATGGAGACATGGAGGAAGTATCTCAGCCGTTAGATTACTGTATAATCTTGTGGTTTAGATTGTATCTTAGTTTTAATAGAAGTGCTATGCGATTTTATCATTTAGTT